>JADBJO010000995.1:297500-300000 GCA_016801955.1 Conus betulinus | reverse complement strand
TTTCTGTTTTTCTGTCACCTATCTATCTATCTATCTTCTCTATCTATCTATCTATCTATCTATCTATCCATCCATCCATCCATCCATCCATCCATCCATCCATCCATCTATCTATCTATCTATCTATCTATCTATCTATCTATCTATCTATCTATCTATCTATCTATCTATCTATCTATCTATCTATCTACACAGTGACTTGATAGATCGTTGAAACACACTATCAAACTGTTTCGTCTTGAGTCAACATTTTTCAAGGCTAAAGATTACAAAACAGTTGACAAACTGCGTTTTAGATTTTAACTGGAGAATAATTAAGCAATGATGATGTATAAGATATTTTACGGAGGACAAGAGGGTGGATGAGTGAGTGGGGGTGAGGGGGAATGCGCATCCCCCTGCTCCCTCCCTGCTCCCTACTTTTTTGTTGTTGGTGGTTTTTTTTTTCGTTTTTTGAGTGACGCTTTTCAAGTTATTATTGACAGGCATTGACAAAAACTGTCTGTAAATCAGTTACCCCCCAATCGGACTTCGAGTATAATGCAGAGTAGTGTAACACCGCTTTGGCTTAAGGCTGTGTCAAGCCAATTGACGTAGGCTAGAACACCAAGGCTACATCAAAATGTTGTTATGCTTTGCATAGTTATGCGGGGATTGTCTTCAGTTGTGATAAGCTCCTAGCATAACATTATCAGTCTCCCAAAATCCCCCGAAGTGGGAATGTGGCTGCCCATGTGGCGGGGTAATCAAAAACGGTCACACACGTAATGTTCTCATCCCCAGCTGATGCATTTGTACCATAGTGTTCAAGTACTTTGGCTGTTTGGATGATCCCTGGAGTCTTTTAGCCATGGTACGACGACGACGACGACAACAACAACAACAACAGAACAGTGTAACATACTGGAATGAACTACCAACATGTTAACAGTTTGTAGACGGCCATGTATGGGGTCCCATTGATTACCCACCCTCACACTCACACCCTCACCCCTACCTCTAATCCCATCCTTTTTTCTCCATGCCTCGCTGCAGTTTCCTCTCCATCCCCAAACCCTCAGTGAACTTTTTACACTGAACTCTTTTACAGTGAACTCTTTTTACAGTGAGTTTTTTTTTTTCCAATGAGCTCTTTTCAGTTTCACAACCACAGAATTCTATGCTGTTTTTTTTTTTGTCAGTTGGCCAGTGTTGGTGCTTGAAAAGGGTTTTATAATAATAATAATAAAGAAATATTGCATCTTACACATGGGTGTTATGTGACTTCAATTTTGCATCTTCCTCACGGAAGTAAAGGAAAAGAAGACAAAGAAGGAGAAGAAGAAGAAGAAGGACATACATCGTCCAGTGAATGAATGAAACCTTACTTATGAATAACTCCAACGAATGGAAATCATCATCACTAATCATAGCAATACGATTTTGAGGGATACTAAAATCAGCAAAAATATGTCAATTTGTAAGAGAACATACAGACTATGCATGGTGTGTAAGAGACTGGTTGGGAAAGAAAAGAAGGGGGAAAAAAGGAAAAAAAAAAACCAAACAAACTAGTAGTGGAATTTTTTTGTTGTTTTTTTTTTTTCTGCTTTTTTTTTTTTGCAGATGAAGAGGACAGTGTGAAGCACCAAAAAATGAAGAGGTGGATTTTGGCCTTAGGGAAGAAAAAAAAAAAAAAAAAAAAATCACAAACTTAGGTGCTCCATTGCTCCTAGAACTGATGCCACAAAAAAAAAAAAGATTTTGAGGGATACTCTTTCATAAGATGTGTACACCAACTTCCGTTCAAAACCTTCCCCTGCTCCCTCATCTATTGGTTGAACAGGCAGTAGTTCACGGTGTCTTGAGCACGGCATAACGGAAGGCGGAGCCCATCCATTTCCCCCTGTTGCCATTAACCTTTCCTGAAATGAGTCAGATACCACTTGACAGCTGGGTGGACAAAGAGGGGTTTTAAAAACAACAATAACACCACCAACAACAATACACACACACACACACACACACACACACACACACACACACACACACACACACACACACACACACACACACACACACACACACACACGCGCGCGCGCGCGCGCAAAAAAACACGATCGCACGAACTGTTCGAACTCATTAGGCAAACACCTTACCGTTTTGACCACGATCTCTACCTTTTTTTCTTCTTTTATTGATGATAAATACCTCATTGGCACCCAGTGTCTCACCTGCCGATGATTGCAACATCAGCGGTGAAGTGGTTAAAGAAGGACTATCTTTGAGCGATTTTTGCACCCCGAGAAAACTGGAGAACATCCTGTTCAACCTAGCTATACCTCTGCGCATTGTAAAAGGAACACACACACACACACACACACACACACACACACACACACACACAGAGAAAGAGAGAGAGAGAGAGAGAGAGAGAGAGAGAGAGAGAGAGAGAGAGAGAGAGAGAGAGAGGAGAGGACAAATAAACACACACACACACAAACAACACATGCACAACAAC
>JADBJO010000995.1:275000-280000 GCA_016801955.1 Conus betulinus | reverse complement strand
AAAGTAGAACACACACGCGCTCGGTGCATACACTGAAAATTATGAAAGAAAATATTTGGATAACAAAATGTTCTTCCTGAAATTACTCTGGCATTTGTATATTTACTGATAGCAGCTCTTCTCTTCGTTTTAATGCTTTTAGAATGAACATAGCTACAGAGCGAGTTACAGTTCTCTTTCATTTTGCAGTAAAAGCAGCAATAACACTTGATGAACATTTCTGTTATGAGGACAAAATGTATTTATCTCTGAAATTTTTATAGGATGGACAAACAATCAAAAAATGTATCTGGTCCTCGATTTGATTACAGAATGTACAGTTTTTGGAGTTAAGTGTATATCTTTGATGGACATTCAAATCACTAACATCAAGTAGAAATCTCACGAACACTTTGCGAAATTTAGGAATTGTAATATCAGTCAAATATTTCTCAGGCTGCCATAAGGATTTGAAGGAACAATAGGTTGAGTATCTGTCACTAATAGATATTTTACTATCCCAAGTTTGTCTATAACTGTCAATCATGTGTTGTTTAAGTTCAAAAAACAGGTTCTCGTAATTCACTCCACCATTTAACCAAACAAGAGAGAGAGAGAGAGAGAGAGAGAGAGAGAGAGAGAGAGAGAGAGCGAGAGAGAGAGAGAGAGAGAGAGAGAGAGAGAGAGCACACAAAATAAAGGGACAAAGCAATTACTGTGAAAATCAATGTAATCCTTGGGGAATAACATTAATATCTTCGGCAGAAAAGAAAAAGAAAAGCTCAACTAGGATAAAGCTTGAAGATTGCTACCAAAGATCAGGAATCGTTAGAGACTGTCTGCCTCTTGCAGACAAATAGGTTTCCAGATTAGACAGTTTTCCTTTCAGACTGGTGGTTTGTTCCGGACAAGCGGCCTTTCAAACTACACATTGTTCCACACAGTCTGTTGGTCTCTTCAGGTTAAATAGCCTTCCAGACCAGATAATCTTCCCTTCAGACTGTTAGTCTTTTTCAAGCAACGTCAATGTGATCTTCTTTTCAAACTATCAGTCTCTGCCAGAGAAACAGCCTTCCAGACCAGGCAGTCTTCCTTTCAGACTCTCGTTTTTTTTTCTTCACAGCCTTCAGCCACGAGAGAGAAAGTAAGCCCTGCAGGGCCAGAAACAGAACTGCAGATCCTTAGAACCAAATCGGCAAAGACACTTCAGTGGATTCCCTCCTACTGTGGAATCACGAGCAAAGACAAAGGCAACATCTCCAAAGCAGTCAGCAAGCTGGAACAGAGAACAGCCCCCTCCTCGCCCCTTCCCCCTCCCCTCCAACCTCCGAGTTACGTATGGAGAAATGAGACACATCTTGCAGAATCACAAAAGATATCTATGGAGGGAATACCTTCCTCAGGTCGAAGAGAACAGTAACCACCAGACGGACCAAACCCAGCAAGTCCCCCCTCTTTAGCTTGAGAAAAGGACACGCCACAACTCCTCTGCCTTCTCCACAAAGTCAGGATCTTCTATAAGAATGAGTAGTACCCGTGTGGTACCATACCACAGAGAGACCCTCCTCCCTGCCCACGCTTTAGGGCTCCTAAAGACCGGGCAAGGTCCAGTTCATTGATGTTGTGGGATAAAATGGTGGTGGTTACCATACACACTGATCTTGCTGTCTGGGATAGCTAAGAACGTAAAGAATGAAACACAAATATTGAATACAGATAGTAGCAGACAACAACAACAACAACAAAAAATGTAGCCAATTCCAAACCGTTTCTAGTGGCTTTTTGAATAAAGAAGGCGAGGTAAAACATGCACTGAACAAAGGCAGAAAAGGTTTACAATCTAACAAAAATAAATTTATTTTATTTCCAGGGCGATTCGACGTGATTTGATACGATACATTTTTGTTTATTTGATGTTTTTTTTTCTTTAAAAAAAGATATTGACAAATGATTTAAAAGAGAAAATAAAGAAATCTCCAAGCAAAACTAGTTAATATTGATGGGGGAGAAGAGACTTGTGGGAGTGGCATGACATGTTTATCCATCTAAGATTATAGAAAAAAAAAGTGTCCACATGGTTCCTTGTGCAATGAATAGCCTAGCATGACGATTTATAAAACATTCGCAAGAAAAACTTCTCAAGCACACATTATGCACACATCAGTTCAGTTCAGTTCAGTTAGGCCGATCTCCCGATCGAGCCTCTGTGACGTACTCCTTCCACTTACTCCTGTCCATCATAGCTGCCTTGATCTCATCGATGTTTTCGAGGCCAGTGTCCGTTTTGAGAAGATCAATGAAGTCTGTTGCAACGTTGTCTTCCTTCCCCTGTTCGCTGTCCCCCCAGCTGGCTGCCCCAGTAAAGTTGTGAAGCAACCTCCTCTGGATGTCGCATACAGTCATCGGCTAAGCAAAACCTACGTGTTCTTATCTTGTCACTAACTTTAGGGAGGTCTCCGTAATAGTTCTTCGTTAATCATGTGCTGCTTCCAAGAGACATTTAATTAATACCATCCTCAACATGCGGGTATACGTCCCATCAAGACTCTTTTCCATCTGCTCCATACGCACGTATGAAAGCATGCCCGTGGTCATAGTCATATAATAATACCTGTCTGTCTGTCTTTCTGACTGTATATATATATATATATCTCTCTCTCTCTCTGTCTCTGTCTCTGTTTCTCTCTCTCTCTCTCTGTCTCTGTCTCTGTCTCTCTCTCTCTCTCTCTCTCTCTCTCTCTCTCTCTCTCTCTCTGTCTCTGTCTCTGTCTCTCTCTCTCTCTCTCTCTCTCTCTCTCTCTCTCTCTCTCACACATACACATACACGCACGCGCGCACGCGCGCCCGCGCGCACGCACACACACATACACATACTCACGAACAGTTGCCCTTTCTTCTTTCTCTATCATTCTATATGTCTCCTGTTTCTCTCTCTGTCTCTCTGTCTCTGTCTCTGTCTCTGTCACACACACACACACACACACACACACACACACACACACACACACACACACACACACACACACACACACACACACACACACACACACAATGCACTGACCAAATAATGTTGGAGGCTTGTCAGTGCTGACCTCAATTTCACAGGAAGATTGTGATTCGCATGTTAATCATTTTCCTCGTTCGTTTCCAGGCGCGGAAAAATGTGGAGGGGCGCGCGCGCGCGCGCGCGCGCGTGTGTGTGTGTGTATATGTGTGTGTGTGTGTGTGTGTGTGTGTGTGTGTGTGTGCGTGCGTGCGTGCGTGCGTGCATGCGTGCATGCGTGCGTGTGTGCGTCCATGCGTGCGTTCGTGCGTGCGTGTGTGTGTGTGTGTGTGTGTGAGTGGGGGGGGGGGGGGGGGGGGGGTTGCGTCGTGCGCACGCGCGCCTAAGTGTGTGTTTGTTCGCATCCACACCCCAACCCCATCCCCCTTCACGCTTTCCTTTCTCCCTGAAACCTGCACCACCTTCCCCAAGCCCCCTCACCCTACCTCACCCCACCCTCACCCCCGCCCGCTGCCATACCGAAGCCATTCTTCTTTTTGTGGGCTTGAGCAGTTATCTTATAGCGGTGTGTGTCCCGGATACGCAGCTCGGTAAGGTATGCCGGCACGTCGCCCCTGCAAAGGCAAGGTGATATAAGGTAAAAAAAAAAAAAAAAAAAAAAAAAAAAAAAAAAAAAAAAAAAAAAATCGGGTTATCCGCATGGGTGCTGCGTCAGACCTCTGCGCAGCGCGAGTGCGCATGCACAGTTGACCCCCGTCCTGCACTTCCCCTCCTCTCCCCTCTCCTTGTTCACCTTAATTACCCCCCCCCCCCCCCCCCCCCCACCTCCTTCACTCTCAAGTCCGTCTATCCTCTTTCACAGACAGACAGACAGACACATATACACACAGACACAGACACAGACAGACAGACAGACAGACAGACAGACAGACACACACACACACACACACACACACACACACACACACACACACACACACACACACTGAGAAAACATGCGCGTGCACGCGCGTCACCAGGCCGAGCGCTCAGGAAACTAGAGTACAAACTACCCACAGAGACGTTGTATAAATAACCTGTAGTGACGCTTATGGAGTAAAGCAACCAAAACGAAAAAAAAACTTCTCAAAAAAGTCAAGACGCTAGCGAGAAATGAATAAGGTCTGGAAGAAAAAGAAAGAAATCTCAAAGACAAAATCTCACGAAACCGATTAAAGCTGCCTCAGAATTTGAGAAGAAAGGGCAAAGGGTGTTCTGGGAAGGTCTGGAAGCAAAACACAGTGTCCTCTGCAAAGCAGACTCAGCAAGCAGGAGAAAGCTGTAAGCGACGAAAATCCCAAGAAAGCTTCTTTCTCCAAAGATCCTTTCCTGTTCTCCAGGAAACTGTTCGACCAGCCCAAATAAGGGGCACTCACCTTAGGCAAAGAAACTCTTGAACAGCATCTTATAACGAAGCATAAATTGAAATCCAGGACTTGGTGCGCGGGCTACGGCGCCAAAAGAAGTTCAGTGACAAGTGACTATCACTGGACGAGCGAAATGAAGAGATGCACGGCGCCAAAGAAGTTCAATGACAAGCGACTATCACTGGACGAGCGAATGGAAGAGATGCACAGCGCCAAAGAAGTTCAATGACAAGCGACTGGACGAGCTAGAGGAAGCGATGAAGAAAGCCAGAGTCAAATTATCGCCTGGGCCTAATGAATTACCCTATCTGCTGTGTAACAAACGTCCCAAAGTAACTGAATAGATCTACAGCTTGATGAGATCAGCATAGAGGAACCTAAGATCCGCTGCCATTGGATGATAGCTGATGGAGTATGCTTTCCCAAAGAGCAGAAATCAATACACACCAACCTGTTCAGATCAGTGTTACTTCTGAGAGCTGAGGGAAAAAGTGTCCATTCTAAGCCTAACAGACAAGGAGTTCCTGTGATGTGTCGGTCCAGCAAGAAGGTATCCTGTGTAGAGCATGCCACGCTGTGTTGGGAAGCAATCCAGAGAGCTAAGGAAGAGA
>JADBJO010000995.1:265000-270000 GCA_016801955.1 Conus betulinus | reverse complement strand
TATTTTGTATGTTTTTTTTCCATCCCTGTTTTTGGCTTCTTTTTTCTTTTTTTTTTTTTCTTTTCCTTACACCCCCCTCCCATTTGTTTACTTATAATATGTATTTGTCTTTGTGCCAAATTCGTTTACTTTATGCACGTTCTTTGGGAGCTGAGGGGTACATATACAGGAAAAAAACTATTTTATAGAAGACAATTAACATGTAATGTAACTCTTGCTCCCATAAGTTGTGGGAGCAAGAGTTACCCTGCATGTTAATCATTTATTATTTACTGTTCCCTGCCTCATTTCATATTTGATTATATGGGAGCTTATCCCACCACTCTCGTTCGTTCTCATACCTTCATTCAACACACAAAAATGTCCTCTTTCTTTGAAAATACCAAAGCCCGTTTTCCTTCAAAAAAGGAAAAAAGAAAACAAAAGAAAAGAAAAAAGCGCACAGAAAGAGAAGAAAGAAAGAAAGATAAAGACCCGAAACAAAACAAAAAATAATAAAATCACCCCCCCCTACACACACACACAAAACCATAGTAGGTAGGCACTTAAGGTCTGACCAGCCAAACAAAAGAATAAAATACCCCCCCCCCCCCCCACACACACACACACACACAAAACCATGGTAGGTAGGCACTCAAGGTCTGACCAGCGCGTTGGGCTTATGCGTAGGTCAGACATCCGGAGTCGTAGCCACGAGACCCTCTTCTTCAATTCTCTCATCTTAGTTGTTAATTCATTTATCCATCAGCTTAAAATCACGCGTAGTGTAGTCTCAAAACTTAGCGTATGTGGTGTAGCGTATATGGACTAGTCCGCACGCAGTGACGCCTCCTTGATGAAACTGAAACTGAAACTGAATAAAATTCAGAAAAAAAGAATCCCCACTGGTGCATTCCCAGCCACAAAGAACGACTGAAGGAAGGGGTAGTTTGGAGGGTGAGGGTGGTATTGGGGGAAGGGGCGGGGGTGGGGGTTGAGGAAGAGACTGGGTGATGATAAGGGGCTGTCTTCTTCTTCGTGGGTTGATTGTGAATAACAAATGTTGATCGTTATGTCTGTCTGTCTGTCTGTTTGTCTGTCTGTTTGTCTCTGTCTGTCTATCTGTCTGTCTGTCTGTCTGCCTGCCTGCCTGTCTGTCTTTGTCTGTCTGTCTGTCTGTCTGTCTGTCTGTCTGTCTGTCTGTCTGTCTCTCTCTCTCTCTCTCTCTCTCTCTCTCTCTCTCTCTCTCTCTCTCTCTCTCTCTCTCTCTCTCTCCCCCGACCTCTTTTGTTCACTTCATGTGTTTTTCAGATTCGATGTCATCAAAGATGAGTTACTGCACGCGGAATTAATTAATCCATGTGCGTTCAAGCGCCTCCGTGCAAGTGAAACAGCTAAATAAAGAAGTGGATCAAATAGTGTTCAGGCGAGACTGATTAATTTAGAACCTGCCTGACCAACGCATTAACCACGCACTACTCAGACCTTGGGCTCCCGACTAATACAGACAGACTGCGCGCCACTGCTCTCTCTCTCTCTCTCTCTCTCTCTCTCTCTCTCTCTCTCTCTCTCTCTCAGTCTCTTTCTTTTCAGTATTTTGTCATAGCTCCTGTGGTGCTTGTGAACTGTGTGGAAGGCGAATGTGTACAGCCCAAGAGTTCTGTTTTTGTTTTTGATTATATACGGTTCTTTGAATAGGGCAAAGGGGGAGGAAGATGGGGGAGGGGGGGGGGGGGGGGGGGGAGAGGTGGTGGGGCGGGTGGTGAGGATGGTGGTGGTGGTGGCGGTTGTCGGGTGAGATGAGACGGTGTGTGGGGACGGGAACGGCCATAGGTTCTGCAGGTGGCAGACATTTCACGCGGTGACTGACGGGTGGTTTATATTTTGCATGTTCTTCTCCCCGTTTTGGGCTTACCTTTTCTATTTTTGTCCTTTCCCTTCCCCCCACCCCCCTCTATCCCAAACTTGTTTACTTATAATATGCATCTGTATTTTGTGCCCCATTCATTCACAGTATGCATTTGTATTTGAACCCTGAGGGCTGGATGTAAAAAGGAAGCATTACATACATGTTTATCCCACCACTCTCTTCAAATCAAATTTCCTTCGTTCCTTCCTTCGTTTTCCTAATCTTCATTTCATACAGAGAAAAAGCACCTCTTTCTCTGAACGTGCCAAAGCCCTTCTGTTTCAAAAATGAAAAAAAAAAAGCATAAAGAAAGAGAAGAAATAAAGATAAGAAAAAAAGTATCAGAAAAAGCTCCCATCAGTGCACTCACAGTCACAGAGAACGACGGGGCGAGGTAGGGAGGGAGGGAGGTACGTAGGTAGGTAGGGCAGGAGGGGGAGAGTGGTACTGGAGGAAAGGGGCGGAGGTGGGGGGTTGAGGAAGAGACTGGATGATGGTAAAGGGCAGTTGTCTTCTTCGTGGGTTAATTCTGAATGAACAAATCTTCATCGTTGAGTCTGTCTGTCTGTCTGTCTGTCTGTCTCTGTCTGTCTGTCTGTCTGTCTGTCTGTCTGTCTCCCTCTCCTCTCTCTCTCTCTCTCTGGACTGCGTGAAAAAGAAAAAAAAGCATGTATAATTTGCTTATCTCATGACTCTGGAAAAAAAACTCTCTCTCTCTCTCTCTCTCTCTCTCTCTCTCTCTCTCTCTCTCTCTCTCTCTCTCTCTCTCTCTCTCTCTCTCCGACCTTTTTCTTTTTCTCTTATGCATATTTCAGATTCTGTTTCATCAAAAGAGGTGTGACTGAGCGTGGGATTAGTCCATGTGTGTTTTAAGCGCTTGGGAAAGAGTTAAATAAAGAAGTGGATAAAACAGTAATAAAGAAAGACACATCGGCTTACAGGCCAGACTGATTTAGAACCTGCCTGACCAACGCATTAACAACGCACTAGTCAGACCGGCGCGCGCCCCAACTAATACAGACAGACTGCGCCACTGTTCTTAATCTCTCTCTCTCTCTCTCTCTCTCTCTCTCTCTCTCTCTCTCTCTCTCTCCTCTCTCTCTCTCTGTGCTGCGGGCGTGAGTAATCATGTGTGTGTGTGTGTGTGTGTGTGTGTGTGTGTGTGTGTGTGTGTGTGTGTGTGTGTGTGTGTGTGTGTGTGTGTGTGTGTGTGTGTGTGTGTGTGTGTGTGTGTGTGTGTGTGTGTGTGTGTGCGTGCGTGCGTGCGTGCGTGCGTGTGTGTATGTGTGTGTGTGTGTGTGTGTGTGTGTGTGTGTGTGTGTGTGTGTATGTGTGTGTGCGCCCCCCCCCCCCCCCCCCCCCAATACATGCGCGTTTCTCTCTCTCTCTGTCTGCCTGTCTCTCTTTATCTCTCTCTCTTTTCTCTCTCTCTCTCTCTCTCTCTCTCTCTCTCTCTCTCTCTCTCTCTCTCTCTCTCTCTCTCTCTCTCTCTCTCTCTCTGTCTCTCTCTGTGTGCGCTGTGTGTGTGTGTGTGTGTGTGTGTGTGTGTGTGTGTGTGTGTGTGTGTGTGTGTGTGTGTGTGTGTGTGTGTGTGTGTGTGTGTGTGTGTGTGTGTGTGTGTGTGTGTGTGTGTGTGTGTGTGTGTATGCGCGCTTGCTTTTGTAGGCTACGTGTCTGAGTTCACGTTTGTGTGAGTGTGCGTGTTAGTGTATCTATGCCTGTGCATAAGCCGGCATGTGCATGTTCATGGAACTGTGAATGTAATCATGTGCGTACCTGTGTGCTCTTGACATGTGGTTGTGTACGAACACCTGCACATGCAAATGATATGGAACACTATGCAGGGGTAAGGGGAAAAAAACGAACAAACAAATAAAAACTTTAAAAGTTAATAAAGGAAAAGCAATAACAACAGGTACGTCAAACCAGAGAATATGTAACCCCCCCCCCACATCCACCCCATCTCCTCGCCTCCCCTCGCCACACACGCACGCATGATCAACGTATACACACGCACACACACACACACACACACACACACACACGCACACACGCACACACGCACACACCAACGCACGCACACACACACACAACACACACACACACACACACACACACACACACACACACACACACACACACACACACACACATACACACACACACAAAGAGATACACGGAGACACGCACACAGACACGCACACAGACACACATACCAACGCACACAGACACACAGACACAGACACACGGATAAACACACATAGACACACGGACAAACACACACACACACACACACACACACACACACACACACACACACACACACACACACACACACACACACACACACACACGACACAGAGCCTGTGCGCGCGCCAGTGCGCTAAGTAGACAGACAAAAACAGCCTGACTTCAGTGCGTCGCTCCATTAACTCCGACTAGATTTAGATTTTTACGGCGCGCATGCTTCGTTTACTTAGCTCTCTCCCCCCCCCCTCCCCCAGCTTCATCCCCACACCGCTCTCTCCCCTCCACCTCTTTGTTTACTCCCTTCCACCCTCCTCTCTGTCCCCCTTCACCCCTTCCCCTCCCACAAACATCTCCCCTGTCTAAAACAAAACAACATCGTAACAGACCAGCAGATTTGAAGAGAGAGGGGGAGAGAGGGAGGGAGGGGAACAGGTCGATAGACAGCTGTGAAGGAAGGTGGGGCGAGGGGGTAGTGGAGGAGGGGGGGGGGGGGGGGGGGAGACCGTGGGATGGGGAAGGAGAAGGAGGGAGGGGAAGGGAACTTTGTGTGAAAAGTACGATGTCAGAAATGGCCAAAGGCATTTTCATTTTTATGGTAGTCTCAGACCGTCTTCAGGACAAGATGACCTCAGTGAAAAGTGTCTAAGGATTTCAGCTGGTAGGTTTAGTATTGCTTTTGCTATTACTACTACTACAACTTCTGCTGCTGCTGCTGCTATTGCTGCTGCTGCTACTACTACTACCACTACTACTACTACTTCCACCACCATCATCACCACTACTATGACTACGACTTCTACTACTAATAACAACACAAAAATACTACTACTAATAATTATGATAGTAACAATAATAATAACAA
>JADBJO010000995.1:237500-240000 GCA_016801955.1 Conus betulinus | reverse complement strand
ATTTAAGACTTAAAGAAACGAAATGTTTATCGATGAGAATGAGGATGATAAATTTGATGCTACTGATTTCCATTCTGGTCATGTCACTATTCTTGTTCCAGGTCGCTGCTGCCCTGCCTCATGGTTGCCCCGTTGTACTATTTTCACTCGAAATCTTTGTTTCCATGGCCCCGTGGTTGCCCCGTTGTACTATTTTCACTCGAAATCTTTGTTTCCATGGCCCATGGTTGCCCACTTTACTATTTTTCACTCGAAATCTTTGTTTCCATGGGCCCATGGTTGCCCACTTTTACTATTTTCACTCGAAATCTTTGTTTCCATGGCCCATGGTTGCCCCATTTTACTATTTTCAATTCAGATCGTGTGTTGCCATGGCTCATTGT
Organism: Conus betulinus; assembly: GCA_016801955.1. Classification (NCBI taxonomy): domain Eukaryota; kingdom Metazoa; phylum Mollusca; class Gastropoda; order Neogastropoda; family Conidae; genus Conus; species Conus betulinus. The sequence continues at coordinate 239,617 of JADBJO010000995.1, read as the reverse complement.
TGCCCCACTTCACTATTTCACATCAGATCGTTGTTGTCATGACCCCCCATTTTACTATTTCACTTCAGATCGTTGTTGCCCTGACCCCGTTTTTACTATTTTCACTTCAGAATGCTGTTGCCATGGCCCCATTTTACTATTTTCACTTCGGATCGTTGTTGCCATGGCCCCAGTATACTATTTTCACTTCAGATCGTTGTTGCCATGGCCCCATTTTACTACTTTCACTTTAGATTGTTGTTGCCATGGCCCCATTTTACTATTTTCACTCCAGGTTGTTGTTGTCCTGACTCCTTCTTGCCCACTTTATTTCACTCCAAATCGTCGTTCGTCGCCCTGGCACATTTGTCACCCCACCTTAATGTTCCTGATCCAGGTCGTTGCGCCTTGGCTCATTGTTGCCCAACTCACTCTTCTGCTCCAGGTCTTCCCTGTCCTGGTCCATTCCTGCGCCGTTTCTTACTACTTCTACGTCGTTCATTGTTGGCCAAGCTCTAGGTTGTTGTTGTTGCCCTGAGTTTTTGTTGCCCTGGCAAATTATTCTCGCTCCAGGTCGATCCCGGTGGGTCGACATGATTGGTCTGGATTGTTGTTGTTTCTTCTTCTTCTTCTTCTTCTTCTTCTTCTTCTTCTTCTTCTTCTTCTTCTCTCTTTCAAATCTTTGCCAAGTCATTGTTTTAAGTACAGAGGAACTGTCAGCCTACGTTTTGCACCCACTACTGAAGAAAGGCGAAAAAAAAAAAAAAAAACAAAAGAAAAAAGAAAGAGAAGAGAAGAAGAGAGGAAGAACAGGAACACAAACACACACACACACACACACACACACACACACACCGCAACACACACACACACAACACACACGCGCGAGCGCGCAAACACACGCATACACACACACACACACACACACACAACAGACACAGATAAAGAGAGACCCACCCCACTTGTCCCCAACCGTCTCCCCCACATATACATAACCACACACACACACCACACACACACACACACACACACACATACACACACACACACAAAATGTGTGTGTAGGTGTGTGTGTGCGCGTGCGCGCGCGTGTGTGTATGTCTGTCGCTGTGTGCTTTTCTCTTTCTTTCTTCTCTGTCTCTCTCCCTGTGTCTCTGTCCCTGTGTGTGTGTGTGTGTGTGTGTGTGTGTGGTGTGGGTGTGTGGTGTGTGTGTGTGTGTGTGTGTGTGTGTGTGTGTGTGTTGTGTGTGTGTGTGTGTGTGTGTCCCTCTCTCTCTCTCTCTCTCTCTCTCTCTCTCAATCTGTCTCTGTGACTCTCTCTGTCATTCTGTCGTCCTGTCTGTCTGTCTGTCTCTGTCTCTGTCTGTCTGTCTGTCTGTCTGTCTCTTTCTCTCTCTCTCAAGTGGCAGGAGACTGAAAAAAAAATATTGAAAAAAAGCGTAACTGCTAGTTTTGACAAGGCGACATTTCCATAATTTCAAAAGGACAGGAGTTGGGTAGGACAGGGGAGCGTTTCACGCACTCTCAGCGCAGGTGATGGGTACAGGGAACTGGTGTGTGGTGAGAGAGAGAGAGAGAGAGAGAGAGAGAGAGAGAGGGTTGCACGCGGTGGAGAGTGGAGATAGGGAGTGGGAATGGGGGTGGATGAGACAGGTTCACACACCAACAGGTCGTCATACCTTCATCCAGTCACCGGTACCTGGACAACAACCCCCCACCCCTCCCCCCCCCCCCTCCACGCCCCCCCTATCCCCTTAGACGACCATGTGAGCGCCGCTTGGCACGGGCCGGTGACAACTCACGAGCTGTACCCCTATTATATCTGCACCTGCTGTTTTTCCCATTTTTTCAGTGTTGTTTCTTTTCTTTTCTTTTCTTTTCTTTTCTTTTCTCCGTCTCTCTCTATTCGTTTATGTCTTTCCTCGTTTATTTTTACGTTCACTTGTTTATTTTCTTTCTTAAGTTCTTCCCCTTCCCTCATTCACATGTTCTTACAGAATATAGGAACTTAAATGATGTCCATCTTAAACACTTTATAACAGACTTCATGAAAGCCTTGTTCAGAGATTGGCTCACATGATATGATTAAAAACGGCTGAAAGAGGCAAAAAAAAAAAAAAAAAATGGTGTGGTCTAAT
>JADBJO010000995.1:227500-232500 GCA_016801955.1 Conus betulinus | reverse complement strand
TTGATTTTTGCACTACAATTTTTTGATACACTACAATACAGTGCAATACAATACAACACAGTACGATACAACACACACACACACACACACAACACAATACCCTAATCATCTTCGTTGGGATGTGACATTAAAATGCACTCATTTAATTACCTGAACATCACATCTTTGACCCTAAAAACAGAGTGGTAGTCGAAGAGAGAGAGAGAGAGAGAGAGAGAGAGAGAGAGAGAGAGAGAGAGAGAGAGAGAGAGAGAGAGAGACAGAGACAGAGACAGAGACAGACAGACAGACAGAGACAGGCAGAGAGACGGAGAGATTAAGGCAGTCACAAACTAGCAGAGGCACCAACTCAGAAGAGTAGACCCCCAGAGAAATGTTTCCCCCGAAAAGTTTGACGAAACTCTGTCGAAACTCTGTCTGTCTGTCTGTCTCATTTTCCGAATCCCCTTCAGTGGCATCACTCGAACACCGCTCATTTGCGCTCCTCTCTGCACAGGATGCCAGAAAGAGCTAGTCCGAAAATAAACGGACTGGACCAAAATGACCATGCCAGATCTCCTCACGACAGCTGCCAACAGAAGAGCCTGGAGAGAAACGGCGGCTGCCTCATCACGTCCCCCCAACGACCGTAGCGGTCAGGGACTGATGACTGACTGACTGACTGACTGACTGACTGCACAGCCACATGTAGCCTCAGAATTGAGCGGTGCACGCGGAACAGTCAACATCAGGTGTTCATGTAGCAATCCACCAGCGAGTCTGCATGGCTGCTGAGTCATTTTAGTGCTGTTCAGTGGTCCTTCTGGTCCAACGTAATAGGACTGCCACTTGCTAAGCCTCCCTCCCCACTCTTCCCCACCTCCCATACTGACAGTGACTGTCTGGTAGCTGAGCAGGGATGAATGTGTGTTACCCTCCAGAGGGCGCCACCAGGTCCATCAAAGGGCGGCTCCCATGAACTTGCCAAGACCGATAACTCTGATGTGAACTCACCATGATACAGGCGAAACTAAGGGTTCTATCTGACAGAGGTCGCGGCACGACACTTTGAAACGACATGCTGAAATAAGCGTGCATCACGGGAATTTCTGTGTTTTCCGAACGACACTCTTTTGTAAGAAACACGCTCAAAGCCATTTTGTGCCTAATAACTCACTCCAAGACCTGCCTGGTCTTTCCGAATACATCGCTCGCATGTCGCATCATGAGGCAATGAACGGACAACAGTAGACTTGAATTGATAACTTACTTTACAGTCAAATAGCAGGCATGAACAGGACAGGCCCGCATACAATTCTGAACATGATAAAACCCCCGATGTTTCGGAGCAATTTCATCCCATTGCCACTTAGCCTGTAGGGGCGTTTACGTTGAAAGACTGAAGGAAACAGGCACCAAAAACCAAGTGGACGGATCTCACTGGTAATCAGTATTGTGCACCATTGGAGATGTCGACTGTGCACCAGTAGAGATGTCGACGGTCTGGCATTCCCCCCCGGGTAGTTTGTTTTGTGAGATGCCTTCAAGGAGACGCCTTGGAATTACTCAGTGCTCTAAGTTATGTGGGCCTGTTTGGAATGGGTATTCCACCTGGAAGCAGTGTTGCGTGACACAGGCCTTAGGCCACAAGAAACGCAGGGCATAAATGGCCACAATACCTGAGACTGGGAGAAGAAAAGGGTGATCAAGGGAAGTCAATCACCGTAAAAAGGATGCTGCTCTGGACTATTATGGTCTGAGACTGCTGCTAAAAAGCAATGCACTCTAATAAGAACAAGAAACTGCTATTGTACAGTGTAAGTGCGATTCCCACGACTAGCAATTAACTCTATTGATATCAATAAATTGTCAATTGTATAACGCAGTTACGGCTGAAAACCGGTCACTGCGATTGAAGACACCATTCATGCATTAGCATTAACGACTTATTTACTGCAGAACACAAATTTGCGCACACGTGCGGAAACAGTATTTTCCAGAGTGCTTGTTGTAGTAGAGTGCTTGGTTTAGAAGAAGCACAGGGAAGGTGGGCAGGTTTCGCCTAGTGGGAGGCAGTGCGCTCGAAACAGTGCGGAGTCAAAGGTGAAGGAACGCTTACCAAAGAATTTTAGATTTCGCCCTGGGATCTTCGTGATATTCTGACTGGAAGAGTGGAGAGGGTGGGGTGACTGGTATGCGCAAAGCGCCAGAGAACAGGTACGGGTAGTGAGAACCCTTGAAGAATCGGAGGGCAAGAGTAGCCATCTTGTACTGATAACAAGATTTGATCGGCAGCCACTGGAGCTCGTTCAGCAGTAGCGTATATCAATCGAACTTTCTTCCACTTTGGACGAGTCGCTCTGCTTCGAATTTGCTGGAGCCGCGAATTTGTTCTGCTACAAACAAACCATAGACCACCGGGATTACCATGATCAAGCCGATAACTAGGCTAAATACTGAACTGACAAGTCTTGCTGTTTTATCTGTTGAAAGACATTTACGAATTAAGGCAAACCGGCGGAGTTCCAAGAACGATGTGTGATGTACACTGCTGATCTGATCCTGCATTGAAAATGTCTGGTCAAGGTCAAATCCTACACTTAATCTGGTTATGATTTAAAACTGGTGTAATCGGCACCAGTGTTAACTGTACCACTGCCTGCCTGCTTGATTCGTGATAAAGCGTCAACAAATATCTGTTTGTCAGCGTTTTGTTTTGTGTTCAGCGTTTTGTCAGTGTCTGGGTCCTGGGGTCAGCCAGGCCAGGGAGATGTAGATACTTGTAGTGCCGGTCAGGAAATCCGAGAAATACTATCAGAGAGATGAGACACTGTCGTCTGGTTTGAGCTTCCTACTTGTCCCTGTAACACCACAATTCTGCACAGAAGGAAACTGTAGTAAAAAAAATCCAACAAATGTATATCTCTAACAGGGTTCGAACCACCAATCCTCCCGCTGGCAACCCTCAACACTTAAAAACCGCACCATTGCGATTGGTCAGTCTTCTGAAACTCGGTATATATGACATAAATTCTTAGGGTGAAGTGCCCTTCACCATTAGAAGTCAAGATCATGATGAAAAGAAGGAAGGAGAAGAGAGCAGTAGGGTGTGTCTTGGTCGTGGATGGCAATCTATTTTCTTTTAGTGCGCAGTTAGTGGTCTCAGCTAATACTTTTGAACGACCTCTAGCGTGTTTTTTAAACATTGATTGATCGTGACTTGATCTTGGGACTGGATGAAGGGTCGCAAGGTCAAGAAAATATTTCATTACAACTGTTTATTATTGTTAGTTTTGTCTTTGATTGACTGCTTGCCATAATTTCATAAAGCAAGGCAAGCATGTGAAAGATAAGGGGTTTCTCTCTGTCATCCGAAAAAGGAAATTCTCTCTCTCCCTCCCTCCCTCCTTCCCCTCCCTCCCCCTCTCTCTCTCTTTTGTCTCTCTTTGTTTTTGTCTGTCTGTCTCTATCTGTCTCTCTCTTTCTCTGCCTCTATCTGCCTCTCTGTCTCTTTCTGTCTGTCCGTCTGTCTTTCTCCCCTATATCTTTGTCTGTTGTCTTTTCATGGCATTACTCCCAATCCGCGCATTCCGGTTTCATCATAAAAAGGCGACGAACTCCACAAGGAACTATTAAATGAAATTGTCATGAGACCACCGTCAAGAGGAGACCAGCATTGTTGCTACGTCGATTGCGCGGTGTTCAGTGGGGCGAGACAGTCTCTGTTGTGATAGTCTTTCTACAGAGATTTTCTTTTGCACACGTTCTGACTGATCTCAACATGTTCACGTCGAGATCAGTATGCCTCCATCTCCTGCCGTTCTCTACAGTTCGCTGAGAACTGTCAAAGGTCAGACCTGTCCCTGATGTTGTCGTCGCATCTCTTCTTCTGTCTGCCTCTTCTTCGTTCTTCTGGCACTGTGATTTGGAGGAGGAAATTCTCTTTTTTTTTTGCCACGCCAAGTGTTCTCGAAAACGTAGCTGTTCCGTGTAATTTTCTCCAACAGGGATTTTTAGCAAAATGACAGTTGACCATAACGGGGTGGCCGAAAGTGTGGAGTCATGCTTGGTCAAAACCAGTTTCTGTCCTGGAGAGAGAAAAAACATGGTGCAGGTTAAAAGCTCAACGAACTTGAAAGGTAGAACGTAGCTGGATAGATGACAAATGAATGAATAAATGAATGTGATTTTGACCTCTTTTCTAAAGAAACATACTGTATCAGTGTATAGTCATCCCCTTCCCTTCATGTTCACTTCTTGTTCTATACATGTTCACTTACTATACATCTATTTCTATGCTCCTCTAGCCACCTGAAATCAAATTCATTCACATATATTTACTTACCGTCTAAATATAATTGATCCATCCACGAATCAAACAAAGTGACAGGATGTCGAGCCCAAGAGCGGAGATTTGGGATTAAAGTCAACGGAATCTTTGCCAGGACCGAGCCCATTACGTTTGGGATTAAAATCAATTCAAGCCCCTGCTTTACGTATAAGATCAATAATTCAACATATATACATCTACCATGAGATTTACCGGTAAAACATTAATAAACAACTCAACACACAATGTACTGGGACTGAACATTGCAAGCGTGATCTCTCTAGCTGAAACATAACATGTATTAAAGCTGGATAATTCCAGCTTCGCTTTCATGGCATCAATATTTCGTCCTCGGTCGGATTCCTTAGGACTGACAAGTTCAAAATTCACATACGCGGCGTTAATATTTGGCAATGATGTACTGATGATTACAAATTCCAAAATAACTTTTAACATGTGATGCCTTCGGCCTTGCAAGCTTGATATTTACGTTTGAGACATAGACATTCCACACAGGGGTATGCTTGGGCTGGCAAATTCAAGATTCACATTTAGGAAATGAAAATTAACTTTAAGGTGGTTTTCGGCTAACAGGGTTCGATATTCATCATTGTGGCATGAACAGCTTACCATAGGACGGCGTCTTGGGACATGACCAGAGGTTGATGCTTTTCAACCTTTTTCTATGGTG
>JADBJO010000995.1:215000-225000 GCA_016801955.1 Conus betulinus | reverse complement strand
CGTGCGCGCGCGCGCGCGTGTGTGTGTGTGTGTGTGTGTCTGTGTGTCTGTGTGTGTCTGTGTCTGTGTGCGTGCGTACATATATGTGCACACAACCAGGACATGAAAACAAACTCAAAACTAGACCAAATCCATTCCTAAACAGAAAGACAGAATTGAGATTCCGCCATATAACAACTTTACAAGCAACTTACCGGTCCTAGGGAGTGAGGAGTTGAGCATTATGGCACCAGCAAGGAGTGACTGTTTCGATCTGTGAAGGCCTCATCAGGACGTATCACAGGTTTCTGGTTGCTCCAGGTAACGGCAAGCACTTCAAAACAGTTCATGGCACATTATTCTTTGGAGAAACAAGTGGAGTACAGCATCAACATCTCAGCACTGGGGTGTTCCTGACGCTACCCCCAAAAGAAAAAAAAAAAGGGATTTTTTTTTTTCCCTGTCCCATCTTTCGTGCCGCATTTAGGGGTATTGCACTCACACCGCTCATCCCGTCTCCCTGTCCATACCCGCAGCCCGGCTTGTCCCTTCATAGCCTCCGCACCGGCATTCCGTAGGGAGTAGTCAATGCCAAGTCGTCACAAGGCAACTCATCATCAGTGAAGACACTGCACTGCCGCAGAGTCACTTCAATGGTGTTCAGTGTTGCCTGTTCTGATCCACCATACGCTCGACACCACCTTCTAACCCCCCCCCCCCCCCCCCCGTGTTGACGACAAGAACTGCTTAGTGTTGAGCCAGTGTGAGTCAGCTCTTCTTCCGGAGATCATTATCACGCCCATCCAAACGACAGTCCACGTGAACGTGACGCAAGCAGCAACCTCCACACGAACTTCACCAAAAGGCACAGTCGTGGAGATGAGCTTGAAACTGGGGTCACAATGTGAGCAGGGCATGAAAAGCCACAGAATTTGAGACTTTTTTTTTCATCAAATGCTGATCGATGAGGATGAGGGTAATTAAGACCATTCTGGTCTGAGACTGCATGACAGGGATGTAATCTACGCTTTCTTTCATGCTATCCTGGCGTCAACCGGGCCCAAGAGACACAGACACCTGCAGTATTAGTTAGAATATTTGAGCTACATTCTCGGAGATGCATCCATCAAATGGATGAAACTCGTCTGTGTACCCCCAGTCTTCTTAGTTGAACCCATAGCAAATTCAGCTCAGGACAGGAGCCCGTCGGGACAGAAAATCCCACAACTAAATGACCCTGATGGATCGAACCCACGATGTCTCAGCCGGGAGTTCATGATGCTAACCACTTCGCCACAGCGACTGGCTGATATCTGGTCACTATACATGGCCAGCATAGGGCACCCTCAGACCCCGGCTATTTCACTCTGCGAGAAAATCAGACTACGTACCGGCTTAGGGTTGTCAGTCAGGGAAACAATATTGTGTTTATAGGGCCATATTCGCCGAAAGTTCTAAAGGCCAAGTTTTTCCAGAGACTGAAATCTGTTTTGACAGTCAAAATGTCAGCTGACATTAAACCCCAAGGCAGCTCCCCGTAGTTGGGAAGACCACTCTCAATTACGAAGAATAGGCCCCTGATTGAAATTTCATGCTGTTGATCACCCAGCCGACCATGTGGGGTCATTTTGGGGCTGTGATATTGTCAACTCGATTACGTATAGGTGTCTTCAAAAAGATAAAAAAAAAAAAAAATGAGCACTTATTCAATTATTGGAAATAAAGGTGGGACTATGAAAGACGTGGTTTGGGGGAGGTTAATAAAAGTGATATATATAGATATATATGTATGTATATATATATATATATATATATATATATATATTTGTTTAAAACTTTGATTAAAATGTAAAAGCTAAAACCTACAGCGCTGTTTCTTGCTGGTGCAGTCGTCAGGGTATCTGACCCTGACGACTGCACCAGCAAGAAAACAGCGCTGTAGGTTTTAGCTTTTACATTTTAATCAAAGTTTTAACAGATGCCGCTCCCAACCCGGTTGAGCACTTTTTTAAAGTTATTGTTGGTTAGCAACACAATTATTTATTATATATATATATATATATATATATTGAATTATAAACAAAGCTTGCTCTTATGTCTCAGATTATAGAAATAGGGGGGTGGTAAGCCTTCAATATATATATATATATATATATATATATATATATATATATATATATATATATATATATATATATAACACAGAAATTACTGTACTGTGCTGTATTGCCATGTATTGTATTGTATGATGTTATGGTCACACATTTTAATACAATCTAATACAAAGTAATAAGACCTTATCTCATCGTTTCATCTGGAAGAATGTCAAAAATCCATGCCCTCGTGTCTTCTTTTTTGGATTTTGCACTACAGAACGGAACATACATAAAAACTCAATGCAACATCGCTTCCCCTTTAGTTCAGTTTACACTGACAAAAACCTCACAGCGACCACTGTTTGTTGTTTTTGTTTGTTTGTTTGTTTGTTTTTTTTCTGGCCTTTGAAAACTTTTTCCCACCTTCTATGAAGGTTCTTTTCTTTGAAAAAAAAAAAAGCAAGTTACATCAATACTGTTTGTTGTGCTATTGCTGTGAAACCCAACGACAAAAACAAACCTTTCCGGGAAGGAAAATCTCATGGAGGGGGGAGGAGCACTCCGCACCGGTTCATCCTCTCTTCCGGGCAAAGACCTATGAACACGCTTATAATAACCGAGCACTGAGAAAAGGACGTACCATTTACCATTGCCACGGACAGAGAGAGAGAGAGAGAGAGAGAGAGAGAGAGAGAGAGAGAGAGAGAGAGGGGGGGGGCGGGGAAGGTGGTGGTGGTGGTGGTGGTGGGTGGTAGGGGGTGGGAGGAGGGACTCCATTCAGTGTTATCAAAGCACACACTCCAGGCGATCATCAAACAGGTGCTACACAGAGACAGTGCTTGTCCTGCTCCTCACCACCCCCACCCCCCAGCGCATAGAATTCCACCCTGAAAAGCCCCGTCTGAACAGCCCTAAGAGCTCGCTTGGTCCAGGCCGACGGGTAGGTAGTGAAAAATGACGGGTACGGGACTTTGGAGAGATGGAAGGGGTGGGGATGGGGGAGGGGGAGGAGCGGTGGTGGTGGTGGAGGGGGGGGGGGGGGGGGCAGAATCATCATAGGATGATAGAGAGAGTCTTTTCTTTTCTCCCTGTCTGGGGGTGGGGGGCAGAGCGAAGGTGAAAAGGTCAGATCAGAGAGAGAGAGAGAGAGAGAGAGAGAGAGAGAGAGAGCGGGCAAGGTGGGCGTGGTTTTCTACGAAAAACGGGTGGCATTGCAGTAACGAATCGCAGTCTCACTCAAAATAGTACGGTTCTTTGGCACACAGAAGAAAAGGACTGTTATTAACGGCGAGACAGATAGGAATTGAAATGCAACTCCAGGTTTTGGATTACCAGTCGTTTACGGAGGACTGACAATAAACTGTGAATACAGTACGAAAAAAAAAAACCCCACAGAACGAAGGTTCACTTACACACACACACACACACACACACACACACACACACACACACACACATCAGAAAAGAACACAGCCATACAGGAATCCTTTCACAGACATCTTACCATGGAACTGAATTTATGAGAACGTCAGCGTCACTGGAATTCAGTCTTTAACCTTCGCTGGAATTCAGTCTCCCACATTTCTTTTGGTCAATGTTTTACAGTGACTGCCACAAATCATCTTCGCGATCCACGTGCACAGCACAGGTCAGTACTGGGTAAGTCAGCTTGCAGCGTGATTCTTCAAGAAACGGACCGGCTGAAAGAGAGTGGCTTTGAATGGGATAATACATCTTCACACTGCCAGTTTTTTTTTTTTTTGGCAAAGAATGGTGTCTCCACACTCCACACAGGTGGCCCAAATAGATCAGTTGTTAGAGCGCCGGGTTCATGAGTGATCATGATGCTGGGGTCGCGGGTTCGAATCCCCCCCAGTGCCATTTCAATACAGATGACTTTTTCCCCTTGGGATTACCATTGGTTCTGACTCCATTTCCGCAAAAAGCGTCTTGAATGAGACCATAAACCGAGGTTTAAAGTACACACGGACTGATGAAGGCTTAGCCGCTAGAACATAATGTCTTTCTAACCGAATGCAGTTCTTATCGAGGTTCTTAAGGGTGCAAAAATAACGATGCTATTTCTCGTCCAATATATAACGTCAATATAGTTTTGACATTTTCTGAAAAGTACAATTTCGCTCTGCAGGCTTTCAAGAATTGATAGTCATCTTTTTATCGTTTGGTAACTGTTTTATATTGATTCTAAACGAGTATTGTTGCAGCTGGCCGCATTACAGCACAGTAATTAGAATATAATATCTCATTTATATTCGTGATAGTTCTGTTCCTCTTTTGCTGCTATGTGGCAAATAATTGCCAGAAAACCGGCAATGTAAAGGCATAAAATGATTGTGATGTTAGTCCCTTTTAAAGTGAACTGATGAATGAGGTCTTGCTCTCTTTGGACCGACCTTGAACTCCCCCCCCCCTCCCCCCCCCCAGTCAGATCAATAGCCCTCTATCCCCCCACCTTCCCCTCCCCTTCCTTTCATCTCTCTCCCCTCCCAGTGTAGTTTGATTTCAGCAGAAAGTAAATTCCTAATCTCTTCTGTCAACAGGAGAAAGGACTACATGGGTAACGGAAGCGAAGTATTTTTTGTGGTTTAAAACAGTTCATATGAAGTTTTTTGTGGTGTATAGTTCAAAGGGGGATTGATGCGTATGATAATGTTGCTTAGTTGGATATTCTGTCTGTCTGTCTGTCCGTCTGTCTGTCTCTCTTACACACAGACAGACAGACAGACAGACAGTCAGACACGGACACAGACTGACAGACAGACAGACAGACAGACAAACACACACACACACACACACACACACACACACACACACACACACACACACACACACACACACACACACACACACACACACTGAACAGAACAGCGATCTCAAGCTTCAAACCGAACCAAACTTACATGAAATAACCCGCAATGACAGGACACAAATCCGTAGAGCAAAATTATGTCCGTAATACAAAAAGTGAACAACGATACTGTGTATGGGCCCATCTAAGTTTTGCCAGAGCTATTATATTTGTTATTACTACTTTGTGTCTATAAATCCTTGAACAGTCTCGTGATAATAAAGATCCGAGTCTGAGTCACACGTGTGCATGCACGCTCGCACCCAAGTGCACACGCACGAACACACACACACACACACACACACACACACACACACACACACACACACACACACACACACACTCTCTCTCTCTCTCTCTCTCTCTCTCTCTCTATCTCTCTCTCTCTCTTCTCTGTCTCTGTCTGTCTGTCTGTGTCTGTCTCTGTCAGTCTGTCTGCCAGTCAGTCAATCAGTCTCTCTGTCTGACGACCCCGTTCCCGGTCTCTGTCTCTGTCTGTCTGTCTATTTCTCTGTCTCTTTGTCTCTCTTTCTCTTTCTCTCGCTCTCCAAGTAATGCCCTTTTTCACACACAGATCATTGTCAACGTCAAAGAGATCATAGTCAACATCTAACACCAGTCAATAATTAATAAAGATACAAACCCGTTTCTCCCAGGAACACACACACACACACACACACACACACACACACACACACACACACCAAGCAAGCAAACAAAAAATGACAGCATCACATGCCAGTCTTAAAGTTACTTTGAGAAGACTTAGGCAAATTGCAGCGGTGCCGAAAATAACCCCTAAATATAAATAAGCACACAAAACAGACTACAAGGCAACGCTTAAATAACCCACCATACAAAGTAGACAGGCACACCTTCAAGAACAATAACTCGAGAAGCACGTGCTACGAACCAGTCATAACAATGCAATACAATGCGAGTAACGCAGAATTAAAAAAAAAAAAGAGATATAGGGCTGCTAAGTTAATGCTTCCCAGATGACTAAACACTAGTAGGAATATCGTATGGAAGGTCATCTCGGAAGTATCATCTGGAAAATATAATTTCTGGCAAACAACAAGGTGAATTTGACCACAGGATTACACAATGAAAATTAAATGAAACGCGATTGAAAAAAGGGTTACCGGCCCGAAACGTTTGGTTGATCTTCTCCTTGGATTACCTTTCCACCCTGTTGTTTCATTAATAATTTTTTGGCATTTTTAATGTCTATCGTTTGTTGACTGGAGAAACCATATCATATCTTTTCTTTTTTTGTGTTGAAAATTCATTTATCTGTTTTGTAACAGATGCGTCTTTCTTGCAAACTTCTTTCTGTATTGAATTATTGAAGCTCACTGCTCCTTATCCTCCCCTCCCTTCTCTCACACGTTGTAATCCTCTCCTTCAATCCGCCACCACAGATCTCCTCCCCGCCCCTCTCCTGTACACCCTCCTCCCCCCACCTTTCCTTCCCTTCCCTCCCCTTCTATTCAGTAGTAACTCTGCTTTCTCAAAGGGTAGTCGGATTTGGGTCTGCGGTCACCAACGACATGTAATGACAGAGTACCTTGCCGCTGAGCTGTAGACTCCACAGCGGCTTGCACGTGGCCGAATTATCACAAATGATCATCTTGTGCTCCAAGGAGCACCGTAACGGCTTCTCTCTCTCTCTCTCTCTCTCTCTCTCTCACACACACACACTTGAAAAGTTAGGCGGGAAAAGTTAGGGGGGGGGGGGGGGGGGGGGGGGGGGGGGGGGGGGGGGGGGGGGGGGGGGGAGGGCGCGTGGGAGGGGGATGGAGTGGGGAGATAACCAGTATGTTACAATACACCACACAGTACGTTACGAATTCTTCCTCTCGCTCTACTACCCAAGAACTTGACGCTCAGGGCGGCATGGCTGAGTTGAAACCAATTGTTCGCTCTGTACAAGCTCTTGATCCCTATCCTGAAGCGGTTCTTATCTTCGGTCTTGATCTTCTTGCGGGTGTGTTGCGCGGATGAGGAAAGTTTTCCGGGGAAGCGGACGAGGGAATAGTGGGACCGGATGATACCGGGTGGTGATGATGGAGGAGGGAGGTGGGGGTGGGGAAGGTGTTGGAAAGGGGATGGGGTGTTTGAGGTGCTTAAGGCCGTTACACAGATCCTGGCGGGTACCAAATGGTCAACAGCGGCGCTGGTCACAGACGCGTGGCGCTGGACTTCGTTCTAACGCCGGTGATGTGTCAGTAGATGCCGTCATGGACACGGATCTCCGTCCTTCCTTATCACAGAGAAAAAACTGGAGGAGTGGGAGAGGGGGATGGGGGGGGGGGGGACGGGACGGGAAGAGAGCGGTGCGTGGTAGAAATACCGTGGAGAGTGGGGGAAGGGGGATGGTGGGGGTGGAAGAAAAAAAATCGAGGGTGTGTAAGATGGATGAAAAAAAAAAGTGCGAATTGTAATGTTCGAGGTATGTACTTAAGTTTCTTTGTCTATGCTGCGTGGTCATTTAGGTCAGATTCGTCAGGTGGGAAGGGTGGGGAGTGCCGGGTAGGGGGCATGCGAAAGAATTCATGGCCACAAAATGCATCTGAGGCGTCATGATGGTGAAAAAAAAAAATCCACATTGGTGGGTGAGCCAAAATACTGACAAAGGGTAAACATCTGATGTGAACACTGAAATTCACTGTTCAGGTGAGCAGTCAAATTCAATATGTGGAATATATCTGCCGTGATAGAATTACAATGCAACACAGCTCGTACAAATTCACGCAGTCAGTCAGTCAGTCATTCCCCTGACCGCTGCGGTCGTTTGGGGGACGTGATGAGGCAGCCGTCGTTTCTCGCCAGGCTCTTTTATTGGTAGCTTCGTGAGGAGATCTGGCATGGTCATTTTGGTCCGGTCCTTTGTATTTTCGGACCAGCTCTTTCTCTGCCGTCTTCGTCTGCGCCCTCCTTCAACGGTACCTTGAAGGATGGTTTTGGAGAGGGTGTTTGTGACGAATGACGTGGCCAAACCATGCCATCTTCCGTCGTTTGACGGGTTGCCAGAAGTGGTTCGTGGGGCCCAACTAGGTGTGACCAGGTTCCGCACATAATCATTGGTCTCGTGTTCTTCGTAGGAGATCCGGAGTAGTTTTCTCAGGCACCTGGGTCTTAAACGCCTGAATTCTTCTTTCTGTTTCGGACAAATTCAATACAAAGCATTAAAGTGCCACACTGCAGCAATGGTCGACCCATTCGCACCTTCCCCTCCTCTTGCTGTCCTTCTCCCCCTCTCCCCCTCCCCCCGTCTCGAAATTGACAGAGAAAGTTCATAAATACATCAAACGTGGCAAAGAAACTCAAATAACACACTGAATACGGCGAAGAAACCCAAATTATGTAGGGAACATTACAAAGAAACTCAAAGAAAGATGACTAGAGACAACAAAAAACATTGAAATGATAGAAAAAAAAAACAGCATTTTTTTATGTAACGAGGGAACTAAAAACCAAACACTATCAATATGACCAAGAATCTCAAAACAAACACAATAAATAGACGACGAGCAAACTAAAAACACAGTCAATGTGAAAGGGACACAAACACACTGAATTTGATGGAGTTACTAAAAAATATTACAGTGGAAAAATGATCCAGAAAACCCAGAATACAAAAAGAAAATATTAGCAGAAACTCAAATCAAAGACAATTAATATGACCAGGAAGCTCAAAAAAATTGATATAGCAATGAAACTTAAAACAAACGCAGCAGCGAGTATGACGAAAGCATTCATACAAACACAGCGAACACGATGCCAAAAATTAACTAAGCAAACATTACAAAGAAACTTACATAAACACACGGGCATGATAAAACAAACAAACAACAAACAAACTTCAACGAACACAGCAACAATTACGTTATACTCTCTCTGTCATTCATCACGGCGGCTTCTCTCCCTTCCGTCCTTCAACACACCTCCTCCCACCCCACCCCACCCCCATCCCCACCTCCACCCCCAGCATGTACACCTTCTCTCTCCTCCCCTCACTCTTCTGTCTACGGACTTTCCACATAAGGGAGGCTTTAGGTCCGAGGTCACTGACGACCTCTAATGAGAGAGCATTGGCGGCACAGAGCAAACAACCTCCTGCCAAAATCCACCCTTGACCATTTTGTACCCCGGGGATTTTCTCTAACGGCTTTCAAGTCCTCCAGGAGACCCCGTCGCCTTTCCCCCCCACCCTCCTCCCTTTCCCTTCCACCCCCTCTCACACCCAAGAACATTAAGATGGGGAGATTAGACACTGAATGAGTGGAGGAGAGATCATTAGCTCTTTGGGAAGAAGCGGGGGGGGGGGGGGGGGGGGGGGGGGGGGGGGGGAGATGGGCTGGGGTGGACGTGGGGGAAGGTTGGAGGGGGGGGGGGGTGGGGGTGGCGATTCGGTTAGCTATCCGGTTTTACTATGTAACAAAACCGTGTAAGATCGTGAGTTATTTGAGCGCAAAGAGAAAGTCTTTGTATAGTATTGCACAATATTGATTTGCATGATGTGGCAAGGTACTGTTTTTTTAACACCTTTTTATTTGTATCATACAGGGTCATATGGCACTGAATCCTTTTTATACTGTGTCGTATTTGTGTTATTTTGTTTCTGTACTGTGTTTGTACTTGTATTCACGTTGTACTGTATTTTATCGCGTTTTCATTGTATTTTTTTGTTAGAGTGTGCTGCAAGGTGTTCGTATTTTGTTCTTTTTTTGGACGTTATCAGCGTTAGAATGGGTTGAATTGGATCGCTTCGTATTGTATTGTTTCATACTTGTAATATATTGCATTCTGTTGTATTGTATGGCAACTTGTCTTGTCTGGCATTATCCCACATTCGTTTTGTTTAGAAGCGCAGTTAAGACTGTACTGATGGCACGTGCAAAGCACAGATCTCTATCCCGGAGAACAGCGCAACAGTTGAACAACACACCTGAATTTTTTGGCCTCCATGTCTGTTAGTTTGTTCACCTATGTGAATATCTGTTTGTTGTGTTTTTTTTGTTCAGAATATCACCGGAGACATTTCTTAGTG
>JADBJO010000995.1:202500-210000 GCA_016801955.1 Conus betulinus | reverse complement strand
AGTATCTTTTTTTTCTTTTATAGGAATTTTAAAGGGTGGAAGAAACGAGTCTGCATGAGGGGGGAAGAAATTACAGGGCGTCTGTCAAGTCATTATTGAATTTTAGACCAGCGTTCCTGGTTTAACTTCAGAAACATGATTCAGAGGAGACTGGACTGTGCGACGTCCTATAGTCTGAAGGAGAATCAAAGTTGATAAGCTCAATGCCATCTGCATACATTCTATGATGGAAAGATGGCATACCGATAAGATTTGTTAGAAGGATTGTATGTAGCATGAACAGCAAAGTATCCACCACTGATCCTTAAGGTACTCTCCCGTCCCCCAATTCAAAGATAACTTATATTTGTTACTTTAAAAAAATTGTCTGTTTTCTTCCTAAATAGATAGGAACGAAAGCAGTCCAGAGGTCAGCTTGAAGCTGCAAAGTTACTCTTTTTTGACAAAAAAAAAAAAAAACCCGAGAATTTCCTGTAGTAAGTTGTGTCAAAGGCCGCCAAGAGATCTAAGCAGAAGAGATCAGTAATTTTGTCTTAATCAAGAGAGAGTAGGATGTGGTTAAGAATACGAAAGAGAACAATTTACGTGCCATGTACTACCCGACAGGCCGATTTATAAAAGCTGAGAAGACATGTGAAAAGGGAGATAACAGAGGAGCACATGAAAGATTAGCTTTTCGGGAAGTTTACACTGAAACAAACTTTTTATTAAAATATGTCTGTCATTTTTTCATACACATTGTTTACTCAAGGTGGGATTTCTCTGATAAGGGTTTATTGAAGTTGTACTTTTTTTTTGTGGATCGTTTTCATAAAGGCTGATTTCTCTGATATGGGTTACTGAAGTTGTATTTTTTTTGGATCGTCATAACCAGTATGGAATTCCCTTATATTGGTTTCTTGGAGTACGTGAGAAAACTTCAAGAGGTGAGAGAACCGTTCATGATTTTATAATTGCGAAGAGCAGCAGATCAATGTGTTGAAGGAAAAAAAACGAAGCCAGAATGGCATACATTCGAATTCAGACAGAGAGATTGAGAGAGAGAGAGAGAGAGACTGACAGACAGACAGACATACAGAGACAGAGACAAAGACAGAGAGACAGAGACAGAGGGAGAGGGAAAGAAAAAAGAAAGAGAGAGAGAGAGAGAAAGAGAGAGAGAGAGACAGAGACAGACAGACATACAGAGACAGAGACAAAAGACAGAGAGACAGAGACAGAGGAAGAGGGAAAGAAAAAAGGAGAGAGAGAGAGAGAGAGAGAGAGAGAGAGAGAGAGAGAGAGAGAGAAAGAAGTCGGGGGAGAGGAGGAGGAGGAGGAGGAGGAGGAGGAGGAGGAGAAGAAGAAGAAGAAAAGGGGGAAGGAAAACAATGGAAGAGTGAGGAAGAGGAAGAGGAGGAGAGATGGAAAAAAGAAGGAGGATGAGGAAGAGAAGCAGGAAAATGTAGAAAGAGGAGGAGGAGGAGGTGAAGAGAAGGAAGAGGAGGACGAGAAGGAGGAGGAGGAGGAGGAGGAGGAGGGAGGGAGGAAGGGAGACAACAAGGTCGATGTTGAATACACCGCTTTTCTATGGACTCCCCAGGGAACAAGTGCCAGTGTTCTACACAGCCAGGAAAGCTCTGACGACGAGCGGCTGTTAGCAGAGCCGGGATGTTCCATGATCAGCAATTTATCGCTCTCCACGGGCAACTTCCGCCCGTTTCGCGCCGTTCCCATCATACCCATTTGGCATGCGTGCGCACACCGGACATGGCTTGTCATGGACGTCCCAGAGCTGATGAATACTGATGAGAGAGGTTCGCGGAGGAAGTAAAGAAAAAAAAAAGTGGAAGGAGAAGATGGGTTGGGGTGGGGGGGGGGGGGGGGGAGGGAGGAGGATGGTGGGGGGGGGAGTGAGTAGTACGTCAAGGACGAACCTTGGACTGTCCAGCCCAGCGCTCAGCCTCCTCGTGCGATTATTCTCTGTTCGATCATGTTCAGTTACCTGTGCGGGTTCTTTGTCTCGTCAGGCTTGTTCTTTCTTTTCCTGGCATGTTCACCCCCCCCCCCCCCATCCCCCCCCGTGTCTTCCTTCCTCATTCCACTGTCCATTACCTCTCCCACTTATTTCTTCTCTATCGGATTTCCCCTCCCCTTCCCGCCCCATCTCTTGTCCCTCCTTCCTTCCTCCTTCCCCCATGTCCAATTACCTGTGGCTTGGTTTGGTCTCCCCCCCCCCCTCCCACCCGCCTGTTGCGCTCATTCCCGATCTTCCGTTCCTCCAGCCCCTCTCTCCTCCGATCCCATCCCTCTCCCTTGTCCTCCCCATCTCCCCCTTTCCCCCTCCACTTTTTTGTCGCGAAGGTCGTTGGGCGTTTGGACATATGTTTGTTTGTTCTTTGGTATTCTATTGTAGGTATTGTATTTGTTGTTTCCGTCTTTTGCTTTACATCTCTACCTACCTACCTACCTACCTACCTACCTACCTACCTACCTACCGTCCGTCCGTCCGTCCGTCCGTCCGTCCGTCATCCGTCCGTCTATCTATCTATCTATCTATCTATCTATCTATCTATATCTATCTATCCGTCCGTCCGCCCGTCCGCCCATCCATCCATCCATCCACCTACCTACTACCTTCATATTTATCTATCTATCTATCTACCTATCTATCTATCTATCTATCTATCTATCAATCGATCGATCAAAAACTATCTATCTATCTACTTTTTCTGTCTGTTCCTTTGTTCGCTTATTTATTTATTCAGTTGCTCATTATGATCACATTGACCATCATAACGATGATGATGACGATTACGAGCAAACGGTTCCATACTTTTGCATCAGATAGACGACCACAGGGTATTTGTTTGTGAAAGTGTGTTATTGTGTAGCTGTTGTTGTTGTTGCTGATGTTGCTGTTAGCGACGACATGTACTCTCTGGCCATGAAAACACATTTGCACTGCTGCGACAACTGTTGTGCTTTGCATCATTAGTTCTGTTTTGGCTGCTGCTGATAGTGCTGCTGATAGAAAAATGAAAGCATGTTGATGATGAGATGTGTTGAAACCTGTGAATGTTGCATACGTGTCAGTAAATGGTTATTGATCGCTGGTTCTGTTTTGCATCAGAATCCACGCACAGTTTTCTCACAGTCCTGATGTGGTTGCATCGCTTAGAGATGGGTTTAAATGTCATGTCGACTATCAAGTTTAGAGCATTGTTTTCTTATCTGGAAAAGTTGTTTTAAACGAAGGTTCATTTGAAAGAAACTGTAATAAGAGTTCAACTGATGAAT
The DNA here is from genome assembly GCA_016801955.1 of Conus betulinus. Classification (NCBI taxonomy): domain Eukaryota; kingdom Metazoa; phylum Mollusca; class Gastropoda; order Neogastropoda; family Conidae; genus Conus; species Conus betulinus. The sequence continues at coordinate 206,721 of JADBJO010000995.1, read as the reverse complement.
GAAATTACAACACAAACGCACACACACACACACACACACACACACACACACACACACACACACACACACACACACACAATTCCGACACAATAAATCTGACCAACAATAACCAAATCGCCATCCCCTCCCCTCCCTCTCTTCTACACACGCTCAAATTTTATTTTACGACCACAATTTTGTAAAGTTGAATATACTTTAAAATTACTTGTGTATGAAACGAATATGTCGACGGAAAGATAAGGCTACTTATGCAAGCTTTTGAAAAGAGAAGGCTTTCTTTAAGCCTTGTTACCCTATTAGGCGTAGACCCAGCTACAGACACCACGTAGCTTGCATACCTTCAATGAAGTAAACAAATAGAACAAGGTAACTGACTCATCCTGTGTGGTCATCGTGGTCAGTTTTCCTGGAGGACAGGGTGGTCAGCGGTGTCGTAAGCGGAGGTTGTGAGAGCGCGCATGACGTACAGTTTTTTTTTTTTTCAAGGTTTTTTGTTTGTTTGAATGACAAAGAAAGTGTCAGTGTTCAGTGTACAGGCCACGAATGGCCGATGAAAGGTAAAGAAATCCTCCAGGAAAGATACAATGAAAATGAAAGGAAAAGAGATAAAGGAAGATTAATATTTCTACAGATAAAGACAATTTATCAGCAGACTGAAACAAGTACATCAATTTTTTCTTTGTAGGAACCTTTTTACCCAGATAGACTAGAGACAACTGTTTTGCGCTCATTTTGAGGAGATAAGTGATTGTTCGCTCTTCGTTTTCATTGTCTTGAATGTCTTGCCTGAAGAAGATCAAAGAGGTCGAAACGCGTCGTGTTTTGTTGTGTAATTTGTGTTGTCTCTTTCGTTCGGCGGAACTGTCATTTGTCTTTGAAGTGTGTAGTCTTTTAATCTCTTGCATTTTTCTCGAAAGTCCTTGTCTTTTTCCCATATGTAGCACTGTTTTTTTTTTCTTCCTGAACAACTGAGAAGAAAGAGGAAGGCTACGCCGTTTGTTATTCAGAAATCAGCAGGCAGTCAGATTGTGGACACTGCAGTCAGCAATGATCGGCGTCGATTCTTCCGTGCTGCTCACCAGTACGATATCTTTATGCATTTTTTTTGAGGCACTAACATTCTTATTCACATTTTTGTCTTTCAGTTTAAACTTAAAAGTCAGCGTGCTAATTTAAGCAGCAGAGTTGAAATTCGCAGTAGATCCCATTTTTGTTGGAAGAGAGTATGTGTGGCCAGATAAACTTCGTAATTAGAATTCGTGTATTGGAATTCTGCATGGTTACGTTTTCATGGCAGGATTGTGTAACCTTTTCCCCCTTTCTTTTGCTGCTGATAGCCACCCGGAGCGCGTTTTGTGACTGCTGTTTGTTATCTCTCAACAAGACATGTTTGTTGGAGATTCACGAGTCTGTTTGGAATTGCATATTAGATAAGCGTAACTCTACACCGTGTTTTGCGTATTTGTGACCGACCAGCTGATATGAAATGAGTCCTAGCTGGCACAGGCCAGTGCATTGTTAGAGACGAAAGCAGGCGGCAAGGATCAAGCTGGGGGCACGTTTTTTTTTTTTTTTTTTTTTTTTTTTTTTTTTTTAACCGCAATGCATTCCAAACACCCTGAATGTATCAGAATGTATTTGCTTCAAAACAATCGGTAGTTTTAAATTGGACTTCAAAACAATCACAAAATATTTTTGAAAACAAAATTGAGGTTGATCAAGCATAGGAACATGTGCAAGGAGGGGGGGGGGGGGGGGGGGGGGGTTTGAAAAACACTTATGTAGCCGTTTTTCTCAAAAATGGACTTAAACGTGATAACCGTCTTAAAATGGCCATCATTTCATTTTTTTCCCCCTACTAACTAATCATTGTATCAAACAGATTTGTAAAATCTGTAAACTAGTGATATATTACGGTAGAAAGCTCTTACAAAATCGAGTTAAGACTGGTTTCATGGCGGAAGGTCACATCTAAATGCACGTTGCCTTGTTTCTATTGACGCTGTTGTCTGCTTCAGTCGTCTTTCTTCTTCTTCTTCTTCTTCTTCTTCTTCTTTCTTCTTCTTCTTTTTTTTTCTATTGCGTTCTCGTTCTTTTTTCTTGTTCTTGTTGTTGTTCTTCTTGCTTTTGTTGTTCTTGCTGTTGTTGTTCTTGTTGTTCTTCTAACTTGTTGTGTTGTTTTTGTTGTTGCAGTTTTTGTTTTTGGTTGTTGTTTTTTCTTCTTCTCAGTTTTTACTTGTATTTCTTGTCCTTCTTCGTGTTCTTCTCGTTCTTGTTCTTGCTTTTTCTTTTTTTTATTTCTTTTCTTCTTTTTTTTTTTTTTTGCATGATGTCAGCCCCAGCAACTCCAGGTGCGGTCGGCCGTGCTTTAAACACAAAGTACTAAACGAGAATGGAAAAGGTGACTAACGATCTCCCTGTTCTAACTCGTCCACATCATCGATCACGTGCTACTGACGGCTGGCCCGTCGAGGGTGACAAGACCTTTGTCCCTGGAGCACGGTGAGTGAGAGCAAAGCATCCAGCCCTTTCCCACCCCGACATCTCCCAGATAATTGAAGGATTCAGATGGGCACTGACCAAACGACGACGTTCGTGTGAGGGCGAGGCGATGACAGAGGAGGGGGAGGAGGGGGAGGGGGGAGGAGCAGGAAAAGAAGTACGAGGAGAAAGAGGAGTAAGAGGAACAGCAGAAGCACCAAATCCTCATTACTCAGTCCATCCAACTCCATGCTGGCTCGACCTCTCACGGCATACCAATTTCCACCGCGTGTTGACTCTAAGGTTAAGGGAGAGACGACTCACCCTCACGTGACTCTCATTTCAAGGGAGACAAGGCGATGCGTGACCAATACAAAGAGTTGTGCACTCATACAGCGCTCACACACTGTGGTGGCTTCCGACGGTCTTGAGCTCGACCAGTTTCCGCTTCAGTCGGGCTGCCGCTTTGTTTGATGTGGCAAGCTAATGATAGGTGTGCAGGGAAGAATCGAACCTCGTTAACTGGCGCAGAAGGGAGCGGGCCTCGTTTGTAAAGGCTGCCATTGAGTTGTCAGCTACGTCGGTCAGCTGGCGTCAGAGAGTGGCTCCCCTTTGTTCTCTCCTTGTCAGACAGCTTCCGGCTGCCTCGTTTTGGTCATGATGGAACGTACTGTAGAGGGCGTGCACTCTGATTTGGCTGGCCTGTGTACGTAATTGGTTGGCTGAGGTTTGAGGGTTTGATTCTGAAGATGGCTGAAGATGGCACTGCCCATTTTCTCCCTATCAGTTTGTTTTATATCGACGGAAGAACTTTCGAAGAAGCACCTGAAGCAGTATATAACTATGTGTGCCTGAAAAGATTGCTTCGCATGATTATCTTTGTGCTAGAGAGGACTCAGAAAGAAATATAACCAAAGACAATGTGCCTGTGTAACCGACCTTTGCCAATGTGTTATTTGTGCAATGTTTTGTAGCATTGAACAGCGTGAAGCTTTTTGTATGTTTCTTTTTTTCCCGTCTCAATTAAAGTTCACTTTTTTTCCAAAAAAAAATCGAATGTCCTTTTCTTTCCATCATTACAACAACGAAAACAAACAAAAAACAAAACAAAAGCAACAGAAACAAAAAACAGGAAAATCCTTTACAATTACGACAAACGCCAAGACGAATCTACGCAGATCAAATTGACATAAACGATATCATCGAGTTATAGAAGAGGTATCTCCTTCCTCCTCATCAAAGATAAGCACACTCAGATGAAACACAATCATAAGACATACAAATGTACGCCATAAAATGTCAGTTAAGACACACGTACGTTACCTTCTAATACACATTTACCAAAGTTCCAGAGCGACCAGCAGTATAGTATGCAGGTTTGCGTTACTGTAAGACTTATATGTGCCAACCACAGTACAACGTCCTTTGAACTGAATATAACTAAATGAAACATGTCGTCTAACAAATGGGTACGCATACGAACAAGTATAAAAGAACGCAGTGAAGGTTACGATCCTTAAACTTAACATTGTTGTACACACAACTGTTTTCAAGCGGCAAACTTACTCTTCAGCTGAACAGCATACAAAACAGCGGTAAAAGAGCAAAAATAACATTTGAAGAAGAGAGAGACGAAGACGAAGAGGAAGATGAAAAAGAAAGAGAACGACGAAGAAGAAAAAAGAGGTGAAGAAGTATAAGAAAAAGGGAAAAAAAATTGTATAGTCTGAACTGTTACTT
>JADBJO010000995.1:175000-180000 GCA_016801955.1 Conus betulinus | reverse complement strand
CACCACTATTCTGGTCTGCCCCCCCTCCCCACCCCCCCCCCCCTCAGCCACTGACTCACGCCTTGTGCCAGTCCCTCCCCAGACAAACCACTGGGTGGAATCCGTATGAAGTTGCCATGAAACAAACCGGCAAAGAAGACACAGCACTGCTGCTGACTAACTTTGGCAGGTGTTTGGTGGTGCTTGTGCTCATTCAACGTGCCCAGGACACTGATGACAGGAACTGCTTAGTTGCGAAGCCAGCATGCGTGAAGGTCACACTGTATAGAAGTCTCCACCACGACCATCCAGCGACACGATTCCCTTGATTTGACCTTGGCGACACTGAACACTTTGACACAATGTCGCCGTGGACATGAGCGTAAAAAAAATGGACACCGAGGTCACCACCAGACCTGGACATGAACGACTGCAAAATCTGAAAGCTTGAAAATGATGGTCAGTGAGGGTGATAAAAAACGGTGCTATATAGCGTTATTTTGGACTGACACTAACACTTTAACTGACTAGGCCATACACCCATATCAACAGAGGTATACACCAGCCAGAGGCATATAGATAATAAGAATATTGTTATTTTTTGATTAACCGTTTCTAATATTTAAGGCTTTATAAATATATGTTGAAATTAAGTTTCAAAACGAAGTGACTGGGGGCGGAAAATGAAGCAAAATTTGAAAAGAGAGGGGGTTAGTTACCGCCAAGGACACAGACAAACAGAGTACAGGACTAGACACAATGCATTTCGACCTCTTGGGTCTCGGCGGTAACCGACCCCCTCTCTTTTCAAAATTTTTTAGACCCAGAGGTCGAAATGCATTGTGTCTAGTCCTGTACTCTGTTTTTGTCCTCGGTGGTAACTAACCCCCTTTCTTTTCAAATTTTGCTATGTGTTGAAAGTTCGATTTTTCATTTTAGACTGAGACCATATGATAGGGGCTATACGCTATGGCGCTTTTTTGTGATGCATCCTGATATTAACCACGTTCATATATACATGCATATGGAGTTTTAGTTAAAACCAGATTGAGCAAGACTCTCATTTATGCATGCACAAGGTAAGTGAAACATGATCGTGTGGTTTCGGTATTCCAATCTGCGCCCAGAGACATCTGATACTGCCAGATAGAAACTGCCAGGGATTTTTTTCTCGGGGGTGTTGGTTATCTCTCGCATTTTTGTTTGTTTTTTTAAAATCCTGAGACTTTCATCTATTTGTTCTTTTGATCACCTCTGCAGCCCTTCTCCCCCAAAAATCGCATCATTCATTTAGCGATCTTGGTTTTTCTCTCACGACCTCCTTGGAAGCCTGCCCGTGATTCAGTGTGGTGTTATAGGGGACCAGAGAAGACAAGAATGGATGATGATGAGCCTGTCGCGTGCCAAGGAAGCTTTGCTGCAGTGGTATCGGAAGGGGGGGTTTAAGCGTAAAAAGCAAATGGGAAGAACTCAGTCCGTCACCCAACTCGATCAGCATGCCCGTTATCATCGGAGTTCCGGGGGGTCTTTCTGTCGCTGGGTTCCCTCCCTCACCCGTACGGGAACGCTGGGCCGGAAGTGATGAGAAAGGTCGATAACTCTATGATGGATTAGTCTACCACCTCGAGGCGCCCATGCAACCGAGTTATCTGCCTTCTTTTGTTTTTAAAGCAGACTGTAGCGGAAAGGCAAGGACGTGATCCTTTCTTAGATTATGTTGATTGTGGAGAGAGAGAGAGAGAGAGAGAGAGAGAGAGAGAGAGAGAGAGAGAGAGAGAGAGAGAGAGAGAGAGAGAGAGAGAGAGACAGATAGACAGATAGTGACAGAGAGAGAGAGAGAGAGAGAGGCGGTAGGGGCAGGGCGAGGAGGGGGGGGGGGGGGCTCAGTTTCGATTTCCTTTCCACATTCATGTTCGTGAAGAACTCAAAGGTTTTCGTTAAGGTCTGTCGTCGGATGGATGTGACAGAGCCCTCGGTACCTGAGTGGTCATCCAAGCTGGCCCTACGGCTCAGCAATCATTGGTGTTCGTATGGGGTGCAGTAGGTGATACAAAATTATCTGGTGTATATATAATCAGAAGGAGAACCATTGATCACCATGGAAGTGAATCGGCCACCAAGTGGCACCTGCTGTGTTGGATTGTATTGTGTGAAGTTGACATAGTTTGCTCTTTGTGCCCTGTCACTGCTTTGTGTATTCCTGGGTGTTGCTGTGAGCCAGGTATCTTAAAGGAGTAATGCGGGAGGAATGTCACAATGAGATTGCAAGGAAGATGTGAAAAAAAAATTTTCGTTTCATGTTAAGAGACTTCTCTGACCATCTCCTACTATAATTATTTTCATTTGGGTTTCACGTTTGTTTTCTTTCTTTGCGGTTTTCAACAGGACCCGAGAAGACCAAGACATGATGGATGACCAGCCTGCCACATGCCATGGAAGGTTCTGTGCAGTAATATCAGAGAGAGAGGTTTTTAAGCCTGATAGCAAATGGGGAGGACTCAGCCCGCCACACAGCATGATCAGCATGCACGTTATCATCGGAGCGCCGGAAGTCTGTCTGTCGCTGGCTTCCCTCCCTCAGCCACAAGGGGGCGCCGGACCGGAAGTGATGGGAGGGATCGATAACTCTGTGATTGATTGACCCTTTGCTGTGAGACTTTCTTTTGAGCTGAGTTGTCCATGTTCGTTTGGGTTCGGAAGATGTTGTGACAGATTACCGGCTGTTCTGTTAAAGCACAATTTACTTTTTGCACATCGTTGTCTCAAAAACTTGGACTGCACATGCTTTGTCTGTATGTCTGTTATCTTTACCGTGGATGGCTGACAATGCCTGTGTGTCTGTGTCACAGAGAACTATGTCATTTGTGGCAATTGAAGACAGGACTAGAGGGAGTTAGAAAAGTTGAGAAAAACAAAAAAACAAAACAAAACAAAACAAACAAACATAGATACAAACAAACGAACGAACAAACAAAGCTGTCGGTAGAAACATTGTTGGGGTAGTCAACTGTTTTTAGTAAAGTGGGCATTGTTATCGTGAATAAACTGCACGAGGACTGCTCGTTCATGTGATGTGCGTCAGCTCTCCCCTTGTCTCAGCTGACCTGCAAAAGACTCTTTCAACAGTAAACTGCCCAGAAATCCTAACTTGCGTGACCTCGGCATGGTGTTGAGTGGCAGTGGACAATTGGGGGACAACTGTCCGGTCGTTTTTGCTGTCGATTTTGAAAGAGGACAGCGTCATTTCTTTTTTTTCTGTTCACGTTTTTCTATGCCACCTCAATGGCACTGCCACCCACGTCGCTCATTCCGACTCCTTGTCCACAGCCACAGCCGTACCCGACTTGGCACAGCCCCGGAACCCACAATTCACAGGGAGCAGTCAATGTCATATCGTCACGTGGCAACCCACCAGAGGAGCACTGCTGCAGAGTTAGTTAGGTGGTGTTCAGTGGTGCCTGTTCTGATCCAGTATACGCAGGACACCACCGCCTAAGCCCCTACTGGCGACAATAATTGTTTAGTTGCAAAGGCGGCGTGAGTGAGCTCGCTTTTGGGTGGGCGCCACCACGTCCGTCCAACGACAGTCTCCATGATTTTGCCAATACCAGCGACCCCGACAGAATCAAACCAAGGCCATATATGTGGGGAGACAATCGAGACTGAAGTCACCATGACAGCAGGGCATGAAGGTCACAGTATTTGAGACTTTTTATGCTGATCGATGAGGATGAAGATGATGAAGATTATGCTGCGGATTTCAATTCTGGCCTGAGAGTGAATGATATTGCTGTACTCCAGGCTTACTTTCATAATATATACTGGCATCAAACAGGCCTGAGAGATACAGACATTTGCGATGTTGGTCAGGAAATCTGAGCCACGCTTATAGAGACGCATCCTTTAAGTGGATGAAAGTCGGCTGTGTGGTCCCAGTCTTCCTATCTGAACTCATAGCAAACTCAACTGTTGGTAGAAGCTGACCGGAGCAGAAAATTCCCCACAAAAATTGCTCTGATGGGTATGGAACCAACGACCTCCCCCCCCTCCCCCCCTCCCCCCAGCCAGGAGTCTGAGATGCTAACTACTTCGCCACGGCAGCTGGTCAACGTCATTTCTTAAAGAATCGAGTGAAAAGAAACTTTCGAAAGTAGGTGGAAGCCTCTTGACAGGAATAGTGGGTGTACACTACGGAAATTGGTCATTCTTACTTGAAAGTGTTGAGAAATGTCTTGTGCCAAGCAAGGAAAGTTCCAATGTCTTTGTGGCTGCCAAGCAAGAGAAAGTTTCTCTCTGAGAGAGAGAGAGAGAGAGAGAGAGAGAGAGAGAGAGAGAGAGAGAGAGAGAGAGAGCACGCTCAGTTTTGATTTCCTTTCCGTAACCATGATCGTGGGGAACTCCGTCTTTGTTGCTGGTGTTGGTAGATGGACAGGATGGATCTCTGTATCCGTGTGGTCATCCAAGCAGGCTCTACGGCTCAACGGTAATTGTTGTTGGTATGGAGTGTAGTAAGTGATGCCTCGTGTTAAGGAGGGGAACCATTGACCACCATGGAAATCCATCGGCTATTGATTGGCGCCTCCTGTGTCGGGTTGCATTGTGTAAACTTGACATAGTTTGCTGTTTGCGGCCTGTCACTGCTTAGTGTGTGCCTGGGTGTTGATGTGAGCTAGGAATCCGGAATGAGTGATGCAGGAGGAATTTCAAAATGAGGTAGCATGGAAGATGGGACATAAAAACCTTTTCCGTTTCATGTTAAGAGACTTATCTCACCACCTTCTACTATAATTTTCCTTCGGTTTCCCCTTTTGTTTTCTTTCCCTTGAGGTTTTAAAACAGAACCAGAGAAGATCAAGACATGATGGATGACGAGCTTGTCGCGGGCAAAGGAAGATTCTGTGCAGTTATATCAGAGAGAGAGAGAGAGAGAGAGAGAGAGAGAGAGAGAGAGAGAGAGAGAGAGAGAGAGGTTTTAGCCTGACAGCAAATGGGGGAGTACTAAGTCCACCACACAGCATGAT
>JADBJO010000995.1:167500-170000 GCA_016801955.1 Conus betulinus | reverse complement strand
CCTGGTATTATGTTACTTCGTATGATGTAAACTATTTTTGCACACCTGACACCAGCAGCATGTCCTCTCTGTGGCAGCATCTGTCTTCCCCGTCAGCTCAGAATCTTGGAATGTCTTGATTAGAAAAAAAAAAAAAACAAAACAGATCAGCTGTCTGTTATGTTGATTTCAGTCACTGTGGTCATTTTGTTGTAGTCCAGCAGACCACCTGGAGCCATTTCAGGGCTGTCACCACACAGAGGACAGAAAATTCTGTCTGCACACACACACACACACACACGCACACGCACGCACACACTCACGCACGCACGCACTCACGCACACGCATGCACACACACGCACACACACACACACACACACACACACACACACGCACGCACGCACGCACGCACGCACGCACGCACGCACACGAGGGCGCGCGCACGCATGCATACACGCACAGACACAGACACACACACAGACACACACACAGACACACACACACACACACACACACACACACACACACTCGCACACACACACACGCGCACACGCACACGCACTCGCAGGCACTCAGGCAGGCACGCGCGCGCGTGCACACACGCACGCACACACACACACACACACACATGCGCGTGCTCGCGCACACACACACGTACACACACACACACACACACACGCACACACACACGCACACACACACACACACACACACACACACGCGCGTGCGCGCGCGCGAGTGTACACAGACAATCAGAGAGAGAGAGAGAGAGAGAGAGAGAGAGAGAGAGAGAGAGAGAGCAACAAGAAAATCGCCTACGTACATACGTCATGTAAACTAATGCATATTATACAAGGTGGAAGATTGGCATCTTGGGACATAAAAATACCCTAAGCCATGTTGAGTGCGTCAGCCGCTGGATCTTGCCGTAAGTAAACATGAATTTCAGCATTGGCCTGACGATCGGTTTTTCTCTTCCCATGCTTTTTGTTTTGGGTGGTTTGGACAGCGGCTTCCATTATTATTTTTTTTCCCATTCTGATCACAATATTTCTTTACCGGTTGATGTAATTAATTGATTTTTTTTGCTCTTTGAGATCATCAGAATAATAAGTTGTGATAGTCATTGTATACGGACACTAAAGAAATATTTATGTGTGAAAATTTTCTGGACGAAACTTGACAGTCAACCTGGGGCACTAGGGAATGGAAAGAGGGGCTGCTTCTCTCTTTTCTCATTCCTGCCGATCTGTCATCATTTCCTGCAGATTTCATGCGCACTCATTTTTTTTTTCTTATACAAGTTGTACTTCATTTGCCTTCCCTCGAAGTCGATTTTTATCCCCCCCCCCCTCTTTCGTTTGCACCCTCCCACGCTCCATCCTCCCCACCCCCCAGCACCCTTCTTCACTGAAATATGTAAACGTTAAACAATGTATTTGGTCTTTTCCCCTCATTTGACCATACTGGGTTTGCGATATGGAGTGGGATGTTGAAGGACCTATACAAAGCACATATTTCTTACGCTTAGCAGTGATCATGGACTTCAGAAGCTCGTGTGGAACGATCGTCTTTTTAGCTGCTTGTTGCATTACACAACAGCGCCTTACGATGGCCACAACGCTTTTTCTTCCTGTTTCCACCGTCCGTTTTAGAATCGTCTCCCCCCGTTTTTTCTTTCCCCTTTCTTTCTTTCATTCTTTCTTTCTTTTCATAGACCTGTTCCTTCTTTAGCATATGTGAACAACACAAGATAAAACTTAGAATGTCTCAATGGGTAAGCAGTCTAGGTGTATTGGTCGACGAAAGTCTTGTTTCAATCGCTCTGTTCCCTTGAATTAGCCGCATCTTCCACGTCGAGCACAGAAGGATTGGTTCCTTTCGTTCCTATGTTAATGAAGAAGCTGTCTCAACTTTTATGCGCTCCTTTGTCCAGTGAACTCTAGATGACGGAAAATCTTTTCTAGTCCTGAGGATCTAGCATCAGTAGAATCTAGAACAGTGCTGCACGACGTGTTTTCGGATCTTCTTACCATGCTTGTATTGTACCTGTCTCTGTTGTTCCTCTTCGCCGGTCGAACAAAAGATATATTCCAGTTTCTCTTTAGAGACGAGGCTCCAGCGTGTCACTCTGAATCCCTCAGTCTGTCCACATGTCTTCATCTCCGTTCTGTTGCAGACATCCATATCTACAGACTCCCTTCTTTTAGGCCCAAAACCATACGGCCAACGCTCTTCTTTCTGACATCCACATGTACAGACTTCCTTCTTTTAGGCCTAAATTCTACGGCCAGCGTTTCCCTTTCAAACTAGCGTCCCTCCGCGTGTAACCAGCTCCCTTTCTCTGTTCGCCAAGCAGGCCTGACCACAAGGTTTACAGCTTTCCTAAAATTGTATATTGCAAGAAGCGCTCTGACCCTTACCAATCACTCTTTTATTTAGTTTACGTCTTCTCTGACTGTTGGGCATGGAGTGTAAGTGTGTGCGTGCTTGGGTACGCGCGTGCGTGCGCATTTAAAA
>JADBJO010000995.1:145000-155000 GCA_016801955.1 Conus betulinus | reverse complement strand
ATCGGTCAATCGGTCGTTCAGTAATTGGTTCGAAAATTTGTTCGGTCGATCGCTCATTCAGTCGTTCATTAGATCAGTCGGGTCAGTTGGTTGCTCAGTCGTGCAGTCGGTCAGTCGGCCGTTCATTTGTTCAGTCGGATAATCGTTTGTTTGTTCGTTCATTCATTCAGTCGGTCAGTCGGTCATTTGGAAATTCATTCGTTCATTGTTCAGTCATTCGTTCAGTCGGTCAGTCGGTCGTCAAATCATTTATTCGTTTCAGTCGGTCAGTCGATAGTTCATTCGTTCAGTCTGTCGTTGAGTTATTCATTCGAGCAGTCTGTCAGTTGATCGTTCGTTCAATCATTCGTTCAGTCGTCGCTTAGTCGGTCGCTCAATTATTCATGCGGTCAGTCCCAGTCATTCATTCGTTCAATCGGTCAGTTGATCGTGCTGCTATTCATTCGTTCAGTCTGTCGTTCAGTCATTCATTCTTTCAGTCGGTCAGTCTTTAATTCGTTCTGTCGGTCGTTCAGTCATTTGTTCGTTCAGTCGGTCGTCGATTCATTCATTCGTTTAGTCGGTCCGTCGTTCGTTCCTTCCTTCAGTCAGTTAGTCGATCGTTCGTTCGTTCATTCCTAGTGAGTCGGTCATTCAGTAATTCATCTGTTCATTCGATCAGTCGGTCGTTCAGTCATTCATTCGAGCAGTCGACCAGTTGATCGTTCATTCATTCATTCGTTCAGTTGGTCAGTTGATCGTTCAGTCATTCGTTAGTTCAGTCAGTCAATCGGTCGTTCAGTCAGTCATTCGTTCAGTCATTCATTCTTTCAGTCCATCAGTCATTCGTTCGTTCCGTCGGTTGTTAAGTCATTTGTTCAGTCGGTCGTTCGTTCATTCATTCGTTCAGTCGGTCAGTCGATCGTTCGTTCATTCATTCGGTCACTCGGTCATCCAGTATTCATTTGTTCATTCGTTCAGTCGGTCCTACAGTCATTCTTTCAGTCGGTCAGTTGGTCGTCAAGTCATTCATTCGTTCAGTCGGTAGTTTAGTGATTCATTCGAGCAGTCGGTCAGTTGATCATTCCTTCATTCGTTCAGTCGGTTAGTCGGTCGCTCAATCATTAATTCGGTCTGTCGCAATCATTCATTCGTTCTGTCGGTTAATCGGTCGTTCAGCCATTTATTTAGTCAGTCGGGTCGTTCAGTCAGTTATTCTTTCAGTCGGTCAGCCATTCATTTGTTCCGTCGGTCGTCAGTCAGTCATTCATTCAGTGCCAGTCGGTTCATTCAGTCATTCATTCGTTCAGTCGGTCGGCCAGTCGATCAGTCGGTCTTTCAGTCATTCATTCAGTCGGTCGTCAAGTCATTTATTCGTTCATTCGGTCGGTCGATCGTTTGTTCGTTCAGTCGGTCTTTGAGTCATTCATTCGAGCAGTCGGTCAGTTGATCGTTTATTCATTCATTCGTTTAGTCGGTTAAGCGGTTGTTGAATCATTCATTTGTTCGGTCGGTCATTCATTCATTTGTTCAGTCGGTCGGTTCATCGTTCAGTCATTGATTCATTCAGTCAGTCGGTCGTTCTTTCATTCGTTCAGTCGGTCAGTCAGTCATTCGGTAATTCATTTGTTCATTCGTTCAGTCACTCGTTCAGTCGGTCAGTCAGTCATTTGGTAATTCATTTGTTCATTCGTTCAGTCAGTCATTCATCCGTTCAGTTGCTCGGTCCGTCGTTCAGTCGTTCATTCGTTCAGTCGGTCAGTCGATCATTCAGTCATTCAGTTCAGTCGCTCGGTCCGTCGTTCAGTTATTCATTCGGTCAGTCGGTCGTCGTTCAGTCATTCATTCGGTCAGTCGTTCGTTAAGGCATTTATTCGTTCAGTCTGTTATCAGTTTATTCATTCGGTCAGCGGTCGTTCAGTCGTTCATTCGTTCAGTCGATTTGTCGGTCGTTCAGTCATTCATTCGTTCAGTCGGTTGGTCGGTCGTTCAGTCAGTCGTTCGTTCAGTCGGTTAGTCGGTCGTTCAGTCATTCATTCGTTCAGTCGGTTAGCCGGTCGTTTCAGTCATTCATTCGTTCAGTCGGTTAGCCGGTCGTTCAGTCAGTCATTCGTTCATTCGGTTAGCCGGTCGTTCAGTCATTCATTCGTTCAGTCGGTTGGTCGGTCGTTCAGTCAGTCACTCGTTTGTTCGGTTGGTCGGTCATCCAGGCGGGGGGCGTACACTGGGGCACAGATGTAGTGCGTGACATGGGTGGACGCAGATGCCGGTCGTGACAAAGATGGGCGGACGTGGGGGGGGGGGGGGGGGGGGGAGGAGGGAACAAACAAGTGAATACAGGGTATGACGTGTGTGGACACGTGGGACGTGGATGCAGGGTATGCCACGGGTACGGGGTCACGGATGCAGCGTACAACATGGTACCGAGTATAAAAGACGAATACAGCGCATGACATGGGTGGGGGGGGTACAGGGATCGCGGATTTCAGAGCCTGACATGCATGGTGGAAGCAGGTGCGGATTTCAGATCACGACGTAGGTATGGAGGTGGGGGGGGGGGGGGGGGGGGGGGGGGGGGGGGGGGGGGGGGGGGGGGTGGAGGAAAGGCGCGTAGAATTCAGGGCGTGACATGATTGGGAACATGCGGGGGTGGGGGTGGGGTGGGTGGTATATGCGTATATCCGCTGCTGGCCTGGGGGGGGGGGGGGGGGGGGGGGGGGAAAGGAGAGGGATGGGGGGGGGGGGGGGTGCGCAATTTAGAGCATGATATAGATGGGGTGGGGGGGGGGGGAGGGTAGGCGTGATATGGGTGGGCGCACAGGGCACAGTTTTTCAGGGCGTGACATGGTTTAAAGTATAGGGGGTGCGGTTTTCAGCGCCTGACATAGGTTAAGGTATAGAGGGGATGCGGTTTTCAGGGCCTGATATAGGTTAAGGTGTAGAGGGGATGCGGTTTTCAGGGCCTGACAGAGGGGAAGGCATAGGGGGTGCGCTGTTCAGGGCCTGACATGAGTAAGGGAACAGGGAGTGACGATTTCAGGGCATGACAGGGTGGGCGTACAAGGGGCGTCGATGTAGGGTGTGATGGGGGGCATACTGAGGCAGATGTGGCGTGGCTACTGGACATGACACGTGTGGGCATACTGGAACAGAGGGGGGCGCAGATGAAGGGCGTGACGTGGTGGGCGTATGGGGCACAGAGGGTGTACATGGAGGTCTTGACGTGTGTCTTGGGGCAGAAGGGGGCACAGATGAAGGGCGTGACGTGGTGGGCGTATTGGGGCACAGAGGGTGTACATGGAGGTCTTGACGTGTGTCTTGGGGCAGAAGGGGCACAGATGAAGGGCGTGACATCGTGGGCGTATTGGGACCAAAGAAGGGCACACATGAAGGGCGTGACGTGGGTGTCTCTCATGGGGCAGAGGAAGGAGGAGTGGAAGAAAGGCGTGACATGGTGAGCGTCTTGGGCAGGGGGGGGGGGGGGGGGGGGGGGGGGGGGAGGGGGCGGGGGCGAGAGAGTGAAAGGCGTGTCATGTGTGTCTCTTGAGGCAAAAAGAGCGTATGAAGGCCGTTACACTGATGTTTATGACGCTGGGGCAGTGGGATGCAAATACAAAAAGTTATGGGGGTGGGGGTATTGGACGGAGGGGGGGGGGAACAGGTGCAGAGCGTGACATGGGTGGGCAAACTGGAGGGAATGGGAAGGAAGGGGGATGAATGCAGTGCTCGAAATGAATGGGTGTAAGGGGGGCTGGGGAGAGGAGCGTGGATACACATGGGTGGGTATGATGGGTTAGAGGGCCGTGACACGGGGTGGATGTAAAGGGGGGGGGGGGGGGGGGAGGTTTGGGTACTGTCAGGAGGAGGTGTCGTGGATGGGCTAGTGGAGGTGGGGGTGGGGTGGGAGAGGGAGGAGAGGGGACGTACTTAGGGGCAAGACATAACATGGGCATACGCGGAAGGGGATGGGGGTTGGGGTGGGAAGGAACAAATGCAGGATATGACGTGTAGGGGTTTACAGGAGCCGCGGTGCAGGGTGTGATAGAGGCTGGGGTGAGGAGGGTCGCAGATGTAAGTGTACGACATGATGGCGGAACATGGAAGATGTGCAGACAGGTATAACTTGGGTGGTAGTGCGGCGGTTGTGGATGCAGGGCCCTGGCATGATTGGGGGACGGAGGTAGGGGAGGTGCAAATAAAAGGGCATGACATGAGGTGATGGTGGTGGTGGTGGTGGGGGGGGGGGGGTTGGGGGTGTTGCAAACAGAGGGGCATGACATGGATGGGGGGTGTGGGGATGGCTAGGTTCGGATGCAGGTCGAAACATGGATGGGGGGGGGGGGGGGGGGGGGGGGGTTGCAGGGGGGCGGTGGATGCAGGGTGTTGTGACATTGGTGGGAGTACAGGGGAATGCAGATGTTGGGGCTTCACATGGGTGGAATAGGGGACGCGTTTTTTTAGATAATGATTATAGGTTGGGGTACAGGGATGAGGGGGGGGGGGGGGGGGGGGGGGGGATGTGACATGGATAGGACAAAGGTGGGGGGTAAGTGATGGGGTGGCGCAGATGAAGGGTGTGTGATGGATAAGGTCTTGGGGCAGACGGACAGTGGATGGATGGCGTGGCGCGAGAGGACATATTGGGGCGCAGGGGGCATAGATGCAGGGTGCTTGTGACGTGGATGGCATGTCGGGATGAGGAAGGGGCGTCACGTGAGGGGGCGTAGTGGGCTGAGGGGCGCAGATAAAGGGGCGTGACGTGGGTGGGCGTATTTGGGCAGAGGGGGGCGCGAATGACGGGCGTGACGTAGTTGGACGTATTGGGACAGAAGGAGCGCATGAAGGGCGTGATGTCAGTGGGCATATTGGGGCAGAGGGGGATGGATACAGGGCGTGCGTGACACGGGTGGGTACATTGGGGCAGAGAAGGCACAAGAAGGGTGCGCGGATGAAGGGTGTGACGTAGGTTGGTATATTGGGGCAGAGGGGCAGATGAACAGTATGACATGGTGGGCGTATTGGCTAGAGGGGGCGCAGATAAAATGCGTGACGTGGGTGGGTCAGTATTGGGTCAGAGGGGGCTCAGATGAAAGGCGTGGTATGATGGGTGTATTGGGTCAGAGGGGGGATGAGGGAAGGGCGGATATATGGGCAGGGTATATTGGGTCAGAGGGGGGTAGATGGGTACAAGGGCGAGGGCGGGGGGCTTATTGGGTGGGGGTATATTGGGGCAGAGGGGGCTCAGATCGATGAAGGGCGTATATGGCGGGTATATTGGGGCAGAGGGGGCTCAGATGAAGGGCGTAATATGGCGGGTATATTGGGTCAGAGGGGGCTCAGATGAAGGGCGTAATATGGCGGGTATATTGGGTCAGAGGGGCGGTATATTGGGTCAGAGGGGGGCTCAGATGAAAGGGCGTGGTATGGTGGGTATATTGGGTCAGAGGGGGCTCAGATGAAAGGAGTATGGGTGGGGTATGGTGGGTGTATTGGGTCAGAGGGGGCTCAGATGACAGGCGTGGTATGGGGGGTGATATTGGGGTGAGGGGGTTCAGATGACAGGCGTGGTATGGGGGTGTATTGGGTCAGAGGGGGCTCAGATGAAAGGCGTGGTATGGTGGGTGTATTGGGTCAGAGGGGGCTCAGATGAAAGGCGTGGGGTATGGTGGGTGTATTGGGTCAGAGGGGGCTCAGATGAAAGGCGTGGTATGGTGGGTGTAATTTGGGTCAGACGAAGGGCGTGATATGGTGGGATATTGGGTCAGAGGGGGCTCAGATGAAAGGCGGGGTATGGTGGGTGTATTGGGTCAGAGAAGTTCGTAATGTGGTGGGATATTGGGTCAGAGGGGGCTCAGATGAAAGGCGTGGTATGGTGGGTGTATTGGGTCAGACGAAGGGCGTAATGTGGTGGGATATTGGGTCAGAGGGGGCTCAGATGAAAGGCGTGGTATGGTGGGTGTATTGGGTCAGACGAAGGGCGTAATGTGGTGGGATGGGGTATTGGGCAGAGGGGGGCTCAGATGAAAGGACGTGGTATGGTGTGGGTGTGTTTGGTCAGATGAAGGGCGTAATGTGGGGGGATATTGGGTATTGGGTCAGACGAAAGGCGTGTAATGTGGGTGGGATATTGGGTCAGATGGGGCTCAGATGAAAGGCGTGGTATGGTGGGGGTGTTGAAGGGTGTCAGATGAAGGGCGTAATGTGGTGGTGGGTGTATTGGGGGGGCTCAGGGTCGAAGGGCGTAATGTGGTGGGATATTGGGTCAGAGGGGGCTCAGATGGAGTGGTACGGTGGGTGGTGGGTGTACTGGAGCAGAGGGGGCATGGATGAAGGGTGGGACTTGGGTGGGCAAACTGGAGGAGGAGAGGGGAGAGGGGAACAGATTCAGCATGATGCGCATGGGAGGTCGTAATAGGTAACCGAATCTGGAGGGGGGGAGAGTGCATATGGTTGGGCGCATTGTGTGTGTGTGTGTGTGTGTGCGTGCGTGCGCGTGTGCTGGGCGTCACATGGGTGAGTGTGCGGAAGAGAGGGGTGGGTGGGGATTGTCGCACAAGCAGTGAATGGGGTGTGCCGGTGTGGATAGTGGGAGGAGAACGGATGCAGGAGGGGCGAACAGGGGAGGAGGCTTCGGGCGCAAGTTGTGACATCAGTGAGCGTACCCTGGCGTGGCCTTCCAGGGCGTGACCGTGACGTGTGGGGGCAAACCAAACCGACTGTGATCTTACACGGAAAGGCTCTTAGTTCGAACAAATAGGAATATGGAAGGAATCACTCTCTGTCTCTCTCTGTCTCTCCCTGTCTCTGTGTCTCTCTCTCTGTGCATGTGAAATGTTCTGCG
Source organism: Conus betulinus (assembly GCA_016801955.1). Lineage (NCBI taxonomy): Eukaryota > Metazoa > Mollusca > Gastropoda > Neogastropoda > Conidae > Conus > Conus betulinus. The sequence goes on along the minus strand of JADBJO010000995.1, from coordinate 148,180 downwards.
TGCGTGCGTGCATAATGCAATACGACTTGATCTGATCACGAATCTAAGTCATTTAGCGAAAGTACACTCTAAAGACACACTCCCTTCCCAAACCCCTTCCACCGACCCCTTCCTCTGTCTCTGTCTCCTTCCTCTCTCTCTCTCTCTCTCTCTCTCTCTCTCTCTCTCTCTCTCTCACACACACACACACACACACAAACACACACACACGCACCCCTCCCCCACCACACGCACTCGCATGTACGCACGCATGCACGCACTCACACACGCACTCAAGCATGCACACACACACACACACCCTCGCACACACAGGCACGCACACACATACGCAGCACACCGCGCGCGCGCGCGCGTACGCGTACGCGTGCACACACCACACAACACACCCACACACACACACGCACGCACAACACACACACCCCCGCGCGCGCGCGCGCGCGCGCGCACACCCCCGCGCCGCGCGCATACTCTAGCACACACGCTCGCGCGCGCGCGCGCGCGCGCGCGCGCCGCGCGACACACACACACACACACACACACACAACGCACACGCACGCACACCACTCGCTCACACACACACACACACACACACACACACACACAACCACACACGCACGCACACGCACGCACACACTCACTCACACACACACACACACACACACACACACACACACACACACACACACACACACACACACACGCGCGCGCGCGCGTGCGCGCACACACACACACGAGAGAGAGAAAGAGGGGGAAAGAGAGAGAGAGAGGAGGGGGGGGGAGTGGGGGGGGGGGGGGGGGCGAGAAACTTTGTGCGTAAAGATTGTTTTGGCACAAGTGTGTGTGTGTGTGGTGTGTGGGTGTGGTGTGTGTGGTGTGTGTGCCATTCTTATTGATAATATGGGCCTGAGTGAACAAGCCACTTTGAAACATTAAAAATCATTCAAACATACACTCGCCCAGACACGAGAGAGAGAGAGAGAGGAGAGAGAGGAGAGAGACGAGGGCGAGAGTGGAGAGAGAGAATGAGATGAGGCAGAGAGAGCGGGAGATACGAGAGGGCCATGAGAGAGAGAGAGAGAGAGAGAGAGGAGAGGAGTATGAGAGAGGAGTGCGTGCAGAAGAGAGAGAGATGGTAGATGAAGGAGTGAGATTGTGTGTGCGTTTTGTGTGGCAAATGTCGTATGTCGCACCACTGAGTGGACAAGGTGCGGTGCATGCATGCCGTGACGCGCGTGCGTGCGTGGGCGTAGTGTGTGTGTGTGTGTGTGTGGTGTGTGTGGTGTTGGTGTGTTGTCCCCCACCGTCCGCTGTCTCATCTTTGCATCTTTTCTCATCCCTCATTTAATAGACCCCCTAATACCCCCCCCCCCCCCGTCCCCACACACACACACTTCCTTTTAAAATTTCTATCCCTCTCATGAAGAGTTGAGTTTCACGCATGTCATGTTTTTGGTCGGACTTTCTTTTTCAGAAGAGGCAAGAAATGTAAAGAAAGAATAGAAGAAAGAAAATGCTATAACATAAGAAAGAAGAGAAGGATGGAAATAAAGTAAACAGGAAGACACTACGGCAGGAACAAAGAAAGAAAAAAACGCGATGAGAGATCTCACGCAAAAAAAAAAAAGTTATCTATGAACGCAAAAAGGGAGAAGAAAACATCCCTAAACGAACGGATAAAAAAAGAAATTCATAAAGAAAGTAAAAGGATGAAGTCAACACATAGAAAGAAAAAGGCGTTCAATCTGTTACCCACTTATCTGAGTGAACAGCAAACAACGGCAGAGGGGGGAAAAAAGCCAGATAACTCTCGACGCGCTTCTCCGAATTTGTCAATGCCATGTCCAGGCAAGAACCACAATGGCAACGTAGGTTGTTAGAACATACATCAGTCTTTTGCCGCGTCGATTCCGCTCGATTCCCTTTCCGCGACAGCCGTCGGGCTTCCGGATGAAAAGGAGATCGATCATGCCAGTATTGGCTGTCAACCTCTGGCAACAAACACTTGTCTTTTAGAGGCTTATATTGAGCGCTGGGGCCGGGATCATTTTCTGTTTGAAACTCAATACGTCCATCAGAGAGAGAGAGAGAGGAGAGAGAGAGAGAGAGAGCGGTGTTGGTTGGTGATGACGTCTCTCTCTCTCTCTCTTTCTTCTCTGTGTGTGCTCTCTGTGTGTCTCCTCTCTCTCCCTCCACCCCCCCCTCTCTCTGTCTTTGTCTCTCTCTCTCTCGTTTTCTCTCTGAAACCAGAACAACGCTGCAGTAGTATACTTGGGAAATCTGCAAGGGAGATAATCTAAGTTTCAGCGAGAAATGACTTCCATTTTCATAGATGCCGCTAATGGTTAGACGACAAAAGCAACTTTGCTCTGTCAGTCAGCTTAACAGTTCAGTCAGAGTGAGCCAAGACCAAAACGATGGGTTGAAATGACGCGCCTGTCACACGGACAGTCGATGTTCCGATCGTTATTCTGCTGTGCGCTTCAAATCAAATATTTGACTCTCTGCATCTGTTCGCTTGACCCGTAAACTGTGAAAAGGTAACGATTATCAAGAGAAAGACAAGCGTTATCTTCCCTTGATCATTTTACAGAACAGATCTGGCAAACAAACACAAAACGAAACGAAACAAAACAAAAAACAACAACAACAAAAAAAAAACCACCTAAAAAACAAACAAACAACAAACAAAAGATCCAACAGAAAGAAAAAAAGAAAAGATTTAAAACAAAAAGAATGGTAAAACAAAGTGAAATGAAATGATTGAAACAAAATGAAATGAAATTAAGGAACATGTTACAAAATAGACTAAAATGAAAGTAGTAATGCTGCCCTTAGTGCGCCCCCCCCTGCACCCCCCCCCCCCCCCCCCCCCCCCCACACACACACACAGTGAACGGGTCAATCTCCTACACCCAATAAAGAAACAGCAGTGTCTGTCTGAACAGATCTCAAAAACTGAGCGGTTGTCAGCGAAAAGAGTAGGTAGGCATCAGGCATAGGAGAAGAGAGTCGAGGGAGGGGGTGGTGGGGGTGGAGGTGGCTTGCTGGAATGGGGGATGATCGCAGAAAGTGGGAGAGGGGACGGGGGAGGGGGGGGGGGGGGGGGGGGGGCGGCGTGGGAGGGAGGAAGGAAGAGTATGGAGTATGTAATATGAGGCGTGGAGTAGGGGTTGGAAGAAG
>JADBJO010000995.1:135000-140000 GCA_016801955.1 Conus betulinus | reverse complement strand
ATGAAATCGGCAAAGAACGTGACACTGCGCCCAAATCTGGCTCCGGAAGCATTAACAATTCATTGGTTTTATCCCCCAAAACGTACACTTGTTACTGTTATCACATTTTTGGAAGACAACACACAAAGTTTGCACATTTTTCATCGCTGCTTGTATGTCGTAATCATCGCTGACAGTAATATCTCGGGATTAACACACAAGGCATCAACTGATTTTGTGACATGCCTTTTGTGCAAAGATGCAAAAAGAGACGAATTACATGTTCTGTTTAGCTGCCCTAGTCTCTGTGACCTTCGGTAAGAATACATGCCAGTGTAAATCTGTGTACGTGCGCGCGCGCGCGCGCGTGTGGCGTGCGTGCGCGTGTGTGTGTGTGTGTGTGTGTGTGTGTGTGTGTGTGTGTGTGTGTGTGTGTGATATTTCTTGTGGAACATTTTTGTGAAGTTCACGTTATACTATCTGCTGTCCCAGACACACACACACACACACACACACACGCACACACACACGCCACGCACGCACGCACGCACGCACGCACGCACGCACGCACGCACACACACACACACACACACGCACACACACGCACACACACACATACACGTACGCACAAACACACAATATATACACCTACGCACGCATGCACGCACGCACGCATGCACACATCCATCTACACACACACACACACACACACACACACACACACACACACACACACACACACACACACACACACACACTTACGCAAGAGAGAAATGCATTCTAACATATTCGGGCGCTTCAACACCATACAAAATTTCCATTTTGCTGTGTCCTCTTCTCTCTGTCCTGTCCTCCTCCTCCTCCCTCCTCCTCCCCCCCCCATCCCCACTCTGCCCCTCTTTCTCACTCCACTCCCGTCAGTCTTGTCCGACATTCACACTCTCTCCGCTTTCCTCTCATCCCTCCTCCTTCCCCCACCTTCTCTCCTCCTCTTTCCCCCTCCCCCTCCCACCCAGCCACGCCTATCTCCTTTTTCCATCTTGTCTTGCAGCGACATCATCATCATCAAAAAAAAAAAAAAGAAAAAAAAAAAAAGCGCAGGTTTAAACAGTACCTCGCATCACTTGTCGATTAATTAGGCAAGGCCTGCTTCTTTGTGAGAGAACACGTATCTGCTTTCAGCTTTGTTTTGCTTTGTTGCTATTCTTTGTGTGTCTGTTTTTGTTTCGCTTCAGTATGGTTGATTACGTTTCCTTCTTCATTACCTTAGTGGTGCCTCTCTCTCAATCTCTCTCTCTCTCTCTCTCTCTCTCCTCTCTCTCTCTCTCTCTCTCTCTCTCTCTCTCCTCTGTCTCTGTCTGTCTGTCTGTCTGTCTCTCTCTGTCTCTCAGTCTCTGTCTTTATGTCTCCTCTGTCTTTGTTTGTCTTTCTCTGTCTCTGTCTGTCTCTTTGTCTGTCTTTCTGCCTCTCTTTCTCTCTCTCTCTCTCTCTCTCTCTCCTCTCTCTCTCTCTCTGTCTGTCTTTCTCTGTATGTCTTTTTCTGTATGTCTGTTTGTTTCCGTTATTATCTACCCGACTGTCTGTCTTTCTGTCTTCTTGTTTAGGTTCTGCCTGTCTGTCTGCTGGTCTGTCTGTCTCTGTGCCTGTCTGTCTTTCTCTGTTTCTCTGCCTCTGTCTCTTTGTCTCTCCGTCTCCTGTCTGTCTGTCTGTCTCTCTTTACCGCTCTCTCTCCCCCACTCTATCTCTCTCTCTCTCGCTGCAAAGTTAGGGTGTTTAAGTTCATGAAAATCTTTTTTTTGTTGTCGTTGTTGTTTCTGCTCTTAAATTCTTTTACACTATTTCATTTTGAAGAAGGAAATGAAGAAGAAGAAGAAGAAGAAGAAGAAGAAGAAGAAGGAGGAGGAGGAGGAGGAGGAGGAGGAGGAGGAGGAGACGGAGGAGGAGGTGGAGAATGGGAGGAGGAGGAGGAGGGGGGAGGAGGAGAACAACAACAACAACAACAGCGACACCACCACCACTGCCACCACAACAACAACGACAAGAAGAAGAAGAAGAAAAACAACAACAATAACAACGACGACAACGACAACAGCAACAACACTATTAACATTGAAAGCAAAGCTGTAAGAAGGTGAGAAAAAGAGGGAACAGCTTTAGAAGGAGCAGCGGAACGCTGTTTTTTTTTTTTTCTTTTTTTAATTTTTAGGTTTTTTTTCTCTTTAAATGGATGGAAATCGGTCGTGTTTTGATACTATCGAATTTCCGGTGCACCGGGAGGAATCTATCGTTAACAATATCAAGTTTTTTTGGGTTCGGAATCCAATTTTCTGTTAGATATAATAGAAGGGTTAGTTTTAAACGTTTCGTTTCGTTTCAATTTTCTGACCTGATTCTTCCCCATTTCTTATACTATTGAAATCCTAATCTGTGTGTGTGTGTGGTGTGTGTGTGTGTGTGTGTGTGTGTGTGCGTGTGTAGTACGTGCGTGCGTGCGTGCGCGCGCGCGCGTGCGTGTGTGTGTGTGAATTTCTGTGTGTGTGTGTGCGTGGGCGTGTGTGTGTGATGGAAGAAAGCACTTCAGTCAATGAATTAGTCAATTAAACCGACTCTGCCTGCCTGCCTGCCTGTCTGTCTACCTGCCTTTCTGTCTATCTGTCTGTCTGTCTGTCTGTCTGTCTGTCTCTTTTCTTTTCCTTTGCTTCTCTTCTCTTCTCTCTCTGTCTCTGTCTCTGTCGCTCTCTGTCTCTGTCTCTGTCTGTCTGTCTGTCTGTCTGTCTGTCTGTCTGTCTGTCTCTCTCTCTCTCTCTCTCTCTCTCTCTCTCTCTCTCTCTCTCTCTCTGACGGCTTTTATTCAAAAGCAATTCTCTTTCATTGGAAAAACATATGTTGCTTTTATGATTTTGAAAAAGGTTCCGATTCTATTACCAGAAGTATTTTATGCCCTGTTCTGCTGGAAAATGGTATTCATGGTAAATTATCTAAATGTATAGGAAGTATGTATAACTGTGTAAAAAGCTAACGTAAATAAGTGGATTTTCTGCCCCGACCGGCTCCTACCCAGAGTTGAGTTTGCTGCGGACTCAGTTGGGAAGACTGGGACCACACAGTCGAGTTTTCATCCACTTAATGGATGCGTTTCTGAGAGTGTTGCTCAAATCTCCTGACCAGCACTGCAGGTGCCTGTATCTCTCGGGCCTGGTTGACGCTGGGATATATTATGAAAGGAAGCGTAGAGTACAGCCCTGTCATGTAGTCTCAGACCGAAATGGAAATCCGTAGCATCATCTTAATCATCCTCATTCTCATCGACCAGCATAAAAAAAAGTCTCAAATTCTGTGGCCCTTCATGCCCTGCTCTCATGGTGATCCTCAATTTCGATGTCCTTCCCCACGTCTATGGCCTTGGTTTGGTTCCGTCGGGGTCACCCGGTATCGGCGTGTCTGTTGGGGCTGTCGTTGGACGGACGTGGTGGCGCCCTCCGGAGGGAGAGCTCACTCGCGCCGGCTCCGCGACTAAGCAATTATTGTCGTCAGTAGGGGGTTTAGTAGGTGGTGTCCTGCGTTTGTTAGATCAGAACAGGCGCCACTGAACGCCACCGAAGTGACTCGGCAGCAGTGCAGTGTCTCCTCCGGTGGGTTGTCTCTTGACGACTTGACATTGACTGCTCCCTGTGTGGATTGCCGGTGCCGGGGCTGCGGCGGGGCCGATCGGGCTGTGGCAATGGACGAGTGTCGGAACGAGCGGCGTGGGTGCACTGCCTCTGGGGTGGCGCAGGGGTTCGGACAGAAACAAAAGTAATAAGTGGAGGGAAACTGACAGATTACATTATGTGAACTAGTGGTGGTAAACAGGGTGACGTTTGTGGCCCTATGTTGTTTTCTTTGTTTATTAACGAGTTAAGATTTGAAATTATAAATAGCTGTAGACATGGAGCCCAGTTTTCGGTGGAACTTTACAGACCTGTTTCTACTTCCTTTTAGAAGATGATGTTGTTTTGTTGTCTGAAGCAAACACAATTGAATGATTTATGGTGCGCTGCTTCTTCTCTCTGCAACTGAAAATAAATATGCTGAAGAGTAATATAATTGTATTAAGAAAAGGTGGCTTTTTGGGGCGAGAGAACAATGGGATTAAAACGGAATAACTATGCCCGTCGTGAAGGCATACAAATACTTCGGAATCTATTCTATTTTTAAACCTTGTTTAAGCTTTAACTTTGTTTGCAAAGATCTCCCGAACAAAGCGAAGCACACTGTTTTGTGCACAGTGAGGAAACAGTCTAGTTTTGAAATCAGTCCTTCGAATTGTTTGTACAGTTGACTGACTACCAAATACAATCCATTGCGCATTACGGTGCTGACATTTGGGGTCTGGATGAAGCGGCAATCAACTATTGAAAATCCATTCATTTGCTCTGAAGAGGTTTCTAGGGGTCTCAATGCAAACTTTCTATGATCTGGTTTATGGAAAGACTGGCAGATATATAATGTACCTGAATTCCGCGGTTAGATGTGTTCGGCACTAGTTGAAACTTATAGAAATGAATGATAGTAGATTACCAAGTAAAGCTACCAACATGGTATGTAACCTGGATGCTAGGGGAAAATAAACTGGGATAAGAAATGAAAGTTGAATTATATGAACAGGCTTTTGAATGTGCCTGGTTAAATCAGAGTGTAGAGAGGTGAACCGATTTTTATTCGAATGTTCCGTACCAGACTTATTGGTAGCAGATGGTAAGAATGGAGTTCCCACATGAAGGATAGTACTAGAGTTGATCTGTACAGACAATATAATTCTTTGCACTGTATTCCGATTCACTGTCAATGAAAATGGACAGACATCTAAAATGCGTCATGACGAGATGTAGATTTGGAATATCGGATATCTCAGTTCCATCATTTTCGTGATAGTCAACATTGTAATTCTGTCTTACTTGTCCATTATACAAAAACGCATGTGAAAATGTTCATTTTGTATGGCAGTGTACTGCCTTAAGTGATCTTAAAGATGAGTTCAT
>JADBJO010000995.1:62500-65000 GCA_016801955.1 Conus betulinus | reverse complement strand
CTGCCTGCCTGACTGTTTCTGGTCTCTGTCTCGTCTGTCTGTCTGTCTGTCTGTCTCCTCTCTCTCTCTCTCTCTGTCCCCCCCCCCCCCCCTCCCCTCTCCCTCCTCTCTCTCCTCTCTCCTCTCTCTCTCTCTCTCTCTCCTCTCTCTCTCTCAACATTAATAGTTAAATCTTCATATCACAAAACCTAGGCCCACATGCCTCTGAGTTTTAGAGAGAGAAATACAGCAAACACCCAAAATCAGTTACACGTAAAACACGTGACTGTAAAAGACTTGTATTTAAGGAGGCATAGGAAGTAATCTTTCGTCACTAGGTGCTTTGATACTTATCTATCAATCTGTCTATCTATCTGTCTGTCTATCTTTGTATCTATTTATCTGTCTTTCGATCTTCTTTCTATCTATCTAGCTAGCTAGCTAGCTAGCTAGCTAGCCAACTCACTGTTCTTTCCTCCGCCCATACTTCCCGCTTCCCCGCCCCTCCCATTCCGCCTAATCGTCCCTCCACCCCCCTCCCCCCCACGTTTATCCACCCAAAGTAATCATTCTAGTCATCAACAATAAGTGTCTTTGGGAGAACGCAGACCCTCGCCAAAATCAAACAGTAGATCACTCACTTAGATTCAGGTCGTTAAGCCAGATCCGAACCAATGTCGTAGGAAACGACATCCAATAACCGTTAGTAATGTTTGCTTTCAACGAGATGCACGCATTACGTCTTAAGGAGTTTCCGAACAAAACAAAAACAAACAAACAAAAAACTCCCAAAGAAATGAACAAACTAAGTGCCTGATCTTATAGTATTAATGAAAATGAATATAAGCTGATTGACCCTTTGATGCAGATGAGTGTCAGAATTTGATGGGCCGCACAGGCTACACACCACCTTCCAGGAAAGTTTCGTAAATATCAGTGTTGTATTTCATGTATAATCTTGCCGACAGACAGACAGACAGACAGACAAACAGACAGACAGTCAGGCAAACAGGCAGACAGAGAAACAGATAGAGAAACAGACAGACAGACAGACAGGCAGGCAGACAGACAGAGAAACAGACAGACAGACAGACAGACAGACACTCAGACAGACAGAAGGACCAACAGACGAGCAGAGGGGGTGGGTGAGAACATTATCTTCTTGGTGTGGGTAGCCATGAGGTCCACCAGGCATCACAGCGTCTGTGCTGACATCTGTTTTACCACACTGAGAGAGAGAGAGAGAGAGAGAGAGAGAGAGAGAGAGAGAGAGAGAGAGAGAGAGAGGGAGGGAGGGAGGGAGAGATATTATCTCAATTGAGAAATTAATTTGTGGTCACACACATTCACAGCAAATAAACAATAATTTAGCCACATTACCCATTTTCTCACATATGACACATACATTCATATAGAGGAATTTGGATTTCAATTAAACATTCTTCTCGGTTCATGAAATCAAGACACTTAATCTAAACATCACACACTACAGTAATAACAACACAGCAGTCGCCAGTCTCTGGGTAGACTAGTAGGCCTACAGAATGTTCCCAGGTTACGGCAGCCAGAACAGATGGAACTTGAGGAGGCATCACTGAATAAAAATATAAAAACATATACATCATCGAGGGGTAGCAGAACAGTGACCTTGACTGGTCATAGATGACTGTTTGTGTTTTGGTTTTGTGTCTGCCCTATCACCATGAAAGGCAGAACAGGAAAGACCAGGTGATCTCTTTCCACTCTGTCTGTCTGTCTGTCTGTCTGTCTCACTCTGTCTGTCTCTTTTTTTCTGGCTTCTTCTTCTCTCCACCCTCTCTCTCTCTCTCCCCTCTCTCCTCTCTCCCTCTCTCTCTCTCCTCTCTCTCTCGCTCTCTCTCCTCTCTCTATATATATATATATATATATACACATTTCTATCTATCTATCTTTCTATCAATCTATATGTATATACGTAGATGATTATGTATAAATACATAGGCATAGACAGATATAAATTTATAGATATATAAATGTGCGTGCGTGCGTGCGTGCGCGTGCGTGCGTGCGTGCGAGTGCCTGCGTGCGTGCGCGCGCGCGCGCGCGCGCGCGTGTATGTGTGTGTGTGTGTGTGTGTGTGTGTGTGTGTGGTGTGTGTGTGTGTGTGTGTGTGTGGTGTGTGTGTGTGTGTTTGTAGTGGAAGATGTTCTTTGCCCAGGACAGGTTTACAGTGAAAGCCACACATTCTGAGGTAAGCTGTAAGCAGTCTTGGATGGTACAAAGCAACAGATGGGACTGGTTCCAAACACCTCTATCCCGTTGCACATGACCACAGAGTGCTTTTGAAGATCCCTAACTAATCACGCATTTGTTGTGGCACGCTCAGCCAAACAGAAATGAAAAAGAAAAAAAAAAGGTAGGAAAGGAAGGATGGTGATGTCTCTAAAATGTCCGGTTCTTTCTTGCCCATCAGTCCCTTCTCTCTCGTCCACATGCAGCTAATAATTCAAGCAATTATCCAAACGGACACTCGGGAGAGCGT
>JADBJO010000995.1:35000-45000 GCA_016801955.1 Conus betulinus | reverse complement strand
TGCGTGCGTGCTTGCTTGCTTGCGTGTGTGTGTATGTGTGTTTGAAAGAGAGAGAGAGAGAGTATGAGAGAGAGAAAGAGATAGAGAATGAGGAGCATGCGGAGAATGGGGAATGGGGTGGGGGGCACGGTGGGGGTGGGGGGGGGGGGGAGGCAGAGAGAATGAGAGAGAGAGGCGGAGGGTCGCGATGCGAGAGAGAGAGAGAGAGAGAGAGAGAGAGAGAGAGAGAGAGAATGAGAGAGAGAGAGAGAGAGAGAGAGAGAGAGTATTTTTCCTGCTTACGTTCCATGGGAAGGCGTCGTTGTACTGAAAACTTCTTCACCGGTCAATGGCCTGGTGTGGCCGAGTATTGATCGACCCCCAGACACTGTGTCTGTTCCTGTAGTCTGACGTCATAAGAAAAAGAAAGAAGAAGAACAAGAAGAAGCAGAAGAAAGAGGATGAGGAGAGAAGGAAGGAGGAGGGAGGAGAAGAAGGAGGAAGGAGGAGGAAGGAGGAAGGAGGAGGAGGAGGAAAAAGAAATCACAGAGAAAATAAAAAAAAGCAAGAAAATGAAAGACGTATTACAGTGCTGAATGTAAACTGACGGAATGGTGATGAGGATAATGCGCACGCGAGTTGAAAAGAGCGATGACATCGACCTGAATATTAGAACAAAAAAAAAAAAAAAAAGAAAAGAAATGAAATAAAATGATAATAATAAGATGAACAAAAAAAGAAGAAAGAAATTGCACTCGGGCAAGGGAAAATCAATGGCAGCGATCGATGTGAGCTGAAAAGGAGTTTTTTTATGTTGCCGAAGGGGGGGGGAGGGGAGGGGGGAGAGAGGAAGATAAAGATGATGGAAAAGTAGGGGAAGAGCAAGAGTATTGTAAAGGAGGAGGAGAGGCAGAGAGAGAGAGAGGAGAGAGAGAGAGAGAGAGAGAGAGAGAGAGAGAGAGGAGAGAGAGAGAGAGAGAGAGGAGAGAGAGAGAGAGAGAGTTGAGTTAATGTTGAGTAGTTGTCTTTCTATGCATTGCCATAAAAATATATTTTGATGCACATATGCCGAAAATCAATGCGCGCACGCACACACACACACACACACACACACACACACACACACACACACACACACACACACACTGCGTTCACGCACGCACGAATATACGCACGCACGAACACAAATGGGGGGTGCGCGCGCGCGCGCGCGCGCGCGCGCGCGCGTGTGTGTGTGTGTGTGTGCATGTGTGCTGTGCGTGTGTGTGTGTGTGTGTGTGTGTGTGTGTTGTGTGTGTGTGTGTGTGTGTGTGTAATCATTATCGTAATAAAGAATAAGAAGGAAAGGTAGTAGTAGTAGTAGTAGTAGTAGTAGTGATGGTGGTAGTAGTAGTAGTAGTAGTAATAGTAGTAGAAGTAGTGGCAGTAGTAGTAATAGTAGCAATAGTAGTAGCAGTAGTAATAGTAGTAGTAGTAGCAGGAACAGCAGCAGCAGCGACAGCAGCAGCAGCAACAGCAGCAGTAGAAGTAGTACAGTAGAAGAGTAGTAGTAGTACAGAGCAAACTCACATAGCTTCTCTTCTCAGTTACAGACCGAATCTCTGCCGAGCCGTTTCGGTATGAGGGAGGGGGGGGGGGGGGGGGGGGGGGGGGGGGGGGGGGGGGGGGGGGGGGGTTCATGACTCCATTTCCCAAACAGTCCTTCGAATGAGACTATAAACCGAGGTTCCGTGTCTGAACGCACGCATAACATCTTGCACACACGTAACATCTCCAAACTCCAAGTAAGTGCTTATATCCCAGCTGAGTGGCCTGTGTAAATCCGGTAATCGTTACATAAAATCCCATCACCACGTTTTGGAAGAGAAGGCCAGTTTGGCCGTTGGTATGGATGACACGTCACACATAGCATGCACTCTGCGTGATAAATCGAAAGAATGAAAGAGTTGTTAAATTGAATGAACGATATTGACTGACCGAATGACACGGGGAAACGACTGACTGAAGCGCCAACAGGCAGCTCTTCAGTCGGCTCTACCCAGGTAGGCAGCCCGTTGTGTAAACGAGAATGCGGATTGTAAAGCGCTTAGAGCATGGTCTCTGGCCGGGGAGGTGCTTCCGGTCCATCATGGGCATCGAGTGGAAGGGACTACGTAACGAACATAGAAGTCCTAGAAAGAGCTCAATTGCAAAGCATTGAGTCAATGCTCATGCTGAAACAGCCTCGCTGGGCAGGGCACATCACCTGGATGCCTGAAACTCGCATGCCAAAAGCAGTTTCCTATGGGGAGTTGGTCCAAGGCAAACGCAGAAAGGAAAGGACTGAAGAAGCAACTGGCCCAAGCGGACATCAACCCCAAGACTTGGGAGCAGTCAACATCAGACAGAGGTAGCTGGAGAGCTTCAACGCTCAGGGGAACCCAACACTTCGAAGAAAAACAGACGACAGAACATCCAGGAGAAGAGAAGGAGAAGGGAAGACCCAGGTCCGCAGACCAACAAAGCAGGCCAGATCTACACCTGCCCACAGTGCCACAGACCCTGTAGATCACGAATTAGACTAATTAGTCACCGTGCCGCCCATCCCTGGCGGGAACTTCCCACTAATCTTCGCAAGCGAAGAACAAGCCATCATCAGAGCATGGTCTCTGGCCGGGGACAGGCGCTGTATAAGCACTCTCTTAAAGAAAAAGTTTTTAACGCTTTACAATGCGCGCTGTCCTTCACGCAAAGGGCTGCCTACCTGGTAGAGCCGACTGAAGAGCTGCCTGCTGGCCTTGCATTCAGTCGTTTTCGTGTCATTCCGTCAACTATCAGTCACTCAGTTTTTTTTTTCTACTTATTCTTTCGATGATTCTTTCCAAAGAGGATGCAGACTATGTGTATATGTGTCATCCACACCAAAGGCCAAACTGGCCGTCTCCTCCCAAAGTTTGTGATTCCATTTTACGTGCGAGTAGATTCTTGCACGTTCGTTCGTACACGGAATCTGGGTTTAGAGTCTCACTGGAAGAGCTGTCTGTCAAATGGGGTCAGAACCAATAGTACGCCCGAGGTTCATCCCTTCGCTTTCCCCCCGTCCCCCTTGCAGAGGAATGGCCCGGCGGAGATTCGAACCTGCAGCCCTAGAATCAAGAGGATCACGATGAATTCAGCGCTTTACCAACTGATCTATTCGTAGTGCTCATAGTATATATATATATATATATACAGTTTTTTTTTTCCATAAAAGTTCAAATCTTACTGAAGAATTGTTAGCCTGCACTTGTTTTCCCCCATACTTAATTGTTCAGCATTATATTGTTTGGTCAATCAGTGGGAGATTGCATCTCTTAGGAGATCCAAGTAAAGGTTGTTCTGCACAATTCTTAGCCACTGACAATGCTTGAGTTATTGAACAGCAGAGCTGACCACTCAGACTGTTCCATATCTTTTGATCTCCCTTGCATCCTTGAATGGATCCTCAAGCATAGGCTCAAAGATTGTCCCCTACATTTTATACTGTTTGCATAATGCTTTTAGTTTTCAGCAACTTTTTCCTCGACCAAGGGGACGAAAGGTCTAGAAACAGGCTGTGCAAATAGATGTGCCTTCGAGAGAGATGATACAATGGTTCTGTCAGGAAACTAGTGAAGGGTTTCTCATATATGTGTGTGATGTATTACCCCACTTTTTCCCTAAAAATTCAAAATGTTGCCAAGTCATTACTATAATAAAAGAAAAGAATCGTTACCCTGCGCTTCCCTCCCCGCTGCTCAATTGTTCAGAGAAAGATATTATATATATATATATATACACACACATATCAGGACAACTTGGAAAATACAAAACAAGTGGGTTGTGGTATCCCCATATTATGGCCCATGGGATATATATATATATATATATATATGTGGGTGTGAGTTGAGAAACAGAATTTCATTTAATTTTTATCGTGTATTGATCTAGAGCCACGATGCAAGTACAGAATGGGATGAGCAGCAGGGAATTCACATACAATTAATTACAGCAGGTACTAACAGGCACTTTTCGCGGCTTTAATTTTTAGTACGTATATCCATACAGATGTCACATGCTTCCACATCGTCGAGAGAGTATAGATGAATGCATTCATGTGTGTGTATGTATGTACATATGTGTGTATCTACGTATGTAGAACAAAAGGAAAAAAAGGAAAAAAAAAACACACATCATCGGAAGGTGGAAAGGGGAGACAGAGAAATCCTGCACCAGCCTGGAAGCCAGCGGTCTCTTAACGACGGGTGCAGGCATACACAGGGCGTGCCATTCAGCCCTCAAGGGACGTATCTAATCCCTGACTGATGCCACAGTGTAATGTAAAAGCAGCTACTCAACAATAACAAAATCTCTCTCTCTCTCTGTATGTCTATTCTTCTGATTGTCTGTCCGTTTATCTATATAAAAATCCGTCAGTTTTCATTTATCGGGTACCCCCATGTATATACACCATTTCTCATTTTTCTCTCCTCGCCACCCACCCCACTCCACCCCCATCCCTCTTTTCTTTCATGATCACCGTGTTCTTAGTTCTTGACCTGCCGTTGACATCCTTAACACCCCCCATGCCATATCGCCCCACCCCTTCCCCGCCCCAAGACCTGTCCATGAATAGCTCCCGTTGTCGGTCCATTTACTGTCGTTATTCTTGTCTTCCTCTGTTTACACTGTGACAATGTTGCTTTGTTTCTTTTCTCTCTACCACTTCGCCCTCCATCCCCACCCCCACCCCGCACCCCAACATCCCCATCCGCTAATACATACACACAAACACGCGCGCGCGCGCGCATACACACACACACACACACACACACACGTACGCATATACGCACGCACACATGCATACACATATAAACACTACACACACGCACTCACGCACGCACGCACACGCACACACACGCACACACATACACAACACATGCAAGCAAGCGCGCGCACACACACACACACACACACGTATGCACGCACGGATGCATGTTTGCGCGCGCACACACGCGCACACACACACACACACACACACACACACACCACACGTCATACACACACACACACACACACACACACACACACACTCGTGCACGCGTGCGCGGGAACACCCTGTTCTCCTCCATTCCTGCCCACACCTTCCCTCACCCCCACTCTTCCTTCATTGGAATTATTCCCCGTCTTACATCCTTCGCTTTTATATTTCTTTGTAAAAAAAAGTAAGTAATGTTTCTACCGATAGACACGACAGTGGAGAGTGTGGGAATCTGTCTTAGTGCTGGAATTTGTCTTAGTGCTGCGTGTATTTTAATTTAGTATATGCGCTATATATTCGTATAAATAATATATGATATATATATTATTTTATACCATCCGTTCCTGAAGAAAAACCTTGGGCGAAAGCTTGGAATAAAAAAAAAAAAGAACTCCACAAGCGATGTGGACGACCTATTGTTCATCAACACACACACACAACACACACACACACACACACACACACACACACATATATATATATATATATATATTATATATATATATATATATATATATATATATATATATATATATATATATATATTTACACACACACACAAACAAATCTTGCTCTTGTCTTGTCTTAAACTGAAAAAAACTGGGGGAGATAAGCATTCATATCTGCATTCGTCGATAATTCTGCCTAACTAACAGTATGTGCTTGAGTGGGTGAGTTTGAGTTTTTAATCTAAGACACAAGAGCAAGCTTTGTTTATAATTCAATATTTCTTGCAGTCATTGCAACACCAAGTTGCTCTGAAAATTGCTGGGATGGTGCTCATTTACTACCCTTTCGAATATATATATATAATATGAAGAATAGGCTTTGACAGTCTTGATATATATGTTAATATATATGTGTGTTATATTTCTGATATGGTTGTTACTATGTAAATGTGTCAGGTTCAGGGTATGTAAATTTGTGTGAGTGTACATTTCAGCAGTGGTTGTTACTTTGTAGGGGCCTCAGGTTCAGGGGGGGGGGGTGGGGGGGGAGGGGGGGGGGGGGGGGGGTCACGTTCTTCGTTGTGTGTGTGCTCTGTGTGGACATTTCTGCTTGGCGGTTTGGTGTGGTAAGCAGCGTCTGTTTAGAGTTATGGGCGTGTTATTCTTCATTATGGGAGCAAGAGTGACCTCGCCCGTTCATTATGTCCTATCTTTCTTTGGCTCTCCTTTCCTGTCTTTAAAAGGAGGCTGTAAACTTCCCCTACATTGTTGTATGTAAGCTGTAAAACGCGGATCTTTAGTTCAATATGCTTATAAACTCCTACCTTCGGACAGAATGTGCGCTCTTTTTCTTTTGGAAAGTATCTTCAAGCTTCAAACAAGACTCAGTGCATGATCCATCCATCCCGTCTGATGTTACACTGCCAACCGACCGTCGTTTGCAACATTTTCTTTCTAGCTGAAGATACGTTCGTAAGTAATGCCAGATTTAATGCTAAAAAAAAAAAAAAAAAAAAAAAAAAAAAAAAAGAAAAAAAAAAAATAGGAAGAAAAGAAAAAAAAAAAAGGAAAAGCTATGGGGTACTCTAATGCCAAGAAGTCCATTAGTTTGCGGTCCCACATTGTCCATCACCATTTGGCTCCCTGGGAGACACTGTCTCTCCCTCCCTCTGTTCTGTCTTTTTCCCTTCCAAGATGCATTATGATATATGGGCTTATGGCTGTAACTACTTTCAGCCTGTTCATCTTCTGTGCCACCCACTCCCCCCCCCCCCCCCCCCCCCCCCTCCCTCATACCCCCCATCTGCACTGAATGGCATTACCACTGCACGACTTATTTGGGGGCTATCTCATATACTACCCGCATGCAGGCCTGTTCTGTCGCAACCTCATCACAGTTAGCCCCACAAAAGAGCAACCAATATGTTGTCGCCAAAAGGTCAACCCGCAGAGGTAGACACTGCACTGCTGCAGATTTTTTTTTTTTTTGTTTTTGTTTTTTGCGTACGCAAGGCTGATACTCCTGCGGACACTCCCTGTTAGACCGGCAAGGATTAATCCCATCTACTCAACAAAAGGAGTGGAATTTTGTGTGTATGACCGTTTTTTTTTTTTTTTTAAATCATCCGCATTAGGGCAGTCATACTCCATCTTCAGGGAAGGTGCATGGTATGTGTAACGTGTGTGTGTGTGTGTGTGTGTGTGTGTGTGTGTGTGTGTGCTGTGCGTGGTGTGTGTGTGTGTGGGTGGGTGCGCGCGCGCCTGTGTGTTTGTGTGTACGTATGTGTGTGCGTGCGTGTGGGGCGTGCGTGCGAGTGTGCGTGCATGGTGTATGTGCGCGCGCGTGAATGAATACGAACAAGTGTGATACGCAAAAACCCCAAACCAATTCCCATGTGAACTCATCAGCTCAATGTTGAACCTGAGCTGCGACAGCACGCGTCCAGTTTCACAGGGAGCAAAGCTGGAAATGAAAACAACAAAACAAGACACAAGCAAACCAAGAAAGTGTCCAATGCCGCTTTTCACACACTGAAACACTTGGCATCCTGGCTTTCCTCCCCCTCCCCCCCCCACCCCTCTCCTCCACTCCCCTCTCTGCCCTCCCTCCCTCCCTTCGCCCTTTCTTTCCTTCCAAGCCTCTGTCGTTCCCGATCTGATGAATTTTAGATGGTAACGAAACAAGCTTTGAAGGTCGACCTCAGATTGTGTTTCGTGTTGTTGACGTGGGGGGGAAGCTCAGTCGTCTCCCTTGAGCTGAGGATCCATTATTCACGCTGTTTGCCGTGGGGGCTGTGTTTGTTAGTCACCGGGCCGCAGGGGTTTGAATGGAGTGGCTGGCTGCTGCAGGGTCTTTGGGGGGCGAAAGAGTTAACGCGTGGGACTTTTGGGGTGGTACCTGTTCTGACGTGTTGAATAGACTGCTTTTATTTCACTCTCACGCACAAGCGCGCGCGCGCGCCGCGCGCGCACGTACACGCAGTTGCGTGAGCATGCGTGCGTGCAACACACACACACACAAAACACACACACACACACACACCCAAAGAGAGAAAGAGAGAGAGGAGAGAGAGAGAGAGGGGAGAGAGAGAGATGAGACCAGGAGAGTTGGAGGAGAGAGAGGAGAAGGGATAGGAACGACGAACGAAACAGAACGAACAGACGAAACGAACGAACAAAAAATGTTAAATAAAAAAATGCTAGCAAACCGCCAAAGAGAAAAACCGTGGATAAACGAGCCACAAGATAAGACACGACGCGTTTCGACCTCTTAGGTCTTCTTCTTGCCAGACCCAAAACAACCCAAGGACAAAGGAAAATGAAACGAGCAATCATTTAGCTTTGATCACTTCAGCACAAGGTAGGCGTTGAATCAGAGGTCGAAACGCGACCGTGTTTTGTCTTGTGACTCGTTTGTCCACGTTTCTCTTGGCGGTTCATTAACATTATTTAAGATTTGTTTAGATTTCCGCCTGCAGTCGTCTCACTTTGCAGCTAGAACAAACTGTTGTTTATTGAGGGAAAGGCATAAGCACAAAGTCAGTGTCTTTTTTTTCATCCAGCACTCAAAGTAAATGTGTCGAAATGTATAAAAGAAACATTGCACAGAACTGCAAATTTCACATGTACAACAATGAATACTTAACATTTAGAATGAATTATGCTATTCATGATTATAGATATGAAGAAAGGATGGGAGGGTGGGGGTAGGTAGGGATGGGACGACCGATGGAAAAAAGAACCGAGAGAGAGAGAGAGAGAGAGAGAGAGGAGAGAGAGAGATAGAGAGAGGAGAGAAGAGAGAGAGAGAGAGAGTCATTTTTTACAATCTGGAAGGGCAGACAAGAGAGCGAGAGAGAGAGGATAGCAGAGAGAGAGATTACGCACAGGAGAGAGAGATTCAGGAACGAATGAGGAGAGAGACTTGAAACTTTATTTTTATTCCTTAAACAGGAAACATGCCCTCTTACAGACAGACAGACAGATACACACATACACATATCACACACAGAGTCAGGCACGCACAACACACCACACACACACACACACACACACGGCACAACACACAACACACACCCACACACACACACACACACCCACACACAACACACCACACACACACAAATTAAAGTCATTATGAGGCATATATGGGACTGAGAGTGTGATGTCCAGCTATAGTCCAGAGTAAAATGCAGAGAGAGAGAGAGAGAGAGAGAGAGAGAGAGAGATGGAGAGAGAGAAACAGAGAGAAACAGATGAGAATAAGGCTAGAAAGAGGAGGGAGGAGGAGAAGAGCTCGATGAGAAGAAGAATGAAAACAGAGAGGCAAACAGTGTGTAAACCCATTTAACGAAAAGATGTGAAGTTTAACAATGAAAAAAACACGAAAAACAAAAAAGCTATAGAATTCCATATCTCGTGAACAATCCTCATTTAAACGCAAATGTGTGCAGCAGTTTAAAAAAAAAACAAACCGAAAAAAAGTAAGCTATAGAATTCCATGGCCTGCAATGTTAGCTAAGCCACACTCCCCATCCCTATCCTCAACCATTCCTCCTGGCACACACACCCTTCCCTCGCTTTTATTTTGCCCTCCCAAAGATTGTTGAAGAGAAGAAGAAGAAGAGAAGAAGAAGAAGAAAGAAGAAGAAGAAGCAAAGAAGAAAAAGAAGCAAGAAGAAATTGCATTCTGTTGAAGTACAGATGAGTGTCCTTGTTATTAGTAGAATGGTGAAGTATAAAATGATCCAGCATAAAAAACACGGTCTGACTGTATTGTTCTATCACGGTATGTGGGTGAGGATGATGGGTTTAGGGTTTTTTTTTTTTTAAAACATTTTTCGGTGTGTGCAGTCGGAGATAGGGTGTGATGAGGGGCCGAGATGTTGATGGTGGGTATGGGGAGGGTTAGATGAATTATTGACTTTCATCCCATTTAACTCGATCCCCCGATCTGTGTTCCCCCTGACCACTTTTTAATCTTCCTGCGCCTCTCTCTCTCTCTCTCTCTCTCTCTCTCTCTCTCTCTCAAAAT
>JADBJO010000995.1:27500-30000 GCA_016801955.1 Conus betulinus | reverse complement strand
GTGAATGAAGATGAGTGATTGCTCGTTCATTTTCGTTGTCCTGAGTGTTTTGTATCTTGCCTGAAGAAGACCTAAGAGGTCAAAACGCGTCGTGTTTTGTCTTGTGATTGGTTTGTCTGCGTTTTTTTTTTTTCTTGGCGGTTCGCTATTAATTAGATTTGAAATTTGCTGCAGCAGGTTATTTCTTTCGGCTGTTTCTGCCAGTCGCAGGGAGCTTGACAGAGTTTGACACAGCGCGACATGTAGATTACTATTCATAAAGTTAAGACACAGAAATGAATACCAAAGACGAGGTTGAACAAATCCAGTCGTTCCCTCCCCCCCCCCCCCCCCCCCCCCCCTCCCGCTTTCCCCTCTACATCCCATCCCGCCTTTTAACAGAGATAAACAGTAGAGAGAGAGAGAGAGAGAGAGAGAGAGGAGAGAGAGAGAGAGAGAGAGAGAGAGAGAGAACGAAGAACGAAAGAAACAAGTTTAAGGCTATTTGGCTGCAAAGCCCATTAAGCAAATCGGCGTGATGTACAACGACAAAGCACAACTCGATTTCAATGTCATTGACACGGAAACCATAGCAGTGTCATTTTTCTTTCATTTAAGATGACAAAATCGAGAACGAGAAAATTGTCACTGATATGCGTTCACTGTCAGTTTTGGTAGATGACTGTCACCCCAGAGAGAGAGAGAGAGAGAGAGAAGAGAGAGAGAGAGAGAGAGAGAGAGACGGACGGACGGAGGGGCGGGCGGGCGGGCAGAACAGACAGGCAGACAGACAGGCAGACAGACAGACAGACAGAAGCCAAATAGCCAGATAGAGACAGGCAGACAGACAGACAGAGACTAACAGAGAAACAGACACACAAGAACAGGCATAAAAAAAACAGTGATAGAGAGAGCAAAGAGTACAGAGCAACAACCAGAAAAACGAAGAAAGGAAAGGAAAGAGAGAAGAGCAACAACAACGGCAAACAACAACAACAGCAACAACAACAACAACAACAACAACGACAGTAAGCTCTCCCGTCTCCGTTGGTCAGTTAATGGTGGTGGTCTGATCTGTCTCTAATTATTTACTACCATTACATTATTTATCCCTTCATTTCCCCCCCCCTGTGCCGCCCCCCCCCCCCCCCCCCCCCCCCTCCCACCGCCCCCCCCCGATTCCCCCCCTCAAACCCCCCCCCCCCCCCCCCCACCCCCACACCCCACACACGCCCCCCCACACCGCCACCCCCCCCCCCCCCCCCAACGTTCCTTCTCCCGCTCTACACCCAACACACCACACACACACACACACCCACACACACACACACACACACACACACACACAACACACACACACACACACCATACACGATCGCGCGCACTAGTCCCACCACACAACCCATGCCACTACGCGCACGCACACACAACTCCCGCGCGCGCGCGCGTTGCGCGCCACACGTGCACACACACACGCACGCAAGCGCGCGCGCGCGCGTCGCGCGCCCACACACACACACACACACACACAGACACACCCCACCATACTCGCTCTCCTCTCTCATACACCTCTCTCTCTTCCTCCATCTCTCCTTCTCTCTCCTCTCTCCTCTCTCTCTCCTCTCTCTCTCTCTTCTCTCTTTCTCATACACCCACGCACACACGCACAACTCTTTTCTCCTCTTTCTGTCTCTCACATACACATACACATACACACACACACACTCACACACACACACACACACCACACACACACACACACACACACAACACACACACACACACACATGCACACACACACACACACGCACACACTCTTCTTCTCTCTCTCCTCTCTCTTCTCTCTCTCTCTCTGTCATACACACCACCACACACACACACACACACACACAACACACACACACACACACACACACACACACACACACCCACACGCACACACACACACCACAACACACACCACACATACACACACCCACACACACACACCCACACAACCCGGTGTGGCACACAACACACACACACATACACACACACCACACACACACACAACATAGATACACACTCCCCATAACTCGAACTCCTGTCCACATCACCCACCCACCAACCATCACTAACTGTCACCCCTCCACCCTTCCACCCCCCACCCCCCACCCCCCCCCCACCCACTTCCTCCCCCACTGCTTTCAAAAAACATTGAAAGACGGGTACCTCACATCACAATTTATTCTAAGGGGAATCGCGCGGCTGCAACCAACCCCCCCCCCCCCCCCCCCCCTCTCTCCGCTTTCCCCTCCTTCCTGACCTTCCGCTTCAGTGTCCTGTCCAATGTTTCCTTCCTCCTCCTCAAATCCCCTCCCCTCCCCTCTCCCCCCCTCCCCGGCCCCCTCCACCCCGCCCTTTTAACAAAAAATCTATGTAAGAAAATGAATGCAGCAGGGACGTGCTTGTCACGTGCATTAGAGTATATGTGCACTCTTGTGTGTCTGAGTGCTTGGCTTCTCTCTCTCTCTCTCTCTTC
>JADBJO010000995.1:20000-22500 GCA_016801955.1 Conus betulinus | reverse complement strand
TGAATTGATTTTCACAATCTCTTTGTCCGAGAGTCAGCAGCTATTTCCAGAGTATCATGAACGGCAATATTTCGGTTGTATTAAGTAAGAAAAGAAATGCTAATCGGCTATGAATCGAGTCTGCAAACCAAGATCAACCAACCACAAACTGTGTTGTGTTCACAGCACCGGATGAGTTTTGTGGAGTAGACACAACTTGATTTTTTTTTTTTTTTATATAGAGAGCTTCCATGAAGTTGCATCTGATTGCGTGAACCCAAACAGGAACATACTGAACATCCCCCCCCCCCCCCCCCCCCCTCCCTCCCACTTTTTTTTTTTGTAAAACTCTGAGGACCAAGGATCAGCCAGATACCCGAATTTACACCATTCTTGGAATGCGAGCCCATAATTGTAATCACGACAAGGCTTTACGGTACAGTTCCTTGCATGATATTGACAGGCATCGAACAGGCCCCGAGAGATACAAACACCTGCAGTGTTGGTAAGGAAATGTCAGCAGCACGCTCACAGATGTGTCCTTTAGGTTGAAGTCGAGTCGACTGTGCGCTTCCAGTCTTCCCATTTGAACCTATAAAATACTTAAATGTGAGTAAGAACCAACCCGGGCCAGCAAATCTCTCCAGAAACGCTTCTGATGGGACTCGAACCAGCGACACCCCAGTCTGCAAGTTTATAACGGTAACCTCTGCAGCACGCAAGTAGCTGCAGTAAAACTGGCAGAAAATCGATCTGTAGCTCGGAAAGATGGTTTTTATAGTCCGCTTGAGTAATTGACGAAGATTCCAGCTTCGACATTCTTCTCCGCACAATCATCAATGAAGATGTACAGTCAATTATCTGGCCCGTGCACGAGAGAGAGAGAGAGAGAGAGAGAGAGAGAGAGAGAGAGAGAGAGAGAGAGAGAGAGAGAGGGAAACGGAAACGGAAACAGAATTTTATTCAATAAAGGCCTTAGCCCCATTTGAAGGGGATGAAATCACAAATAGTATACGATAATGAATAAGCACAGCTAACCAAAATCAAAGCAACAACAGACACCAACATGCTGACATTTTTTTCACTAGGTCAGTGAAGGAGTTATACAGATGATTAAGGTTTTTCAGATTGCAGTGAAAAATTTGTGCGTCGTCTTTGAAAAACTTCATAGAGGTATAAACTCAGGTTCTTCATAACGTGTTCATTCTGATTGGACATGAACAGAGATGCTCGGAACGAGAGAGAGAGAGAGAGAGAGAGAGAGAGATAGAGAGAGAGAGAGACTCAATCACTCACTCACTCACATTGTAGAAATGCTACTAATGGGAATCGAACCAGCGACACCCTAGCCTAGAAGTTCATTACGGTAACCAGTGCACCACGCAAGCAGCTGCAATAAAGCTGACAGAAAATCGATCTGTAGCTTTGGAAAACGGTTTTTTTGTAGTGCGCTGGAGTAATTGACGAAGATTCCAGCTCCGTCATTCTTCTCCGCAGAATCATCAATGAAGATGTACGTTCAGTTATCTAGTCAGCAGGGAGAGGGGAAGGGGTGGGGGGGTGGGGGGTGGGGGGTTGGAGGGGGGGAAAGGGGGAGGGAGGGAGGGATAGCTGTTCGGAATGTAGTGCAGGTAAAGGGTTCCTTAAAAAATGATAAACAGTTAAAAAAAAAAGCTACAATATAAAACAAACTGTGTTGAGAATGTTTCTGGAATCGGCGAATTCTATCAGCAGCCTGCTTTTTTTCCCTCTTTCTCCAGAGGAAACGTTTTTTTTTTTTTCCTTTCTTTCTTTCTTCTTCTTCTCTTTTTTCTGGGAGAGGGGAGGAAGGCTAAGGGGTTCGGAAAGGGGGTGGGGGGTGGGGGTATACATTATTTTGTCAAGAAAAAGGGGAAGAGAGAGAGAGTCACGTACAATTTTGAGCTTATGGACACGCGCGCTAAGGGGCGGGAAAGAAGGGAAGAGAAGCACAGTTGAGGAGAAGGGTGCAGAAAGGGAAGGCGGTGGGTCGGGGTGGGGTAGGGGGTTAAGCCTTTAACGTTTTGTGCCACTTTCTTAAAAAATGTGAACGACTATTACGAAGCTTGTAGTCTCAATACCTTGTGTATGTGTGTGTATGTGTGTGTGTGTGTGTGTGTGTGTGTGTGTGTGTGTGTGTGTGTGTGTGTGGCGTGGGGGGGGGGGGGAGGTTGTTGTGTGCATGATTGAGCTCATGTGTGCACGCGCGTGTGCGTCTGTGTGTGTGTGTGTGTGTGTGTGTGTGTGTGTGTGTGTGTGTGTGTGTGAGAGAGAGAGAGAGAGAGAGAGAGACAGACAGACAGACAGACAGACAGACAGACAGACGAAGAGAGAGAGAGAGAGAGAGAGAGAGAGAGAGAGAGAGAGAGAGAGACAGACAGACAGACAGACAGATAGACGGGACACACAGAGAGACAATGGCAGACATACAGACAGTCAGGCAGGTAGACAGACAGACAGAAAGACAGACAGACAGACAGAGTTAGTCTAGAGGTTGTTTTTG
>JADBJO010000995.1:5000-12500 GCA_016801955.1 Conus betulinus | reverse complement strand
TGCCTGATACAAAGGTGTCAGGTGATGTGTTAAAATGAAGCTTGCACACAGGAGAAAACATAGGTCTGGATGGAAACGGTGGAAGAAAAAGTGGAGGACGGGAGGTGAGAGGAAGGGGCGGGAGGAGTGAGGGTGGGGTTGGGCGCGCAGCTGGAGGGAAGACAAGGGGATGATGGTGGTGCAGGAGGTTAGAAATGAAGATTTCATGCATCAGGGAAAGAATGGAAGGCAGAGGATTAAGGGGATGGCGGGGGTGGGAAATGAGGGGGGGGGGGGGGGGGGGTGGGGGTCGTGGAGGGACAACAGGGGTGATGATTAGCATGGTTTCGAGACTGGAAAGTGGGTGCTACAGACAACAGTCAAGTTTGTTTTATAACAGACATGCTGATGACACCTGTTTGCCATCAGGTCATGTAAAACAATACGGTTGCCTTCTTCCTCGTTCGTATTGTTAGATGTTCACATCAAAGGCCCAGGTGAACGGTGCTGTGGTCTTCAGGTTCCACAGGGTGGCGCCTAGTCTGACGTCCAGGGTGGTCAGTATTGGACAGACCCTGACCCTTGCTGCAGCATGCTGTGGGCAGCTCTGGAGGCTGTGGTCTGCTGTCATGGATGATTGACCTCAGGGACACTTCCATGACTGTCCAGTGCCAAAATTATAATTATATATACAATTAATATTTATATAGCGCGTATTCTCGGCTAGAGACCAAGCTCTAAGCGCTTTACAGTCCGCACTCGTTTACACAATGGGCTGTCTACCTGAGTAGTGCCGACTGAAGAGCTGCCAGCTGTCGCTTCATTCAGTCGTTTCCCGTGTCATCCAGTCCATATCATTCAATATCGTTCACTCAATTTTCCTTACTTTTTTCATTCTTTCCATTTCTTACGCAGGGTGCATGCTATGTGTAACGTGTCACCAATACCAACGGCCAAACTGGCCTTCTCTTCCGAAAGTTGGTGATGGGGTTTGACGTGTGTGCAAGATGTTATGCGTGCGTTCACACACGGAACCTTGGTTTATGGTCTCATTCGAAGGACTGAAATGTGTGTGCAGGTGGTGAGGGTGGCGATTGTGTCCAGTCCTCAGCCGGAAGATCTTGACCTGTACCTCTCCTCCCAGTTACCTCATGGCAGACTCCATCAAAGCCTCGTTCAGAGATGTCCCACCTGCTGTGATCTTTGAATTTCTGACAGAGATCAACATGTTTCATGTGTTCTAAGATTTTATGGAAGAAAGTTTTTTGTTTTTTTTTAACCAAAATTTCCGATGTGTTTTTTAGATGGTGTGTTTTAAAGAGTTTGTGTGAGTTTTTTTTTTTTATGACTTTTGAGTTGACTTCAACGCGGTGACAGCCCTGCTATGGCCCTTTGCGGTCGGCTGGGCTTTAAGCAACATCACTTTATCTTGCCTCACCTCGTCCAAGCTGATGGTGTCCGTCTGTCCTTTGGCCTGTGCAAGGCTTATTGGAGCTGCTGTTCTCGTTCTCCGGAGTCTTCATGATTGCTTTGAGTTCATAGTAGCACCAGGTTGTCGGGTCTGCTCCTTTCGTGTTCCTTCCTTGACCAACGCGTCTGCTCTGCCTCTCGTTGCTCTGTCATCCACTTGAAGAACCACTTCCTTCACTGAAGAACTCAAAGCAGCGAGGGTCACCACGGAGAGAGAATTGAGCTCCGTGATTCCAAAGCCACGGAGAGCTTGGGGAGCAGAGATGGCATCAGAAAAGCCAACGTTTCGACCTGCCGCTATGGCTGATAACGGGAAGACTGACATCGCAGCTTCAAGGAGCGCTTCTGTCTCTGCCCCATGACTTGACTCAGAGCGCTTGCCTGTCGGAGCAGTTGGCTCTTTATTGCTGTCGTTGTATTCTGGATGAGAATAGTTTGTACCACCATCCCGCGTGGGCATCAGCCGCAGAACCGTCCGTTAAGGAGTGTGTGTGTGTGTGTGTGTGTGTGTGTGTGTGTGTGTGTGTGTGTGTGTGTGTGTGTGTGTGTGCAGCTTTCTTTGGGCACTGGCTGCAGATGTGGAATAGCAGGAGAAGCAGAAGCGCTGCCGGGAGAGCACGGATCTCTGCCAAAGGCGATGTAGTGAAATGAAGACTGAAACAGACTTATTTTTTTCCGCCAGAGATAGCAAAAGTATTGAATGAAAGAAGTAAAATATGTATATTCAAAAGCATGAAAAACAAACAAACAACAAACAAGAACAACAACAACACACACACACACACACACACACACACACACACACACACACACACACACACACACACGAATGATCAAAGTTTATGTGACTAAAAAGCATTGATGTTCTATGAAAATATACTTCTTGTTAGACAGTTATCAGTTCATAATAATAAATGTGCAATACAACTGCTCAATGGATCTTGGAAAGTGTGTGATAATCTCAATTTTAAAGAAAAAAATGTGAACAAATGCTGAATCCAGTAACACACTGAGAGCTTTACAATAAGCTGGGGATGCCTGATAGGTTGCCTGGTTTCTCCTTATCCATTGGGTAGAGTTGTTAGCATGCCAAACGAGAAGATAATGAAATAAAAAGTTTACCAACGTCATATACAGAATCAAAGATACGCCAATTTGCCGTTGACACACCCTTTTGCACTTGTTTTACAACAAAAGTACAGGACAAGACACGATGCATTTCGACCTCTTGGGTCTTCTTCAAGTAAAAAAAAATAGATCACATTTAACATTTAGGACAGTACAAACAAAGAACGAAGAGAGACTTATCTGATGTCCATGTGGTGTGCTGTGAAGAATGGCCGACATCAAATGCATCGTGTCTTGTCCTGTACTTTGTTTTTGTCAATGTCCTGGCGGCAACTAACCCCCACTCTTTCTAAATTTTGCTTCGTTCTCCGCCATCAGTCGCTCTATTTTGAAAAGTGTACTGTGTAGTTAGGAACAAAAAACGAAAAACAGCAACAACAACAACAACAAAACAGCCGAACCTCTTTCAAGAAAACATATGACACTGAATCATTAAAAGTTGAATTCTATGATTGGTTCACAAATTAGACGACTTGACAAACGTAATCGTGACAGAGACATTCAAGGATGTGAAGACCTTGCTTCAAGTTTGGTTAAAAACCGACTCTAACTCCTCCGCCCCCTCCCCCTCTACGTAAGGTTCCCTCGCAAAAAAAAAAAAAAAAAAAAAAAAAAAAAAAAAAAAAAAAAATCGTCATTTTATAATATTAAACAACTCTTGTTTTATGGGCATAGCTTCTGAATTCCAAAACTTCAGAGAATGTTTCGAATTCGTTTGGGACAAAAAAGATCAGATCAAGAAAAAGTATATTCAATACACGTTTTCGGAGATGCAGGTTTTGTATCACTAAATATAGGCCTACAAGCTTTCTTGCAAACATCAAAATTGTCGGATTATGAAAATTTATTGTTAGATATACAAATTGTAACACAACTTTGATGTCACTTTGTTCATAGGTAAATAGTTAACAACACGAAAATTCAAAGAAACTTGTAAAACAGCAAATGCAACCAGCCTTGGAAATATATGTTCAGATCCTACAACATTTTAAATGCTGTTTCTGGCTAAGACAACAATAGATAATATGCAGTATGGCTAATTTTCTATAATCGATAAATTGAAAATTAACAGCTGTCACTGTTTCTAATGTGCACAGAGAAACGTGTTTCAACTGGTGATTACAGTGTTCGGGGTCTTAAATAGTAGGGTCGACCACTCTGACTGTTGACACCTTTTGACTTCCCTGGTATCTTTGAAGGTAGCCTCATGCTCAGTCTCAAAGATTTCTTCAAATATTATCTTTCTTTATAGAATGATTATAGCTTTTAAGCAACTTATTTCCCTACTGTACTTTCTCCTCGTTTTACAATTATACCCTTCCCTAACTGCTTTTGGTTGCCGCTGTATTCCGTTTTTTGAACCCTTGGTGATGGAAACACCACAGAATTCTAGGTGATTTATCTCCATTTGATAACGCCCAAAGAAAACCCGCGCAACATAACTAAGTTGTGTATTAAAGGGTCCAATTCAGTGAACGAGATTCGAACGAAAATGACGAGATTCGAACAAAGGGTGATTCCGTATTCAAAACGAGCAATGAATGTTTCCATGATTTTTGATTACATTATTATGGAAAATTCCCTTTCAATGTCTCTTTTGGTCTCCTATTTTTTTTTAAGATAAATATTTGTCTTAAATTCAAGGGGAGCGGGAGGGGTGGAAGTGTATTTTGTTTGTACTTGTTTTACTTATGGATGCAGCCAAAACTGAATTACGCGTTAGGTATCCGCAGAACATTGAATGATTTAAGAAGAATAAAAAACGATATCCTTTCAACTGTTTTCTTATTGTGTCTAGGGCTTATCCATTTCTTCTAACAATTATATTTCATAAGGCAGAATGGTTGTTTGATTAATTACATTTATTTACTCTTGTTTTCTACCTATGCATATATATGTGTGTATGGCATAATCCAATAAAACCTTCCCTGCATTCGTTAGAATATAAATGGCTCTTATCAATAGAATGAATGAATATTTAATCCAATGTCTGTTCACAAGGATAGTGATCTTGGACGCAATGCAAAAGTTACCCCCTCCCCGCCCTTCAAAAAATAAGAACAAGTGATATGGATCTTCCAATAGGTGTGGATAGAATAACTTTTTGCAATTAAGATAATGCAAAGAGAGAGACGAAAACACATATCTTATCAATAGAGTTCGACATAGGATGCTTAGCTCTTGATAACAAAAAAAAAAAAAAAAAAAAATCCCCTGGAGTTTTCTTGAGCTATTAAATATATTCATTCACTGTCTTTTTTTCTTCATAGTAATGGGCAACACCTTTGCAAATCATATCAGAAAACAGTGATTGCATTCAATACAAGTCGTTGAAGTGATTTTTTTTTTTTATTGACCGTTTAGGAAATGTGTGGATGTACCATGTTTTCAACGAAAACTTAGAACCTTCATTGCGAAGGGAAAAAAAAAAAAAAAGGGAAACAAAGCAACAGTCATGGTTCAAAAGACAGCCTTGCTGGGAAGTAACGAGATCAGAGCGTGTGTGGTGCTGCCTGTCTCAAGCAGCGGAAAGCAGATCTCTGTTTTTCCTCTCTCCTTGTCCATGGCTAGAATCTGTCTTGTCTTTCCACGCATGCTTCAAATAATTAGACAACACCTCGCGTGAGAGAGGAAGAAAGGAGTGTTTTCTTGTCTAACACAGTGAAAGAGGATCTATGTGTTTTCGTCTCTCTCTTCCCCACCTTCATTCCCACCCCACCCCTCCCCTCTCTTCTCCCTCACTGCCACCTCCTCCGCCCTTTTCCCCACCATCCTTTTTACCCCCCCCCCCCCCCCCCAAAAAAAAAAAAAAAAAAAAAAAAAAAACCTCTCTTCATCTCCTGGTTTCTGCACTCCCATCTTCCTCAAGTGGAGAGGTGGGGGTGGGGGGGGGGGGGGGGGGGGGGGGGAGCCTTCCTCCCTCTCGTCACAACTTAGTTTGTATTTCTCCCATCCCACAAAATGTGTATTATTCTCTCCCTTTCCACGAATGTCTGCTCCCGGTGGCACACCTGTAATATGTTGATGGACTGGCTTGTTCACGTTCTGTTCGCGTTGATTGGGAGACGTGTGGAAGAGGAGGGGGGGGGGGTTGATGAGAGAGGATGTGGACAAAGTGGGGATTGGGTGGGAGATGTGAAAGGGAGGTTGGAGGTGGTGATGGTGGTGGTGGTGGGGGGGGGGGGGGGGGGGGGGGGGGTCCGGAAATGGGGAAGATGGCTGCGAAGGTCGGGATAAGGAAACGAAGCCGTAGGGTCAAGGTCATTGTTCGGTTACAGACAACATTGCATTGTGACTTTCTGGGTACTCTGGTGCTGTATTATGTTGTTTTGTACTGTGTTGTTGTATGGTCTTATACTGTATTTTGTTGCACGTGTTTTGTGTTGTCTTGTTGTGTTGTCTTGTGTTGCATTATTTATTTTCATATTTTCAGTACTTATAAAGCGCCTACCCTCTGATAGTGACCAAGCTCTCGGCGCTTTACAATCCATGCCATCAGATACACAATGCGCTGCCTACCTGGGTAGAGCCAATTGGAGAGCTTCCTGCCAGCGCTATATGCAGTAGATTTCTGTGTCATTCAGTCGAATATCAGTCACTCAGTTTTTCATTCATACTTTCCATTTTTTCACAAAGGATGCATGCTGTGTATATTCTTTTCGTCTACATCAAGTGCAAACTTTGCTTTCTCGTCCGCAAGTTGGTAACGAAATTTTACGCGTGTGTAAAAGATGTTACGCGTGCGGAATCTCGACTTATAGTCTTATTCGAAGGACTTTTCTGGAAATGGGAATTCAAAACCAATTCTGAGGCAAAAACCTTCCCGTACTGTAAGAGCAGGCAAAGATTCGAACGCGCAATCACTTGATCACCAGAATACTGAATCCATCTAGAACCATTCCGGGCATTATGTATGACGGTGGATGGTATTGTTTAGTGTTGTATTGTATTGTGCTGTATTGTGGTGTATTATTGCACTGTGCAGGACTGTTTTGTATATTTTGCTGCCTATAATTGTCTTTTGTTGTCCTGTGCTGTGTTATTTTTATTGTATTTTGTTCTATCATATTGTGTCGTATAGTATTATATTGGATTGTGTTTTTGAATAGCTCTCTTCTTCATCTTCTTTTTCCCATAAATTGACCACAATCGTCATGTGGATTATCCTGTCACTATGTAACAGACGGCTCGAAGCGCTAAAAAATTTTTTTTCTATTAATAAAGATTCGAGGCTCTTGTCACAGACGGATCGATGGTCTTGGTCTCAATGACATCCTCTGGCAGCTCATTCCAGACTCCCGATGGTTCTCAGCAGGTCTGAAAACTACTGGCACCGGATGCTGCAGTGCAGGCTGTGGGACCAGCTGACTGTGTTCTCGTCATTGGCGTGGTGGTGGTAGAGGTCTGAGTTTGGCCATGACGCTGTGGGGTGGGTCTTGTACAATAGAACCAAGCGCAACTGTCTTCCTTTGCTTTGCATTGCTTTGCGTTGTTTGGTGTCGTAGGATGCAACGCTGCATTATACATTGTCACAGCAGATTTGTCTTTGTTACATGCAGGAGGAAATCTGAAATGAATGACAGAACGGTAAATAGTAAACAAATAGGACAACTCTTGCCACGGTGATGAAAAGACAACACAGAAAATACAGACCAAACAAGGAGACACCCCCCTGTCACCACGTTTGTTCCGTGTGCTCTGTGTTGTCTTTCTGCCTGTCATCATGTTCGTTCTGTGTGCTCTGTGTTGTCATGTCTGCAAGGTGATTTAATGTCGTAGGCAGCATTCACTTGAAGTTATGAACCTGTTATTATTTCATCATGGGAGCAAGAGGTATCCTACTTGCTTGCTATTTAAATTCAGAAAAATCTCCCCAAAGTAAAAGAGAACGCGTGGCAATAGTACGGCACGATTCCGCCATTT
>JADBJO010000995.1:0-2500 GCA_016801955.1 Conus betulinus | reverse complement strand
CACACATGTTGGGCACGGGGGGAATTAATAAGCGAGGGTAGGTTAGGGAGGTGGGGTGTGGGGGGGGGGGGGGGGGTTGAAATGAATGATGAGAGATAGCCAGAACAGATAAAGAGAAAGTGGAGTTGGGGAGATGGAGCAAAAGGGTTGGAGGGAAGGGGATGGGGGA
The DNA here is from genome assembly GCA_016801955.1 of Conus betulinus. Lineage (NCBI taxonomy): Eukaryota > Metazoa > Mollusca > Gastropoda > Neogastropoda > Conidae > Conus > Conus betulinus. The sequence continues at coordinate 2,331 of JADBJO010000995.1, read as the reverse complement.
GGTGGGGCACTGAACTAGGAGGGCAGGGCAAGGGGAGGGGTGGTAATGGTGGTAGGAAAAAGGTCAGACTCCACAAACACACGGCCGGAAGCGGAAGTGCGAAGCTGTGGTGTGGCAGAGCCACGTGACTGCTTGACCTTCAGCGATTGGTTACCTGCAAATTGTCTCCAGCAGGTAACCTCTCTTCTTTGTGTCCAATCGTCTGCAGGTGGCAAAGGCTGGGCTGAAGGCTCTTAGGGAGGGAGTTGGGGGGGGGGGGGGGGGGGGGGGGGGGAGGGGGGCAGGGTTGCCGTCAGAATTGTTGATACCTTGAGACTCTCGCGCTCTTGACTCTCTTCTCCTCTTCAGGTCCACATGTGTCGGCATGTGCGTGTCTTTGCTTTTCGTGTGTGTGTGTGTGTGTGTGTGTGTGTGTGTGTGTGTGTGTATGTGTATGTGTGTGTGTCTGTGTATGCGTGCGTGCTTGCATGCATGCGTGCGTGCGTGCGTGCTTGCGCGCTCGTGTGTGTGCATGTGTGTGTGTGTGTGTGTGTGTGTGTGTGTGTGTGTGTGTGTGTGTGAGAGAGAGAGAGAGAGAGAGAGAGAGAGAGTAATGTATCTTTCTCACGTCTATTTGTGTTTTCAATATCTGGCCGTATAATACTACTGCTGCTGCTGCAACTGTCTTCTTGATGTCGGTCATTTTGGTTCATTTTGGGCACGCTACCGGTGTTATATATATTGTGTGTGTGTGTAAGCGTGAGTTCTGCATGTGTTTCACGCGGCCTGTATCTTTTTTTACAATTTTGATTTTTTGGGGGGTGCGTTCAGGGAGGGTGTGTTTAAGGAATGGTGTGTTGACAAGAATTTCCATTTGTGCCTGCAATTGTTTATGATCTCAACTTTTGAATTCAGAGTTGCTAGATGAGGTTTGCATAATATCAGCCACTTTTCTGTAGAACATAGGTTGCATTTTTTAGAGATATTGTTGTATGGTGCTGCTCTTTTTTTAATTTTTTCCATGATATATTATAGTCTATTTTTTTATCTTTAAGTTTCCAAATGTGTTTGCTTAGTTCTGTTTGGTTTTTATATTTTTTCATTTTTGAAGGACTGTTTTTATGGTTTGCATATCTAGTTTTTGAAAATGGTTTGCAGTAATCCCTATGTATGTTTCTTTGTCACTATCAGTTGTTACTGTGGCTTGGTATACAATATTATGTAAAGGCATTTATTATTCAGGGGGCATTGATCTTTTTTTGTGCAGTTACAAGATGTCCTTTTGTTACCCTTTTTGGCTGTGTTGCCTTTAGTTTTGTTAGATGAGTCAATTATGTTTTTGAGGTTGGGCATACATGAATATGATAGCTTGACGGTGTTTTTTTATTGAATATTTTAGATAGTACATGTTCTTTTGGAAATGATGTTATAAGAATTTTAAAGAATTCTTTTCCTACATTAGTCTTTATTCTTCCATCATATGGGGGATTATACCCATATGATCTTCCTTTTCCTGTTTTTCTTATTACTGTTCATGTTATTATCTGGGTTGTATTGTAGTTTGTAGTTGTAGCCACTTTTTTTCAGTGCCTCTTGGTATTCAACTGCTGCACTGTTGAATACTTTCTCGTTGCATGACAGGTTAGATAGTCTTTGTTTTTGCCCATTGGGTATGGTTTTTAGGATAGAAGGTGGATGGTTACTTTTGATGTCTACGTAGATGGGTGTATCATTAGGTTTTTTTATATGGTTTGTATACATGGTCATTAAGGTCTAATGTTATGTCTAGGTAGTTTACTACCTTCTTGTTGGCTTCTACTGTGATTTTTAAGTTGTGGCTTTGGAAGATTTTGCAAAGTTCTTTTTTCTTATTTTCAATGGTTTTTGGTTTATTGTTTTAGCGCGGCGAGGCCATCGTCTCTGTACAAGCCAACCTGTTTACCAAGTGTTTTTGTGTATTGGATAACATGAATAGTCCAACTAGTTCACATGTTTCGGCACCATCATATGAACCCATTGTGACATCAAATGTGGAATTATTGCTGTTTTTTTTTTTGTCCAAGTATCATTACTGCTGTGGAGTAGAGTTTTTTTTAGTGTGGAAGATGATTTCCATCTCAGCCTCTGTTATGTTTGTGTATTTTGTTAGCAAATTTTAAAGCTTTGGTAAGCAATTCCTCATCTATGGATGGATAAAAATCCACTATGTCAAAAGTGATGAACACTGTGTTTTTCTGTTTGTTAATTTCCTTGAACCATTGGATAACTTCGTAGCTATTTTTCCAAAGGTTGTATTCAGTGTTTTTGATTTTATGTCCTCTATAGACTTTTCCAGAATTTTTTTGCTTATTT
>JADBJO010000994.1:502500-507500 GCA_016801955.1 Conus betulinus | reverse complement strand
ATGTTGTCTTTCCACATGGTTTTGTCATTTATCTTCCTTGTAGTTAGCGATATCAGGGATTGCGTCTACCTGTTTGAGAGTTGCACTGGCCAATTCAGGCCTGTCCACTTTTTTTTCAGTAGTTGTTAAGATAGGCACATTGGCGACATCATAATTATCTAATTGTTATACTTGTTTCGATAAATACATTTGGCGTAATGCTACATGCATAATAATTTATGTGGGAGATAAGAATAACCACTTCAGATCGCATGTGTGTGGGTGGGGAAGGTGGTGCATGGAAAAGCAGGAGAACAGCGCATTGAAGTGGAAGTGAAAATGACAATTCTTATGTCGGTCGGTGCTTCAAACTGCGAACGCGGCGCGTCGCTCCTGGGTCAGTCAGGCACCCATATCATTTTCGGTGTAGGATATCCGTTCCTACTGGCACCATCTTATTTTCGGTGTAGGACATCCGTTCATGTTTGGCACCATGTTATTTTCGAAGTAGGATGTTTTCTGTGTAGGATATCCGTTCACATCTTGCACCGTATCACTTGTAGGATATCCCTTCATATTTGCCGCTGTGTTACTCTTTCCGTAAAGTGTAGGCCATCCGTGCGCACCTGGCACCATGCTACTTTCTGCGTTCTTGCTTTTGCCGTAAGATGGATATCCATGCACTCCTTGCAACGTGTTACGTAATCCGTGATGTGCAGGATATTCGTGCGCGCGTGGCACTGTTACTTTTCGCCACGAGATGTAGGATACCCGGTGCACACCTGCCACTATGTTACTTTATCTGTAATATGTTGAATGCCCGATGCACGCCTGATACTATATTACTTTCGCCGTAAAATGTAGGACACTCGGTGCATGCCTGCCACTATATTACTTTCGCCGTAAGTGCATGATACTCGGTACACGCCTGACACTGTTACTTTGGCCGTAAAGTGTAGGATACCTGTTGCACGCCCGACATTATGTAGATTTCGCCGTAAAATGTCGGATACCCGGTGTGCCTCTAGTATTACATTGCTGTCGCCTGAAAGTGTAGGATATCCGGTGCACGCCTGGCATTACGTCACTTACTGTGGAAGGTGTAAAATATCTTTGCACACCTGGCACCAGCAACATGTCCTCTTTGGTGTCGTAGGCAACAAAGATGTGACAGCATCTGTTTTCTCCGTCAGCGTAGAAGCTTGGAATACCTTGAGAAAGAAACCCCAGATCAGCTGTCTGTCATGTTGATTCAGTCACTGTCATTTTGCTGTAGTCCAGCCCGACCAGCAGGAGCCATTTCAGAGCTATTACTATCGAAGGACAGAAAGTTCTTCAGAACACACGCACGCACGCACGCACGCACACACACACACACACACACACACACACACACACACACACACACACACACACACACACACACACACACGAACACACACGTGCACATACACATACACGAATATACACACATACACACGCGCGCGCGCGCACGCAGGCATACACGCACGCACATACGCAGGAACGCACACACAGACTAGACGCACACAAACAAAACGCACACGCTGGCACGCACGCACACACGCACACATACCGCGCGCGCGCGCGCACACACACACACACACACACACAAACACACACACGCACACTTACGTACACACACGCGCGCACGCGCGCGCACACACACACACACACACACACACACACACACATACACACACACACACACACACACACACACAGGGACAGAAAAATAGCATATGTACATGTAGTCATACAAGCAATGCGTGTTATACAAGTTGACATCTTAGGACGTTAAACTGAGCCATGCTGAGTGCGTCAGCCATTGGATATTGCCGTAAGTAAACATGAATTTCAACATTGGCCTGACGATTGCTCTCTCTCTCTCTCTCTCTCTCTCTCTCTCTCTCTCGTCTCTCTCTCTCTCTCTCTCTCTCTCTCTCTCTCTCTCTCTCTCTCTCATTTTACTTTGGGTCTGGATGGTTTGGACAGCGGTTTCTGTCATTTTTTTCCAGTCTGCTTTCCGTAATCTACACCTTTGTTGTTGTTTTTTTCTTTATCGGTTGATTCTAATTAATTGAACCATTGCTCATTTAGATCGTCGGGATCATAAGTGGAGACAGTCTTTGTATACGGAAATAAAGAAATAATTTTAAGTGAAAACTCGTTCATGATAAAAGCTGGCAGTCAATTGGGGGCACCAGAGGATGGAAAGCGGGGGCTGCTTATCTATTTCTCATTCCTGCCTATCTTTGACCATCTTGTGCAAATTTTATGCCCGCTCAATTTTTTTTAGACAGTTGTATCTTATTTGCCTTCCCCATTTATCTCACATTTAGCAATGATCATGGACTTCAGAAGCTCGTGTGAAGCAATCGTCTTTAGTTCCTTGTTTCACTGCACAGCAGCGGCCATAACCCTCTTCCTTCCTGTCTCCGGTGTCGACCTTAAAACTGTCTCCGATTCCCCCCCTTATCCCCCCCCCCCCTCTCTTTTTTTTTTTCTTCTCCTTTCTTTCATAGAACTGTTCTTTCTTTAGCATGTAAACAAGCCATGCCCCCAAATTAGATTGTCTCAACGGGTGAAATCTGGGTGTTTTGGTTGACGAAACTCTCGTTTCAACAACTCTCTCCCCTCGCATAAGTCGACCGCAGAAGAATCGGTTTTCTTCCGTTCCTATCTAAATAAGTAAGCTGTCTCTACTTGCATGCGCTCCTTTCGTCCAAGGTACATCAGATAACGGAAAATCTTTTGAAGTCCTGAGGATCTCGCCCCAGTAAAATCCAGAAGAGAACTGCATGACGTGCTTTCGGATCCTCTTACCATGGTTGTGTTGCACCTGTCTCTTTTGTTCTTTTTCGCCGGTCGCATGTTGAACGAAAGGTGCATTTCCAATCTCTCCTGTCCTTTAAGTGTCCTAAAGTCTTCAGCGCGCTACGCTGAATAACCTCGGTCTGTCCACACCTTTTATTTTTCGTTTTGCTTGCACATGCACGCGAGTGCGTGTGCGCGCGCGCGCGCACACACACACAGAAACGTACGCACGCACGCGCACACACACGCACACACACATACACATACACTCTCTCTCTCTCACGTACACACGCGCACGCACGCACGTACGCACGCACGCACGCACGCACGCACGCGCACACACACACACACACACACACACACACACACACACACACACACACACACGCAAATCGCGTGCGCGCGCACACACACATACTCACACACACACACACACATACACACATTCACACGCGCACGCACGCGCACACACACACACACACACACACACACACACACACACACACACACACACACACACACACACACACACACACACACACACACACACACACACACACACACACACACACATACACACACTCACGCACACACACGAATACGCCGGGACAGAATAGGACGGACACACACACACACACACACACACACACACACACACACACACGCGCGCGCACACACACTGACTGACAGACTAAGCAAGCCAACCAGCCAGCCACACAAACAGCGGCAGACGGAGAGATAGGAAGGGAGGAGGGAGGGAGAGAGAGAGAGAGAGAGAGAGAGAGAGAGAGAGAGAGAGAGAGAGACAGACAGACAGACAGACAGACAGACAGACAGACACAGACAGACACACAACACCGGCAGACGGAGAGATAGGGAGGGAGGGAGGGGAGAGAGAGAGAGAGAGAGAGAGAGAGAGAGAGAGAGAGAGAGAGAGAGACAGAGAGAGAGACAGACAGACAGACAGCGACGGACGGAGAGACAGACAGAGAGAGAGATCGAGATCGACAGACAGACCGACCGACGGACGGACGGACGGACGGACGGATGGATGGACAGACGGACGGATGAGAGAGAGAGAGAGAGAGAGAGAGAGAGAGAGAGAGAGAGAGAGAGAGAGAGAGAGAGAGATTCTATTTCAGACCCCTGATGGCCTTTTCCTCACTTGTTCTCACGATGCGTCTTCAAACCCGACTTCCTGCCCTTTGAGACACGTTCCAGCAATCAACCGCCCCTTGGTGGGCGTCCGCCCGAACCCTCGGCACCGGGATCACCCCCAGTGCCATCAAACGGTGGTTCCAAGCACCTTCCCTGCAGCATGTCCCCCCCCCCCCCCCCTCCCCCCGTTAGATTTTAGACTGGGGTCAACAGAGGGTGCCATCTCCTTGGTTCTAGACATAAATGTTCCTCCGCCCACCAAAGAATGTGCTAGGCCATAGGTACAAAAAAAAAAAAAAAAAAAGGCAAACAAATCCTCTAGATTGCTAGGGAATAACGTGGTCAAATGGTGTTAAATACACTTAGAGTCGTGAATGCCCTGTTACATGGACTATGAGACTTAATGTTAACGTCGACTAAAGAGCGATGGGAGGGTAGCAGGTGGGTGGGTGGGGGGAGTGGGGGGAGGAAAACTCCACCATACGGAGCCAATGGCGCAGTCAATGGTATTAAATACGCCTAATGACTCGTGAATGCTCAGTTACGTGGACTAAAAAAAAAGTTAAAGTAATTATCGAAACAAGGAAACAAGGAGAAGGGTGGGGGGGGGGTGGGGGGGGGGGGGGGGGGTAGATCTCCACAGCTAGCTAAGGGGCCAATGGCGCAGTCAGATGGTATTAAATACGCCTAATACTCGTGAATGCCCCTGTTGCGTGGACTAAACAAAAAAGTTAATATGATGGTCGAATCAAGGGAGAAAAAAACTCCGCAGCCAGCAGGGCCAATGGCGCAGTCAGATGTATTAAATACGCCTAATGACTCGTGAATGCTCTGTTCCGTGGATTAAAAAAAAAGTTGGTATAACCATCGAATAAAAGTAGGGGGAGGACTACAAAGCTCACAGGGCCAGTTCCGCAGTCAGATGGTATTGAATACGCCTAATGACTCGTGAATGTCCCATTACGTGGAGAAAAAAATACACTTAAGGTAATCATCAAATTTAAGAAAGAAAGAAAAAAAAAACTCCA
>JADBJO010000994.1:497500-500000 GCA_016801955.1 Conus betulinus | reverse complement strand
ATTCACCCCCACAGGAATGCAGGGGAGAGAGGGAGAGGTGAAGATATTTCAGTGTAACGTGTGCTCCTTTCTTCTAAAAAATCCGATGCTAGCAATTTCTTCTTTTGTGTCACGCTCTCTCACTTTGCTTCCTTTTTAAGCAGGGGTTTGATGATTTTTTTTTTCTGTACTGTTGTCGTTTTTCTTTTGTGGTTTTTCTTCCTTTGGTCTGATAATCTTTTGTTTTAAGATAATCTTTGTAAGATGCACAATGTAATCTGGTGACTAAATAGTGGTAGTTTAAGCACAGGAGCAGGCACTTACTGTCCATTCTGCGGTGCGGAATTATCTCAGAAAGATTTTTTAAAAAAACCGTTTGTTAGAGAAAAATCTGAGCAAAATTATCAGAGTGGTTGATGCGCTCAACATGGCTTAGTTAATATGTCTTGTAGGACTGCAGCATGGAAATTGATATTACAAGTAAGTGTACCCGTAAACCGTATGGCCATTTGTAAATCTGAGTTTTCATGGACGGGAGTGACTTCTTGGTTTCGCTGTTTGTGTTTTTGTTTGTTTCTTTACATACGTTTTGTTTTGCGTTTTTTTTGTACATGTTGACAGCCCTGGAAATGCTCTCTGTGGTCTGCTCGAGCTGTATTGAAACAGACATTGTCCGTGCCCATCTACGATACTGCCATCTCAGTTTTGTTTCTGTTAATGCTTTCGGCTTCGAGTGATTAGTTCTCCTAAAAACACGAACATTCTTCTCTCGGTGATTGTGGAGTCGGTATGCCAATACTGTCGTTTTTCCCGGCATATCCGAGCTCGGTCTGACCAGACCTTCCTTCGTTTGCATCCAGCCATCCAAAGTCCGATGATGTCTGGGGCTGTTGTTAACCGTTTGTAAAAGACACCTTCCTCTTAGACTGAAATTCATGGCACACAGCGTGCGCGCGCGTGCACAACACACACACACACACACACACACACACACACACACACACACACACACACACACACACACACACACACACGTACACACACACACACACACACACACACACACACGTACACACACACACACACATACACAGAGAGAGAGAGAGAGAGAGAGAGAGAGAGAGAGAGTCCTGACCGTTTTCTCCATTCTGCGCTCTACTTGCCATGTTCCCTTCTTGCGTGACATTTTTGCTTGGGTTAACTTCCGTTTAATTCACTGTACCATTGGTCAACAGGTAGGCTGCCGTATAAAGTGCCCCCTGATTCACCGTTTCCTTTCTGGAGGCAGTCAACACCGTGCGCTTTTCTTTTTTTTTACAATGACAAAGTTTCTGCATCTGGTTGAGTTACCCTTTGCTTCGGAGTTCTCCCAGGCTTTGTGCTGTACACTCTTTGAGTGTAACCATGGTGCAGTTCAGTGTTACTTGTTGCCATTCCGCGAAAACACTGCTTGTGATACCGCTCGTAGTATTCAACAGGCTTTTTTTTTTATTGCTGCGATTTCTTTTATGATACCGCTGGTAATATCCTGCAATATTTTGTTATTGAGATTTCTAGTTCATCTGTCAAACTACTGTTAAAGCTGGTGATTCAGTGTCGACCCTGTGCAGAGAAGAAATAGCTGAGCCAGGTTCGGTGCGAAGTCACATTACGTTGAGCGATGACAGTCTTCTTTCCTTCTTATCTTCATTGTTCTCACGTTACTTTCCCAACTACGATTCTGTCCGTCACCTGTCTCACATCATTTATCATTCTCACATTCTTCTTTTCACCTCTGGTTCATAGAGATCGCTTTCCCTTGTTCTCCCACTCTATATTCATGATTCTGACGCTTCAATCATCTCGATCATTTCTCGTCTCATGTTGTCCTGTCCTCCAGTCCCTTATCATTTTCGCGTGTGCCTGTTTTCTTCCAATCGGGGCCATATTCGCCATCCTCATTGTCTTGAATTCTCATCCGAACCGCTCTTCGTCACTCTCACATTCATCTCCCATTTCTCTTTCATCATTTTCACGTTCTTCTATCATCTCTCTTTCGTTATTCTCGCGTTCTCCTTTTCTCCTGTCTTTCACTATTCTTCAGTTCTTCTTCCGTCCTTTGTTCACCCCTTTTCCTTCCCCTGGTGTCCCTCTTTCCTTAGTTTCGCGTTCGTTTCTCCGTCCCTTCATCATCATCATGTCCTAGTCCAGTCAATCATTCACCATATGCTTGTTCTTGTCAGTCAATCATAATCTCCACGATGATTTGCTCTCCTTGTGTCTCTTGTTTGTATTTCTTACTGCTTTCCTTCCTTTCTCATATTTACGTTCTCCTGTTCTTGTTCTTCATACATCATCATTCCTTCCGTTAACGTCTTCTGATTCTTCCAATCCCGTCTGTCATTCGCAGCTTCTAGTCCTGTCCATTACTGTATTTCTCTCACGTTCTCCCCCCCCCCCCCCCCCCCCCCGGTCCATTATTCATTATTTTGACGTTCTTCTCTATTCATCTATTTCTCTCCTCACTGCGTCCATCATTCAT
>JADBJO010000994.1:475000-487500 GCA_016801955.1 Conus betulinus | reverse complement strand
GCTCATTCAGTCATTCATTCGGTCGGTCGGTCAGTCGGTCGTTCAGTCATTCGTAATTTTTTTTTTCGATCGATTGCTCGTTCAGTTGCATGTTCAGTCATTCACTGGTACTGGTCAGTCGTTCATTTAGACATTTAGTTCGGTCGGTCAGTTGGTAGTTCAGTGATTCGTTCGGTCGGTCGCTCGTTAAGTCATTCATTCATTCATTCAGTTGGTCAATCGGCCATTTAGACATTCATTCGTTCAGTTGGTCAGTCGTTTTTTTCAGTCATTCGTTCGTAAAGTTTGTTTGGTTGGTCGCTCATCCAGTCATTCATTCGTTCGGTCGGTCAATCGGTCGTTCACACATTTATTCGTTCAGTCGGGTCAGACGGTCGTTGTCATTCACTCGTTCGGTTGCTCATTCCGTCATTCATTCAGTCGGGCGGTAGTTCAGTCATTCATTCGCTCAATCGGTCGTTCTGTCATTGATTCGTTCTGGTCACTGATTCGTTCAGTTGGTCGTTCAGTTATTCGTTCATGAATTTCTTCTCTCGGTCTCTCATTCATATTTCATTCGTTCAGTCGGTCGTTCAAACATTCATTCGTTCAATCGGTCGCACAGTCATTCATACAGTCGTTGATAAGTTCGATCAGTCAGTCGATCGTTCAGTCTTTCATTCATTCGGTCGGTGGTTCAGTCATTTCATTCATTCGGTCGGTGGGTTCAGTGATTTGTTCGTTCAGTCGGTCGGTCGCTCATTCAGTCATTTTTTCGTTTTGTCTGTTAGTCGATCGTTTAGTCATTCATTCGGCCAGTCAGTGGTTCAGTCATTTGTTCGTTCGGTCGGTCAGCTGGTCGTTCAGTGATTCGTTCGTAAATCTGTTCAGTCGGTAGCTCATTCAGACATTCATCGTTCGGTCGTTCAGTCATTCATTCGTAAATTCGTTCGTCATTCGTAAATTTGTTCGATCGGTCGCTCGTTCAGTCGCTTGTTCAGTCATTCGTCGGTCAGTCGTTCATTCAGTCATTCGTTCAGTCAGTCGTTCCTTCAGACATTCGTCGTTCGGTCAGTCGTCGGTGTTCATTCGTTTGTGTATTTGTTTGGTGGGTGGCTCATTCAGCCATTCATTCGTTCAGTCAATCACTCGGTCGTTCAAGCATTCATTCGTTCAGTCGGTCAATAATTCGGTCAGTCAGTCATTCAGTTATTTGTTTGTGAATTTGTTTGGTCAGTCGGTCGTTCCGTCATTCATTTGTTCAGTCGGTCGGTCGGTTGGTTGTTCAATAATTCATTCGTTCAGTCATTCGGTCGGTCGTTCAGTCATTCATTCATAAATTTGTTCAGTCAGTCGGTCGCTCGTTCACATATTCGTTCGTTCAGTCATTCATTCGGTCAGTCGCTCGTTCAGTCGGTGGTCCGACGGCGAGGCACAGATGCAGGGTGTGTGGATGCTGGCCGTGACGAGGATGGAAGTAAGTGGAAGAGGGATGGGGAGAAGCGAGTACAGTGTATGACGTGTGAGATACGTGGGACGCGGATGCAGGGTATGCCATGGATACGGGGTCACCGATAGAGCATACAACTCGGTTGCGGGTATGAAGGACGGCGATACAGCATAATATGGCATGAGTAGGGGTACGGCGGTCGCGGTTGCTGGGCGTGACACATGGGAGGGGTGGGGGTGGGGGGACGCGCAGGGAGCGTGGATTTGAGGGCTTAACATGGGTGGGTATATGGGGATGGGGTGGGGGTGGGGAATAAAGATGCTGGGTGCAACATGGGTGGGGGGTGCAGGGAGCACGGATATGAGGGCTTGACATGGGTAGGCATACAGGGATGGGGTGGGGGGGGGGGGGGGGGGGGAAATAAAGATGCAGGGCGTAACATAGGTAGGGGAACAGAGGGTGCGGATGCAGAGTGTTACGTGGGTGGTATAGTACAGGGAGCACGGATATTGGAGCGTAACATAGGCGGAGGTAGGGGCGTAGATTTCAGATCATAAGATAGGTTGTAGGGCAGGGGGGCGGGGGCCGGGGGGGGGGGGGGGGAGACGTGTAGAATTCAGGGCGTGACATTAGTGGGAATATGGGACAGTGGGTACGGGGGTAGGGGGCACAGGTTTCTGCGCCTGACCGGAGTGGAGGGGTAGGGTGCAGATTTCAGGATGTGACCTGGGTCTGGGTATATGGAAGGCGCGGAGTGTAGAGCATGATATGGGGTGGGGGCAGGGGGTAAGGGTAAGGAAGGCGTGACATGGGTAGGCTTGCAGGGTGCACAGACTTTAGGGCCCGACATGAGTTGAGGTGTAGAGGGCGTGTGACATGAGTTGAAGTGTAGAGGGCGTGACACGAGTTGAGGTGTAGAGGGCGTAACATGAGTTGAAGTGTAGAGGGCGTGACACGAGTTGAGGTGTAGGGGCGAGGGCGTGACATGCGTTGAGGTGTAGAGGGCGTGACACGAGCTGAGGTATAGAGGGCGTGACATGAGTTGAGGTATAGAGGGGGCGTGACACGAGTTGAGGTATAGAGGGCGTGACATGAGTTGAGGTAGAGGGCGTGACACGAGTTGAGGTGTAGAGGACGTGACACGAGTTGAGGTGTAGAGGGCGTGACACTTGTTGAGGTATAGAGGGCGTGACATGAGTTAAGGTATAGAGGACGTGACACGAGTTGAGGTGTAAAGGGCGTGACATCAGCTGAGGTATAGAGGGCGTGACATCAGTTGAGGTATAGAGGGCGTGACACTTGTTGAGGTATAGATGGCGTGACACTTTTTGAGGTATAGAGGGCGTGACACGAATTAAGGTATAGAGGGCGTGACATGAGGTGTAGAGGGCGTGACATGAGGTGTAGAGGGCGTGACATGAGGTATAGAGGGCGTGACATGAGTTGAGGTATAGAGGACGTGACACGAGTTGAGGTGTAGAGGGCGTGACACGAGCTGAGGTATAGAGGGCGTGACACGAGTGAGGTATAGAGGGCGTGACACGAGTTGAGGTGTAGAGGGCGTGACACGAGTTGAGGTGTAGAGGGCGTGACACGAGTTGAGGTATAGAGGGCGTGACACGAGTTGAGGTGTAGAGGGCGTGACACGAGTTGAGATATAGAGGGCGTGACACTTCTTGAGGTATAGAGGGCATGACACGAGTTGAGGTGTAGAGGGCGTGACACGAGTTGAGGTATAGAGGGCGTGACATGAGTTGAGGAACAGAGAGCGTGACACTTGTTGAGGTGTAGAGGGCGTGACACGAGTTGAGGTATAGAGGGGGTGACGTGACATGAGTTGAGGTATAGAGGGCGTAACATGAGTTGAGGTATAGAGGGCGTGACACGAGTTGAGGTATAGAGGGCGTGACATGAGTTGAGGTATAGAGGGCGTGACACGAGTGAGGGGGAACAGAGAGTGAAGATTTCGGGGACTGACAGGGTAGGCGTACAGGAGGCATCGATGACGGGTATGATGCTGGTGGGCGTGTTGGGCCAGACGTGGCGCGGATACAAGTCGTGACACATGTGGGCGTATTTGGGCAGAGGGGTCACGGATGAAGGACACAGCGTGTGTAGGTGAATTGCGGCAGATATGCCGCAGACACCGGGCGTGATACGAGTGGGCGTATTCGGGCAGAGAGGCGAAGATGAAGGGCGTGGAATGGATGGGTGTATTGGGGCAGAGGGAGCGCAGATGAAGGGCGTGACTTGGGACTTTGGGAAGGGGAGCGATGAAGGGTTGACGTGGGTGTCAGAAGGGGAGCTGATGAAGGGTGTGACGTGGGTGTCTTATTGAGGCAGAGGGGCGAAGATGAAGGGTGTGACGTGGGTGTCATATTGAGGCAGAGGGGCGAAGATGAAGGGTGTGACGTGGGTGTCATATTGAGGCAGAGGGGCGAAGATGAAGGGTGTGACGTGGGTGTCTTATTGAGGCAGAGGGGCGAAGATGAAGGGTGTGACGTGGATGTCATATTGAAGCAGAGGGGCGAAGATGAAGGGTGTGACGTGGGTGTCATATTGAAGCAGAGGGGCGAAGATGAAGGTGTGACGTGGGTGTCATATTGAGGCAGAGGGGGCGAAGATGAAGGGTGTGACGTGGATGTCATATTGAGGCAGAGGGGCAGAGGGGAAGGGCGTGACAGGGTGTGACGTGGGGTGCCTTATTTAAGGACAGGCAGGGGGTGAAGATGAAAAAAGGGGGTGGGGTGAAGGGCGTGACATGGAGGGTGCCTTGGGACAGAGAGGACGGGGATGAAGGGCGAAGACATGGAGGGTGCATTGTGACGTGGGGCGGGGATGAAGGGCGTGACAGGAGGGTGCATTGGGGACAGAGAGGGCGGGGGGGCGTGAGACGGAGGGTGCTGGGACTGAGGTGGGGGGAGGAAGGGCGTGACATGGATGAATTGGGACAGAGAGGGCGGGGTGGGGCGTGACATGGGGGTGCAAAAAGGGGCGGGGATGAAGGGCGTGACGTGGAGGGTGCATTGGGACAGAGAGGGCGGGGATGAAGGGCGTGACGGGGAGGGTGCATTGGGACAGAGAGGGCGATGAGGGCGTGACGGGGATTGAAGAGGGGCGTGAAGGGCGTGACTAGGGTCTATTGGGACAGAGGGCGGGGATGAAGGGGACGTGGTGGGGCAGAGGGGGTGCAGATGCAGGACATGACATCGGTGGGCGAACTGGAAGGGGGGGGGGGGGGGGGGGCAGATGCATGACATCGGTGGGCGAACTGGAAGGGGGGGGGGGGGTGGGGGGATGCAGATGCAGCACGTGAAATGGATGGGCGTAATGGGGAGGTGGGAGCTTGTAGGCCAGGCATGACATGGATGGGTGTATGAGGGATGGTGGGGGAGGAGGGGGGCGGGGCCGGAGTCACGGACTCATGTGATACTTATGAGCGAAGGGAGAAGAGGCACGGACACGGGGTGCGACTTGTATGGGCATACGCAGGATGTAGATATGAAGGAGCGAATTCAGGGTATCACGTGTGCGGGTATGGGGGACGTGGATGCAGGGTGAGACTTGGATAGGGGTAAGTGGGGTCGCGGATGCAGTGTATGATTTTGTGGCGAGTTCAGAGGACGCGGACACAGTGTATGATATCGATGGGGGTACGGCGTCGTGGATGCAGGGTGTATCATGGAGGGGGAGGGGGAGGGGCGGATGTAGGGTGTGACATTGGTGGGAGTACAGGTAATGCAGAGTTTGGAGCTTCACATGAGTGAGGGTAGTGGGCGCGAATTTCAGATTATGATATAGGTTGGGGTACAGGGAAGGGGAGACTTCGTCGATTTCAGGGCGTGACATTAGTGGGACTGTGGAGCGCTGTTTTTTTTTTTTAAGCGCCTGATATGAGTAGGATAGCAGGGGGGGGGGGGGGGGGGGGGGGGGGGGGTGGAAGGGGGGGCGTTTTCAGGGCATGACATGGATTTGGGTACTGGTGTCGCGGATTTTAGAGCAAGACATAGATGAGGGTAGGATGCAGGTTTGACGTTGCTGGGAGTACAGGAGTACAGGGAGTGCAGATTTGGGGGCTTCACATGGGTGGGGGTAGGGAACGTAGATTTCAGATCATGATGTAGGCTGGAGCATGGGGAAGGGGGGGGGGGGGGGGGGAGGAGATGGGGGATTTCGTCGACTTCAGGGCGTGACATTGGTGGTTCAGTAGAGAAGGGGAGAGAAGGTACTTGACATGGATGGGGAAGTGGGGGTGGGGGGGAGGCTGATTTCAGGGTGTGACATGGATTTGGGTACGGGAGCGCGGATTTTTAGAGCATGACGTAGATGGTAAGATCGGGCGGAAGCAGGGCGAGAAGTGGGTGGGCGTACAGGATGCACAGATTTCAGGGAGTGACATGGGTGACGGTATAGCACATAACACGAGCGCGGGAACTTGAAGTGAAGATTCAGGGCCTGACATGTCTGTGGGCGTATAGGGGACATCGATGCAGGGTGTGACATGGACAGGCGCACATAGGAAGAGGGAACGCGGGTGAAAGTCGTGACGCTGGTGGGCAGATTGGAGCAGAGAAGACGCGAATGAACGGCGTGACATGGGTGGGTACTGGGGGAGAGGGAGGAGGATAGGCGAGGCTGCAAGGCGTGATATAACCGGAGTAATGGGAGGGGATGGGGGGAGGGGGGGGGGGCACAGATGCAGCACGTGAAATGGATGGGCGTAAGGGGGGGGGGGGGGGGAGGGGGCAGGATGGATGCACACGAGTAGGCGTAATGGGTAGCAGGGAGCGTGTAAGCAGAGCGTGACCATAGATAGGGGTAGGACAGGAAGGATCCAGGGGGTGACAATGGTCAGCGTACAGGATGCACAGATTTCAGGGCGTGACATGGATGAGGGTATGTGACATGATAAAGTGGGGAAACAGGAAGTGAAGATTCGGGGCCTGACGTGTAGGAGTGTGGGGACAAGGCAGGGTGTGACGTATGGGCGCACGGGGAGGGGGGGGGGGGGGCGTTGATGCTGGGTGTGGCATAGGTGGGCGTGCATGGGGAGAGGGTGCACGGATGAAGGGTGTGACATGGTGGTGGACATTGGGGCAGAGGGGGGGTGAGGATGAAGGGCGTGACTTGGGTGTCTTACAGGGGCAGAGGGGGTGAGGGTGAAGGGGCGTGACTTGGGTGTCTTATTGGGGCAGACGGGGTGAGGATGAAGGGCGTGACTTAAGTGTCTTACTGGGGCAGAGGGGGGTGAGGATGAAGGGCGTGACTTAAGTGTCTTACTGGGGCAGAGGGGGTGAGGATGAAGGGCGTGATTAAGTGTCTTTACTTACAGGGGCAGAGGGGGTGAGGATGAAGGGCGTGACTTGGGTGTCTTATTGGGGCAGACGGGGGGGGAGGATGAAGGGCATGACTTGGGTGTCTTACAGGGGCAGAGGGGGTGAGGATGAAGGGCGTGACTTAAGTGTCTTACTGGGGCAGAGGGGGTGAGGATGAAGGGCGTGACTTGGGTGTCTTATTGGGGCAGAGGGGGGATGAGGAGGAAGGAAGGGCGTGACTTAAGTGTGTTATTGGGGCAGAGGGGGTGAGGATGAAGGGCGTGACTTGGGTGTCTTTATTGGGGCAGAGGGGGGGGCGTGAGGATGAAGGGCGTGACGTGAATGGGCGAACTGGAAGGGCGTGCGTGACATGACTGGGCGTATTGGGGTTGAGGGAGTGTTGATGTAGGGCGTGACTCGGGTGGGGCATAATGGGGCAGATGGGGCGCAGATGAAGGGTGTCACGTGGACGTATTGAGGCAGATATGGGTTGGATACAGAGCGTGACATGGGTGGGCAGATCAGGGCAAAGGGGGCGTGGGTGAAGGACGTGACGTGGTGGCTGTGTTGGGGCAAATTGGACGCAGGTGAAGGATGTCACGTGATGAGCGCGGATGAAGGGCGTGACCTGGGTGTCTTATTGAGACAGAGCGGGGAGGAGGGGGGTGGGAGGGTTGCGGGTGACGTGAATGGGCGAACTGGAAAGGAGGGGAACGGATGCAGCGCGTGAAATATACTGCTCAAAACAATTGAAAGACCACTACCAGTTTTTAGGGTACCTTGTTTGACTTTATTTTTTCCAGTAACACGGCACTGCACCCACCCAAACTTACTGAATTTGGTTGGTTGCATGCCTGATCAGGCAACTTGAATTTGATCAGAAATCAACTCAGTCTGTGTCATGCACATCACAGCGGTGAACTGAAATGTGCACATACTGCACGAAAAAAAAAAAAAGGTGCAAATCAAACAGGCCTGTGCAACAGAGCACATCTGAACTGCAGGAATACTGCAATGCACGTGCAACCCATGTCTTTTCTGAACACAGGTCAGCCAGTTTTGAGAGACTGGTGGGCATTTATGCATGTTTTTACGGCACTTTTGCAACCATGCCGGAGACAACGACTGAGTCATGATGACTGTGGCTTCAGGAGGGCGTGGGGGGGGGGTGCGAGAGGTTGGTCGTCGACTGTCAGTCGCCCATTCAGTCATTCAGACTTTGAGAGACCGCTTCAACCAGACAGGAAGTGTTGCTGAGCAAAGACGTCCAGGACGCCCAAGGTCCACCTCCAGGCAGGCAGGACAGGTTTGTTGTCCTGTCTGTCGGCTCTGAGGCAGAGAGAACGGCCACTTTCCAACACACTCAGGGGGCAGCTGCAAGTAGCCGGCAATGTTACCGTCAGTGACCAGACATTCGGAACCAGTTGAGAGAGGCATACCTGCGCTCAAGACGACCGGCCCGTCCGTCCCTGTCCCTGACACCAGCTCACCATGCTGCTCGTTTGGCTTGGGCCCAGCGTCACTTAGCATGGACCAGAGATCAGTGGGCAAGAGTATTGTTTACTGACGAGTCCCGCTTTGCCTTATCATTTCATGACGGCAGGAACCGTGTCTGGCGGCAGCAAGGAGAACGCTATCACGATGGTCGCGTGAGCGAGCGTGATCGCTATGGTGGGTGGATCCATAATGGTGTGGGGAGGGATGGCACGGAACTACAGAACCCCCCTGCACATGGTGCAAGGCAACCTCAACGGTATGGGCTGCAGGGATGGCATCCTGCAGCCCTTGTGCTGCCAGCGCTGCAAGCTATTGGACCAGGCGCGGTACTTCAAGACGACAACGCCAGACCTCACAGGGCTCGAGTCGTCAACAACTTTCTTCAGCAGCAACACGTGATCCACATGGACTGGCCAGCCTGCTCACTGGACCTTAATCCAATCGAGCACCTATGGGACGTGCTGGGCCGGCGACTTCGAAGCAATCACCCCCCGCCAGTTGACCTCAACCAGCTGTTCCAGTTCCTTGAGCAGGAGTGGCAGGCAATACCCCAGATGACTCTGAGGACTCTGACTCAATCCATGAGGCAAAGGTGCATCGCGTGCATCCTACGCAAATGGCAGACACACACGTTACTGACTTTGTTTTTGTGTATCTCTGGCGTTCTGACTTTTGAAAAGATGGGTGGTGGACTTGAAAGTGACAAAAACATGCTGTTCAAATCAATTTTGTCATTAATCTGTGTCATTGATGTTTTGATAAATGGCTGAAGTAAAGTTCGAAAGCATTGTTTTGGGTGTTTTCCGTTCTGTTGTGAAATAGCGAGAGAATTTCCAAGTGGCCTTTCAATTGTTTTGAGCAGTATAGATGGGCGTAAGGAGGGGGAGGGGGAGCGTGGATGCACTTGGGTGGGCGTAACGGAGAGGGTGTTCGGATGAAGGGCGTGACATGGGTGGGCGTGTTCAGGTTGAGGGTGTTCGGATGAAGGGCGTGACATGGGTGGGCGTGTTCAGGTTGAGGGTGTTCGGATGAAGGGCGTGACATGGGTGGGCGTGTTCAGGTTGAGGGTGTTCGGATGAAGGGCGTGACATGGTGGGCGTGTTCAGGTTGAGGGGAAGTTGGATGAAGGGCGTGACATGGGTGGGCGTATTCAGGTTGAGGGTGTTCGGATGAAGGGCGTGACATGGGTGGGCGTATTCAGGTTGAGGGTGTTCGGATGAAATAGCGTGACATGGGTGGACGTATTCAGGTTGAGGGTGTTCGGATGAAGGCGTGATTTGGTGGGCGTATTGAGGTTGAGGGTGTTCGGATGAAGGGCGTGATTTGGTGGACGTATTCAGGTTGAGGGTGTTAGGATGAAGGGCGTGATTTGGTGGACGTATTCAGGTTGAGAGTGTTAGGATGAAGGGCGTGATTTGGTGGACGTATTCAGGTTGAGGGTGTTCGGATGAAGGGCGTGATTTGGTGGGGCGTATTGAGGGCAAGGGGGTGCGAATGAAAGGCGTTAAGTGGATGGGAATATTTGGGCAGAGGAGGCGGATGAAGAGCATCACATGGGCGGGGTGGGGGGAGGGACAGATGAAGGGAGTGGCGTGGGTGGGGGTATAAGGGCGGAGGGACCACGGATGTAGGGTATGCATGACACGTTGGGTGTATTGGGGCGGGGAGGGGGGGGGAGGCGATCTTTTCTATTTGAAAGACGTGTGTAAGCGCGACACACACGACTTTCATCGAACACTGCTAGCTGTTGTGTGGACTGTCTGTATTTTGGGCTAATCCTTTGCATGGGTACACAGTTGGACTGTCTGAGTAACGATCTGCTGCTAAAAAATTCTGCGGATGTCGGCAGAAATTGGACGTCAGCAGAATATGTGTGTCTTTCTACCGATTTACAATACACACACACACACACCCCGCGCGCGCGCTCGCCTGCGCGGGCGCATGCACACATATACACACGCATGTACATGCGCGCGCGCACACACATGCACGCACACACACACACACACACGCACCAAACCGTACAACCACATTCGTTGGTATGCACAGACACTTGTGCGCGCGCGTGTATGAGTGTGTGTGCGCGCGCGTGTGTGTGCGTTGCGTGTGCGTGTGTGTGTGTGTGTGTGTGTGTGTGTGTGTGTGTGTCCCTGTCAAGTCTGTGTGTGTGTGTGTCTGTATATGTATTGAGTGTGTGTCCCTGTCAAGTCTCTGTGTGTCTGTATATGTATTAAGTGTGTGTGTGTGCGCGCGTGCTCACGCGTGCGTGAGTGTGTTTATGACCCTTTGAAGCTACGGTAAGCTGCCGTAAGTATTCAGAGTGCGATTCCAGTAGCTCCATACTGCCCAGCACACACGAGCCGCAGGCTTACAAGACATTGTGTTTACAGGCGGACATTGAGAAGGGCATGTAACGCACACACACACACACAGACAGGAGCAGAGAATGCGCGTGGCAGATCATGTGACCCTGTCGTAACGCGCGCACCGGGATGATTCTTTAAAGCAGACAAAGTAGATCTTTGGATGCAGAGAGAGAGAGAGAGACTTCACTGCAGTACGTGTGATAAGTTTCTAGGCAACCTTACGTCATAGAGTGCCATAATCGAACCCCTCCCCCCCTCCACCATTCTCTTATTCCTTCCCTTATCTCTCCCCCTCGTCCCTCCCACTGCCCCCCCCCCCCTCCCCCTCCCCCCCTTTTCCCTCTGAACAGTTTTCTAACCCAACGAAATCTGTAAACCTGTGCACAAAAGTAATGGTGGTCAGTAAACAAAGGTGTATAACTCTTCCTCGTCTCGATTCTCGGCTGCCTCCTCGAGTGCTAAACCCAGTTTCAGTGGGCGACAGCATTAATGCCCCTTTGTTATGGGAGGATGTATATAAAAACGTATGGGTCTCGGCAGTCGCGGGCTCAAAGTGTGCGATGTGCCACTGTGGGGGTGATGCAGACTGAAACCGGTTTATGGCTAAGGACAGGTCATAGGAGCAGACAGGTTGTGTACGCTGGTTGGGAGCAGAAAAGAACGCTTAGTTTCTCTCTCTCTCTCTCTCTCTCTGTTCGCGTACCTCTGTGTGTGTGTGTGTGTGTGTGTGTGCGCGCGCGCGCGCGCGCGCGCGCTTCGACAGAGATGCGTTCATTCAGCACTGTGCTGTCCTATTTTTGTATTAGATGTCTTAATCAGGTATCTCTACTTCGCGGATACTTTTCACATTATGTGCCGTTTCAGCCGACACCAGCGCTGTTCTGCTTTGTAATGCAGGTAGCGTTCAGCGAGCTTCACGTTTCCCTGCTTTTTAATGTAGATGTCTTCGGAGAGCTTCACGATTTCCTACGTTTTAATAAAGATATCCTTCGGAGAGCTTCACGTTTTCCTACTATATCCTTCGGAGAGCTTCATGTTTTCCTGCAATATCCTTCGGAGAGCTTCATGTTTTCCTACTTTTTAATGTAGATATCCTTCGGAGAGCTTCACGTTTTCCTACTTTTAATGTAGATATCCTTCGGAGAGCTTCACGTTTTCCTACTTTTTAATGTAGATATCCTTTGGAGAGGTTCACGTTTTCCTACTTTTTAATGTAGATATCCTTCGGAGAGCTTCAAGTTTTCCTACATTTTTAATGTAGATATCCTTCAGAGAGTTTCACGTTTTCCTACTTTTTATGTAGATATCCTTCGGAGAGTTTCACGTTTTCCTACTTTTTAATGTAGATATCCTTCGGAGAGCTTCACGTTTTCCTACTTTTTAATGTAGATATCCTTCGGAGAGCTTCACGTTTTCCTACTTTTAATGTAGATATCCTTCGGAGAGTTTCACGTTTTCCTACTTTTTAATGTAGATATCCTTTGGAGAGTTTCACGTTTTCCTACTTTTTAATGTAGATATCCTTCGGAGAGCTTCAAGTTTTCCTACCTTTTAATGTATATATCCTTCGGAGAGCTTCACGTTTTCCTACTTTTTAATGTAGATATCCTTCGGAGAGTTTCACGTTTTCCTACTTTTTAATGTAGATATCCTTTGGAGAGTTTCACGTTTTCCTACTTTTTAATGTAGATATCCTTCGGAGAGCTTCAAGTTCTCCTACATTTTAATGTAGATATCCTTCAGAGAGTTTCACGTTTTCCTACTTTTTAATGTAGATATCCTTCGGAGAGTTTCACGTTTTCCTACTTTTTAATGTAGATATCCTTCGGAGAGCTTCACGTTTTCCTACTTTTTTAATGTAGATATCCTTCGGAGAGCTTCACGTTTTCCTAC
>JADBJO010000994.1:450000-467500 GCA_016801955.1 Conus betulinus | reverse complement strand
GAGATAGAGAGCGAGAGAGATGGGGGGGGGGGGGGGGGATATCGGGGGAGGAGGCGAGTGTGTGTAAAGGGGGTAGGAACAGACAGAAGAAATGAAAAGAAGGAAATCTGATCGTTCCACAGAAGTCGACATGCTTTGTGCACACATGGAAACAGTGTCAACATGACCGTGAACAGCCCGGCGTTTTGCAGCTCCCTCCCCCCCCCCCCCCCCTCTCCGTCGTCCTGTCACCCAGGCCCCTAAAAGGCTAGATACAACACGCTGTTTTGCCCCCCCCCCCCCCCCCCCCAAGTTTTCCTCCCTTCCCACTCCCCCCTCACGCCCAAAAACGGTGGGCTATGATCAATGGGCATGGGTGGGGAGAGGTACGAAACGGCGGGATAGAACGTGCGGGATCTTATACCTCAGGAGACTCTGAAGTTAAACTGTGTGAACACGGTTACAAAGTAAACACATACACGTGGCAACAGGTGTACCATTCGTAGTATCGGGAAATGGGAGGCAGCCACTCATCCTCGTATCAACGAATCGAGGGAGACGATTACCACGAGACAGAAGAATGTGGATGCTGTGTGAGTACATTTACTGAAATCTTCTGCATCACATTCGTCTTTGCGTCTTGAGTTCTTTTGTATGCTCTGATTGGTATATTATACATGATTTCACAATGGAACTTGTACAGATCGGCATTCAGAAACTCTGAAAATCTGGGCTGGCATTACGGACGAGCCGCCGGCAGACACCCTGACGCAGAAACCCTGCCAGCTTTGCAATAAACGGATAATGAAAACACCAACAGGGTGACCATCTGCTGGAATGAGGTTGCCAGGCTGGGTGTCCGTCATCTGTTCAACATAATCCCCGGCATTGATATTTAAAGGGAAGAAGATATCACTGGAAAATGAATCTAGCGTAATCAGGAACAGAACTGTTCAACTACACAGAGTATTGAAACGATGGTGACTTCAATGTAAGGTAAATCTAGAACAGCCAGACACTGAACTGTTCCATGAAAAATAAAGTAAATAGGGGGGAGTCTACACTAAGAAATGAATCCAGTGCCGCCAGAGACAGAACTGTTCCATGGATAAAAAGAGTTAAAGGGCTGGAGTCTTCTTTCGAACGTGAATCGGAGACAGAACTGTTTCAGGACAAAAGTATCAAAGAGAGAGAGTCTTCACTGGGAAGTGAATCTAATGCAGATGGAGACATGATTGTTCCAAGGGCAAAAGAGAATGCTCACCGGATAGTGAATCTAGTATAGATAAAGAAGAAGTTAAAAAAAAGATTATCGGAGGGAGTTTTCATGGGAAGTGAACCTGATACAGACTCAGACAGAACTGGTTCAGAAAATAAAATAAAGGGAGTGCGTCTTTTCTTGGCAAGTGAATATAGTATAAAGATAACAAAGTGAATACAGTACAGCCATAGAATTACTCCAGGAAAAAAAATCAAAGGGATGGGGTCTCCATTGAGAAGTGAATAGTCTCCACTGAGAAGTGAATAGTCTTCATTGAGAAGTGAATAGTCTCCATTGAGAAGTGAATAGTCTCCATTGAGAAGTGAATAGTCTCCACTGAGAAGTGAATAGTCTCCACTGAGAAGTGGATAGTCTCAACTGAGAAGTGGATAGTCTCCATTGAGATGTGAATACAGTACATAGAATTACTCCAGGTAAAACATTAAAGGGATGGAGTCTCCATTGAGAAGTGAATAGTCTCCATTGAGAAGTGAATAGTCTCTCCATGGAGAAGTGAATACAGTGCAGACATGGAATTTCTCCAGGTAAAAAAAAATAAAGGGATGGAGTCTCCATTGAGAAGTGAATAGTCTCCACTGAGAAGTAAATAGTCTCCATTGAGAAGTGAATACAGTACAGACATAGAATTTCTCCAGGTAAAAAAATTAAAGGGATGGAGTCTCCATTGAAAAGTGAATCTTACAGAGACAGCATTTTCCCAGGAAAGTAAAAAGGACATTTAAGGGGAAGATCCTTTTTGGAATGCGGATCCAGTCAAAGAATCTTACAGGGAAAAAGTGAAGGGAGGAGTCTTTATTTGAAGTGAATTTAGTGCGGAGACAGAAATGTTCCGGGGGAAGGGGGGGGGGGGGGGGGTTGGGGGAATAAAGGGACGGAGTCTTCTTTTGGACATAAATCTAATACAGAGAGAATTGTTCTAGAGAGAAAAAAAATCTTCGTACGGAGAAGTCTTCATTTGGGAGGCGAATCCCAGTAGAGACAAGGACACACACACACACACACACACACACACACACACACACACACACACACACACTCGCGCGCGCGCGCACACATACACACACACACACACACACACACACACACACACACACACACACACACACACATATCCTAAAATTCATTAAATGGACAGGGATTTCATTTGGAAGTAAATCTAGTAGAGATGAAACAAATGTATTAGACAAACAAATCTGTAAACTGCAAAAAAACACTGCGTTTGGAGGTACTAGGCAAATTTAGAATAAAGAAGAAGAAATGGTATGTCAAAAAAGTAGGTATTCAAAAGGAGGAAATCTAGGTATTCAAAGGGAAGAAATCTTTACCATGAGGTAATTCTGGCACACGGACAGAAATCTTCTTCTTCAAAAAAAGAAAAATAAAAGCATTGAAATGGAGGAACAGTTTAACAGGATGCAAATCTAGTACAAAGACAGAAATGGTCTAAACAGTTTTTAAAGGGACTCTTAGTTTTGTAGGTCAGTCTAGTACAGAGACAGCGTTGACTTGAAATTTCTCTAAAGGGAGTGGGTCTTTTTAAAAAAATGTAAATCTAGTACGAGGATATAAACATTCGAGGGAAAATATCATTAAAAGGATGGAAAATTTCATTTGGAGGTAAATCGAGTGAAAAGATAGAAACTGTCTTGAAAAGGACGGAATTTTTATTGGGAGGTAGATCTAGTACAAAGACGGAACTGGTTTGGCACAAAAGTCTTGAAAAGAAGGGCAGCAGGCTTTTTATTCGGAGGTAAACCTAGTACAAAGACAGAAACAACTTCAAAATTGCCTTTAAAGGGAAAGTTTTGCTCAAATATGTAGATGGTTTAGCACCAAAAAAAATGTAAGGAAGGATCTTTGTTGTGGATTTTCTCGACAATTTTTGCGGCGCATAGGTGCAGAATACAAATAAAGACATTGACGAACGGTTCAGTCAGCGCGACGTTTTGTATCTTTCTTTTGCATCATTTTATCGCAATGAATTCGTGTGAAGAAGAAATAAGTTGTAGAGGGATATAGCGTGTTAGTGCACCATGCAAACGAAAGCCAACATTTCCAAATAAATAGAGATTCTCTCTCTCTCTCTCTCTCTCTCTCTGTCTGTCTGTCTGTCTCTCTCTCTCTCTCTCTCTCTCTCTCTCTCTCTCTCTCTCTCTCTCTCTCTCTCTCTCTCTCTCTCTCTGGTCCCACCCACACACAGAAGTTTTGCGGTGTGGGACATCATGCAGCAAGTGATAAAAAAAAAAAAACAAAGAAGCTCATGCGCATCTGTGCATTCAGTAGCGTATTCTGTGGGTTTCATCGCCAGCACTTTTAATTGAGAGAGAGAGAGAGAGAGAGAGAGAGAGAGAGAGAGAGAGAGAGAGAGAGTAGAGTATTACAGACCTCAGAACAGGAATTCCACCCACAGTGGACTTGAAATTGCCCTAGGGTAAAATCCAATTAGAAATTCGCCTCCATTCATTTCTTTTTATTTTATTACGACGGGCTAAAATCCAATTAGAAATTCACCCCATCAATTTTAAAAAATGTTATGCAACAGTGCCGGTCCGTGGGACAAAGCTCCGGTCTAGCGGATAAAACTCCCATCAAATAGTTCAAGCGCTCAAAAAGCGGATGAAATGCACGTACAGCGGCAAAATCATCTGTCGATGGATTAAGCGCCGTTTAGTAATTAAAGTTCTCGCAAACTGGGTTGAAGTCATATCTACTGTGGAACACTCCTGTTTAGTGGCTACAACACTCGTTAGTAGGCACGGCGCCCGTCTAGTGGACACAGATCCTGTCTAATGTATAAGTGGATAGGACATCCGTCTAGGAGATGCTGTCAAATAAACAGAACATCAATGAATGGATGAATTGTCTGTCTAGCAGATAAATCGGCACGTAGAATGGATAAAGCGCCTGTATAACAGATAAATTGCTCAGCTAGTAAACGGTGTGCGAGTTTGTGAATAAAGCACCGGTCTAGTGTGAATAAAGCACACGACTAGTGGACAATGTGCCTAGTATGTCAATAAAGCGGCAATCTCCAAGATAGAATGCATATGTAGCTTATAAGCTGGAAGAAAACGTTACACGGTTTGACCATGTTAGGACAGAAAACCAGGAATGCGGGGGGGGGGGGGGGGGGGGGGGGGGGGGGGGGGGGGGGGGGGGAAAGAAAAGAAAAAGAAAGAAAACGCACAACGGTGCGAGCTGGCTCCCGTTGCTCCAGAGGCCGCATTGGCCGCACTTAATCGGATTATCGGAATCTGCCGAGAGGTTCCGGATCCGACCGAAGAGTTAGGAGAATGACCAGTCCCGAACGGACGAAAGGTCGCTGAGGTGAAGTGCGTTCACTGCCGGCCCCCTCGACCCGTAAGTGACTTGACTGACGTGGGAGAGTGGTGTGGGGGATTGGGGGGGGGGGGGGGGGGGGGGGGGGGAAGAGAAGGGGGACGTGGGGACAGGGTGGGGTAGACGAAAGGAGGCAGAGGGTGCGATTGTGCCTGTGTTGTTTCTTTTTTGCCCTCTTTGTCTTTCCCCTTGTTTTTCTCATTCGTTACCCATCATCGTCACTGCCATCACCATCGTCTACATCATTTTGTCGTTATAATCGTCACCTTTATTCATTCAATAATGGTTGTGGCAGTTGCGGCCATTTATTTACAGATTTTTATTGCCGCCTTTTTTTTTGTTTGTTTGTTTGTTGAAGGAGAGGCTGCTGGGGATAGGAACAGGGGGATAAACACGAACTATTTTCTCCTGCTAACTTTAAGAACAAAAATCTTCACATCACACCATTGTACATCGCTTACTGATTGGCGCATGTTTATCACGGTAGAGACTTTGAACGAGTTAGAATGAATACTCCTTTCGAAGGAAACGGCTATCTCTCTCTCCTCTCTCTCTCTCTCTCTCTCTGTCACACACACACACACACACACACACACACACACACACACACACACACACACACACACACACACACACCCTACAAACTCCAAA
The DNA here is from genome assembly GCA_016801955.1 of Conus betulinus. Lineage (NCBI taxonomy): Eukaryota > Metazoa > Mollusca > Gastropoda > Neogastropoda > Conidae > Conus > Conus betulinus. The sequence continues at coordinate 462,249 of JADBJO010000994.1, read as the reverse complement.
CTTTCACATCGTAGCTTCTGCCCTGCCCTTCTCAAATATAGACACTGGTCCTACAAATACAGTGGATATACCAGAGCCTATGAAAAGAAAACCAGCTGAAAATTTGCCATCGTCACGAGCAACAGGACGAAGAACAACAAATAAACGTCCGGACTATTGAAACCCGTCAAAGCAGCCTTGACTTGAAACAACAGCAGCAAACAGCACGTACAACAATAACGGTTGTCACTGACGGTCGAAAATGAAAACGTAGTCTCTGAAAGGAACCATCAACGAATTATGTTTCACGGTCAGTACCTCCGGAAACAGCAGCAACAACAATGACTGCTCAAGAAATATGATTGCCACTGTTTGCAGGATGAATCGCAGAAGCAGCAGCAGCGACATCATTACCATAAAATCGTTATTGTCATCGTGATCATCGTCATATCAATAGCGTTTTTTTCATTCATCATCATCAGCGGCAACAGCAGCAGTGACAACGACAACTACAAAAAAAAAAACAAAACAAAAACAAAAAAAAGCGCCAGCAGCGTCAAAAACAACATGAATAGCATCGTTGTGGAGAAGTAGTTTTCACTATCGTCATCATCATTATTGTTATCGTCATCGTTGTTATAATCATCATAAACATAATAATTTCACAATCATATACGTGTTGTCTACTGTTGTCGTCGTCCTCGTCGTCGTCATCACCATCATCATCATCGCAGTCGTCGTCGATATTGTCATTTCATCATAGTCATTGTACTCATTGTCAGAAGCGGCATCAGCAGCTAAAACGAGAGGGAAAAAAGCCACTAAAACAAACCAACAAATACCAGCGGACCACCCACCATTGTTTATCAAGTCAAGTCAAGTCACAAATAAACTTTATTATCCAGCGGAATTTGTGGTCACACACCACAGTTTATAAACACAAACAACAATTATGATCACAGTATTGGACTGACAGGACCGATGACCTGTGGTAGCGGGTTAGCTGAGAAGAGCGACGTAAAGTCGATCGTTTGCCGTTGATCGGATTTATTCAGCCAGTCCGTAAGATTGTGGGGGAAAAAGGGCGGTGATATGTATGTGGGGAAACCCGACCGATCAGGAAAGAGAGAGAGAGAGAGAGAGAGAGGGGGGGGGGGGGGGGTAGGTTACGGAGGGGTCAAGCAGGACCACTGAGATGAAGTGTGCGACCTTGAATGTTAAAAGGTCGGAAGCTGCCATGATGCTTGTCCGGAGGTTCAGGCGAGGCAGAGAACTGACTTCTGTTGCCGTTTCTTTGTCTGTCTGTCTGTCTTTACTGTTTTTTTGCCCGTTCTCGTAAGTAACTGCCTGGATGTTGTCCTTTTGTTCATCTGTGTTTGATGCATGTACATAATGAGAGTGTGAACGAATTTTTTTTTTAATGCGTGCATGCAGTGAGGTACGTGTGTGTGTGCGTATGTGTGTGTGTGCATGCGTGCGTGCGTGTGTGTGTGCGTTTTAACAATTATTTAATTCGTTATAAAAATCACGTATTATATTTCAAAAACTGGGTAAAGAATGACGTTGAGCAAAATTAAAGATATAATTCCTAAAAGAGAAAAATAGATTACTGTCTTTAGAAGAAATGCAGGAAAGGGTTGGCCAGAACAGAGCCCTTACATTGTTTCAGTACAATGCTGTGATCAACTCCATACCAGCTCAGTGGATCCAGTCAGGGGAAGCAGGATCTGGGACGCTCCCCTGCTTTGCCAGTATGCTAAATGCAAAGCCCAAACAAATAATGAAACTAGTTATGGAACATAAGGAAATTCAAACACCTACTGCGAATGCCTTCTGGAACAGAAAGTTTGGTATTGACTTAGACAAATCCGCATGGTGTCGAGCCACAGACGTTACAAAAGAGGTAAGACTTAGAGTTCTCCACTGGAAAATACTACACAATATATATCCCACTAATATCATGCTTATTAAAATGAAAAGTAAAAGACTCAAACAAATGCTCGTACTGTCCTAACACAACTGATTTTCATTGAACACTTTTTCTGCGAGTGTCCGATCGTCTACAATTTTTTGGAGATTTATTGAGCAAAAAATTTACTTAGAAACACATGCTCATATTAAATTATCAAACACAGATGTATTATTTGGCATCAGTAAATCGATTGTTTCGAAGACAAATTATCAATGTATCAATTTTATCATATTATTGAGTAAAATGTGTATTAGTATTTTTCAAAAAGACGAACACGGGTATCCCTCTACAACTCATTTTTGAGAAAGAAAGAGTAATGTCCGAAGGGGTGTAAAAGGAAAACTGCCCTAGGGGGCAAGACAGCGTAAGTCTCATTGCAGGTATGGGGGGGGGGTGGGGGGGGGGGGGGGGGGGGGGGGGGGGGGAGGGGAGGAGAGAGAAAGATAAGACTATTACATTGTTCATGCGCTTTAATATGGAAAAAAGGGGGGGGGGGGGGGGCGACGGCGAGAGAGGGGGTAGGGGAGAGGATTTCTGCAGGAGAGTTGCGGAGTAGAGGAAAGGGTTCGATCTAAGGGGGGGGAGGGGGGGTTCTTGATGGGGGAGGGGGAGTGAAGGAAAACTAATATGCCTATCGTCTCACTTCTTGGATTTCCTCTTGTCTTCCTTGCGTACCTTTCGTTTTCGCCGTAAGGTTGGCTTCATCGGGGAACAGCCAATTGGTGAAACGACACGACAACAGACTTCTAAATTTCATCTCTATGACGCCGTTTCTGCCTACCTATTCATCTGTTCTTTGTCTGTCTGACGGTCTGTCCGTCGATTACTCAATCTTTCTCTCCCCTTTCTCCTTTTTTTTTTTTTATATATATATAATTTTTTTTTTTTTTTAATTTTAAATTTTTTTTTTTTTTTTTTTTTTTTTTTTTTTTTTAAGGGGGTGTGGTGTGTGGCGTGAGTAGTGCTCAAGCGTTTCGGCAGAGAGATTGAGAGGGAGGACGGAATATTTGGACCCCACGATATCCTTTCAGGTGTGCTCACATACGGGATTGGGAGGGCGGGGGAGGATTGGAGGGGAGGATGTTTTGGAGGGGGGGGGAATGATAGGGGAGGGAAAGAGAAAGGGAAAGCAACAACAACAGCAAAACTCCCAGCAGCTGATCAATTAGCTTTTATAAAACGTCAGTCACAATCAGTATGCTAAACAATGATACATTAACAGCAACAACATATATTAGCTTTGAGGCTTAAAAAAAGGAACAACTATAAATTTGACAGTAGATTCACTCCTTGACGCCAAAAGTAAATTCAATCGAAGAAGATCGGAATTACATTTCGAATGTCTCAATCCGTACATTGTGCCCTCAAATTCTTAAGTAGAGGACAGTATAAAACACAAAATGTACCATATGTTTTAATACAGTTCTATATAGTCGATTGCCGATAATCACACGCCAATAACTACGAGTGCTGCTTACGACTCCAAATGTTTTCAGATTTCATTTCAAGAGTTAGCTGTATTTTTGTACGTCAAATACTTTTGAATACTACATGCGAGAACTAGATTTTAACTTAAATCATTTCTACAATTTACATAATAGCGTATTTTAAGCTCTGCTGGCAGGATTTCTGATATGCCGCTACAAAACGTAATATTCACATAATCACATTTACAACGGACATGGCATTTCTGGCATTTCTACCATAAGTCCAACGTTCTCCTAGAAGCCTTGATCAACAGCCATAACCGAACTGCTGGCCCTGTAATGTTCATTGTACCTCCACCAATATTGCAGATAAGAGAGCTATCTCATTTGCCAAACTTTATCACGAACAAGTTTTAAACCAGTCATGTGTAAATGTTGCCCCATGCTTTCTTGTTTCTGCTCAGTTCTGAACTAGTTCGTCCATGTATAACAAAAACAACCGTAGATTGGTGACAACACCTTGTTTCACCCCAAGAGTACAGTTTGTAGACGTGCAGTCTATCAGCTTTGAACCAGCACGAACTCTACCCCTGTTGCAGAGAGAGAGAGAGAGAGAGAGAGAGAGAGAGAGAGAGACGCGCTGCATCATCCAAGCACCAGAATTCTGCATCACACTGGAATGTGAGCTGAACCTGAGAATAAAATAGTTATAAAAACAAATCCAAGCTGCTCTGATTCGAAACTGAAGTATCATTTCTGCAATGTGCACAGCATGTTTAGTTTTACTTGCAAGGTCATTATACGCTCAAGTGAAGATGACTTCGAGCGAAAAAATACATTATAAGTATGTGCATTTACAAGAGGCAGTTTTACATTACAATGTCCATCTTTCTTTTGCTGTTAAGCGACTACTATTTCTGAAGACAATGACATTGCCGTTTAAATGTACTCGGCGTTCAGAAAAGATGAAGCTTGTTGCCGAAAAATTGAACTGTAACTGTAGTTCTGCGACCTTTCTGCTAATGAAAGGACATTGCCTGGGAGCAATCCAAGTAGTCAATCTTTTGCTTTGGGGGGGGGGGGGGGGGGGGGGGGGGGGGGGGGGGGGGGGGGGGAGAGGGAGAGAGTACGCTTATGTTGAAAGCGACATGCGCAGATATACAGATATACTGCGCGCGCGCGCGCACACACACACACACACACACACACACACACACACACACACACACACACACACGCGCGCGCACGCGCACGCGCACGCACACACACACACACAACACACACACACACACACGCGCGCGCGCGCGCGCAACGACTCTCCATATTCTTCCCCCCTCCTGTTATTCCCTCTCCTGCCCCCGCCCCCATACTACCCCTTGTTCCAACCTCTCTCCAGCCCCACCCCCACCCCCAACCCTACTCCACATCTACCAGGTTATTCTCTCAATTGTATCAGACCCCCTTCAGTCATCTACCCTCATACTCTTATCCCATCCACTCTCTACCCCCCCACCCCTCCCCCTCATCAGCCCCAACCCCAGCACCCACCAGTTTCTGTTCTCTACTGTTCCAGACTCCGACAGCCTTTTGTGTCGCACAGCGGATTACCGTCTGTCTCTGCTGGTCTTTGGTGTGCTGGCTTGGTGCGACTCTGTGAACCAAACAGTGCCAGGCTTGCACTCTTTCAGGACACTTATCTCGCTCCCCCCTCCCTCCCCCCCCGGTCTGCTATGATTCCCCTGGTGGTTTTTATTTCGCTGGCTTCGGGAGCCTTGCCAGCCAGAGTCCGCCTCTCTTGTGACGGTGCCAGCAGTAGCCGGCTGAAGTGTGTTTGGTGGTGTGTACCTCGGTGTTTCGAGTGGAACATCTTTGTATCTCGTTTTGCCATTTTAGGTTGATTTTTTTTATTTTTCAAGTCGATTTTTTTAAAAAAAGGTATGTTTAGCGCCGACGGTTTTCTAGAAAAGTATTCTATCAAAGCACTCACAGCATACTGAATTCATTTCAGTTGTGAGTTGTTGCATATGTGATAATGATTAAAATGAGAAGTAAAAAAAAAAAAAAAAAAACCCCAAACCAACCAAAAACGTGGGTTTCTGCGCGAATGTGTATTCACTGATCGAAGTCTTGGGGCGTTATTGATACACGAAGGAACCACATTCTCTGAATGAAGACACGATTCTGTGTACACTGGTAGAGGTAGTGTGCATGCATTCAGTCAGGTTCGCAAATTGTCTAGCCAGGCCATTTTCGGTGGGACTTGGCGATGTCAGCCGCCGCTCTTACGGTGTGGAATGGTCTGGGTAAAGGAGTCGGAAATGAGCTATACAAGTCCAGCCTGCCAAGTTTACAACGATCGACAAACGACTCTGGTCTGTTGGCGTACGTACTGGCTTGATGCTGGACGTGTCTTTTTGTCTTATATTCTATTCTCACAGACATACTAATAATCCGCCTGAAGCAGCTGTTCTCGAACAGGTCCTTTGTTGATCCATCTTTCTTGTTAGAGTAAGATGACCCCGTTTCTAACTAACCATTTTGCATGCTGTCTCCGATAACCGTCTGTGCGCCTTCTGAAAACTGATCACTGCTGCTATGCTCTGCGTGTTCTGTACGAATATTTCTTGTAAAGATTTATGACACTTTCGTAAAGGTTTGCTGTTCTGCTGCTCGTTGGTTTACTCAGGGATATAGATCCTGCTTTATGATTTTTTTTAAAGGTCTGTTTGAGGTTGAAAGGACTGATGGAAATGCTTTTTTTACTGGAAGTGTAGTTCAATGAAATCATGTTGTTTACTGCCTGCCTAACAGAGAGACAAAGACAAATACATTTTAAGATGTACAATCGTCAAGTTGTTGCCACTTGATGATGATATTAGTAAAAACAATAACAGCTATCCTCATGACAGATTTAGGCGTGGTGTTGTGGGCCACTGAAAATCAGAGGTCTCCGCGCTTCTCTGGCGTAAGAGGACAGAGGTGTACCACACACAGGCACGCACCCAGCCAGCCCCCCCCCCCCCCCCCCCCCCCGCAGCTCCCCCTCCCCCCCCCCCCCCCCCCCCCCCCTCCATGTTGGCTGGGGAGTTCGGTGACATTAATCGTGTCTCTAGCGAAGCAAGAGTTACCGTTCTTGTTTATCATTTTTACGCTGTTGTGCTCGTAGTTCTTTCGCTTTAGTCTGATTATCATCATTTATAACACATGACAACACTATGGAAGGTTCTGGTCTTTGTTTTGTTCACACTGGATCTGAACCTTCTCGGAGCAAGATAAAGTCGATGTGGTTGTTGTGTCTCGCCTCTGGGTGCATGCCAGGTCTGATAAATCCGTTTCGTACAACCCTAGGATCTGTCGTTTGTATGGACAATATGTTTTTCTTCCCTGGATTCCTCTTATATCATGTCTGAGCAAATCGTTGAGAATGGTATCGAAGCTGCCAATGAAAATGAACAAAAACGAGAAAGTAGATTAAATTGTATGAACAAGTAAGGAACAAAACTATTTTGAAAGCAAATGAATAAGTAAATGCCGAAAGAGGAGCTACAGATTATAAACAAACAAAGGCTTTCGGGTGAAAAAACAGAATCAAATATACATTCTTCCGTTTTAAACGGAGATGCATTAACAAATACCCATGCAGACGTCTGACTATGTTAAGACTCAAAGATTGATGAAAAGGAGAACTTCAACAGACCTTACATACACATGGTACCAAAAGCGTTTATGACTGCCTGTGTCTTTTGCGATACTGCATGTGATTGGCTGCTTGCAAGATTTTGGTAAGTAGAGGCTGAAATGTGAAATGGTATCCTTCGTTGTTGTCTTTTTTTAAAAATCTCATACATAGAAAAATGATGCTTTTTGTTCTCATTCATTTTCGTCATTGTCTTTATCGTCCTTCTGTAGTCTATTCCTTTTTTGTTTATTTCTTTCTTCCTCTTCATCCTCAACATCGTTCACCGCGACAGTTCATATTTTTTAGTTTTGTCTCATTCCTTGGTAAGCATGTTCTCCCTCTTTTTTTCTTTTTTTTTTTTGCTTGATTTATTTTTTTGCTTTTATTATCTCCCCTTCCCTCTCTTTTTTTTTCTCTGTAAACTTCTGTATATACTCTGTCTCTGTGTCTGTCTCTCCCTCTCTCTCCCACTCTGTCTCCCTTTTTTTTTAAAATCTCATACATAGAAAAATGATGCTTTTTGTTCTCATTCATTGTCGTCATTGTCTTTATCGTCCTTCTGTAGTCTATTCCTTTTTTGTTTATTTTTTCTTTCCTCTTCATCCTCAACATCGTTCTCCTCGACAGTTCATATTTTTTTAGTTTTGTCTCATTCCTTGGTAAGCATGTTCTCCCTCTTTTTTTTTTTTTTTTTTTGTTTGCTTGATTTATTTTTTTGCTTTTATTATCTCCCCCCTTCCCTCTCTTTTTTTTCTCTGTAAACTTCTGTATATACTCTGTCTCTGTGTCTGTCTCTCCCTCTCTCTCTCCACTCTGTCTCCCTCTCTCTCTCTCTCTCTGTTCGTCTCTCTGTCTTTGTCTGTCTCTTTCTGTGTATGTGTGTGTGTGTGTGTGTGTGTGTGTGTGTGTGTGTGTGTGTGTGTGTGTGTGTGTGTGCGCGCGCGCGCGCGCGTAGTCTTCAATTTTTCGAGCGTACAAATAACAAAGATGTTGCTGTGCGCACTTCCTTGTCCGTGTAAGAAAGAAAGCTGTGGATGGCTGTCATTACTTCGATCTCCCCACAATATGTTTGACGAGGATCGAAGTTTTGAAAGTTAACACAGCGGTATACCTACCACTTTTTCTTTACGCCTCCACTCCCTTCTTAAGCCCTGTTGTCCTCCCTCCTGCCACCCCACCTCCTCCACACCTCCACCCGCTCTTCTCTCCCGGGTCTCCACACTCGCACATCGCCGCTAGTGATATCGGGCATGTTTAGGTGTAGGCGTATCCGCAGTGCTGACTGGAATTTGCATCGGTTGCATGTGACATGATATGCAGTTATGGCGGTATATTTCAGCATGACCTATGCACAAGCGCACGAATCATAATGACGGGAGTTCATGCATGGTAGCTTCATAGTACGATAAAGTCAATCAAGATTGGCAGTAATATCAGGTGAAATTACACATCTAAGAGGTATTGTTACACGTCGGTGAGATGAGAATGACTTTTTTGTGACTAAATGTACAAAGTGAACCTTTTGACACAAGTAGAACCCCATAGTGTATTGTCCTTCGGCATGAGGCTATTCAAGGTTGTGATGATCGATCAGACCGTTGTGGTGGCGTAGCGGACTGAGAACATATCGGGCAATAAAATGCTGACAATTCTTTTACACGGGGTGGTCCAAAAGCCTTAGCCATTACTGTGTGCGTACACTTCACACCGTATTTTCAACACTTTTGAAGAAAACTCCTCCATTTTAAACACAAAGATTTATGAATCAAGTACTTTACATTTCCAATGCCTTTGAAGAAAACTCCTCCTTTTTAAACACAAGATTTAGATTTATGAATCAAGTACTTTACATTCCAATGCCTTTGAAGAAAACTCCTCCATTTTAAACACAAAGTTTCATGAATCAAGTACATTACATTTTCAATGCCTTTGAAGAAAACTCCTCCATTTTAAACACAAAGTTTCATGAATCAAGTGCATTACATTTTCACATGAATCAAGTGCATTGAAGCCTTTGAAGAAAACTCCTCCCTTTTAAACGCAAAGTTTCATGAATCAAGTACTTTATCGTATCCAGATTCAAGGATGGTGTGGCACGGTTACTTCATACCCTGTCTCATGCAAAGTCCTCAGCAAACCAGCAGAACAGCCAGACAGATGGAGAGAAACATTTCAACGAACTAGTCGGCAGCATACCGCTCACCAATCCACCACCCAGTGAGGAAGGAGGATATGTAGATGCAAACGTGGAACCAGTCACCAAGGAAGAAATCATCCACGCGTTAAAGACAACAAATAATGGCAAAGCACCAGGCCCATATAGCATTCCACCAAAAACAGAGAGCAGACGAAAACGCTGCAACAGACTTGCTCATAGATCTGTTGGGAGAAGCATGGGAGAAAAGAGACGGTGCCACAAGCTAGAGAAAAGGCTATATCATCCAGATCCCCACGAAAGTAGACCTCAGCGTCTGCAAGATTTGGAGAGGAATACGAGTGCTGTCCACACCCGGCAAAATCTCCACAAGAATCCTGGAGAGGATCTTTGTAGCAGTCGGCACGGAGCAGAGGGAGGAGCGAGCGGGACTTGGGTTTGGGAGACCATGCCCGGATCAGACTGGAACAATGCGCATCATCATCGACCGATCCTGGGAGAAAGGTCTCCCCTGCATATCAGCTTCATTGATTTTAAGACGGCTGCCGACTCTGTTGACAGAGTTGTGGCCTGGAAGGTACTGAGACGTAAAGAGGACGGCCAATAACAACATGGCGAACGACATTGGATGTCGAGACGAAAATGGCCAGAAACATCCAGGAGAGGGGGGGGTGATAGGGGGCGGGGGGGGGGGGGGGGGGAGAGGGAGGGAGGGGGGGGGAGGCAAGACCGACGGAGGAAGATCGATCACGCTGGAGAAGTGAAGCCCCCTTGTTCCAGGGGGAACGGGAAGCACTAATTCAATTAAGTCAAGTTTTCCCACGTGGTGGGTTAAAACTTCCTTCCAAACAATTCCTACTTCAGAAGAGGAAACAGCCAGACGTTACACGGGGTGGTCGTTTATCGACTGTAAGGTGGGCGGGAGAGAATTGAAATGTTTTTTTTTTTCATAGGTCTCAGCCATCTTGACTTCATGGGCTCTGTTAGCTTGTAAGTACCAGCATAGCATGTCGGTAGTCCCATATTGGGATAGGCTTTTTCCCTGAAAACAGGCCCCTTTCGCCTATTGGCCAGCTCTGCTACTCAAATGGTGCGACCACCCTCAATGGCCTCTGGAGAGTTTGGCTCTTTTGTTCTGTTCGGCTCACTCACCACCGTTCCCCGTTCGGCTGTCATCGTACGATTTAAAATTCTCTACCAGTCTTGAGACAGGGCAAAATATTTACGAGTTCATTGACTGAAGTGACTCCCCAGGGAATAAATGTATTACGGTTCAGTTCATCTCTCTCTCTCTCTCTCTCTCTCTCTCTCTCTCTCTCTCTCTCTCTCTCTCTCTCTCTCAACGCACACTCAGATTATTGGAAAGATCCTCTCAGAGTTTTTGGACGAAGCATCACGTACATCAGGCTTTTAGTATATCCTGGCACACAGAAAGAAAGAGAATGTGTGAGCGTGTGTGCATGCGTGCAGTGTGTGTTGTCGAGTTGTTTTTATCACTCACACACACAACACACACACACACACACACACACACACACACACACACACACACACACACACACACACACACACACTCGCACGCACGCACGCACATACAGATTCACACACACAACGGATGACACCTCTGTTGGCATGTTAAGAGTGACGAAAGACATTACACACACTCCCATGTGACGAACAAACAGTGAATAAACGTTTATTTCACATGCACAACGCTTATTTTAATGAACTTGGTGCATGCAAATGGGTCTGGTTAACGGGCTAAAGGGCGCTAATGAGTAATCAGTAGCACACAGAATCATTGCTCGAGATACCGACGGATTTTTTCCTGTCCATGTTCTAAGGGTTCGGGAACCAAAAGGACTAAAATAGCATAACGACAATGAATAAACGAATATGTACTTGTTCGAAAACAATTGTACGTGCCGCAAATGTGCAAAGTCATTTTTTTTTTGTCAAGCGGCATTCGTGATGATGCCGCGAACGTGGCCTTGTGCCGCAGATGTAATGCTTCCGTTTTTGATGGGCTCAGATATCCACAGGGAAACTGGACACTTTAAATGTTACAAAGTAAGCACCACAGGCTTAGATCTGGTGATTTGTTTTTTAATGCTGTCAGCGCTGTTCCACTAAGCTTTTTCTATCTGTGTGCGCTGTTCCACTTATCTTTCTCCATGTGTGTACGCTATTCAGTAATCTTTTTCTATATATGTGTACACTATTCCACTAATCTTTTCCTATCTGTGTACGCTGTGCAGTAATCTTTTTCTATCTGTGTACACTGTTCAGTAATTTTTTTTTCTATCTGTGTACGTTGTTCAGTAATTTTTTTCTATCTGTGTACGCTGTTCCACAAATCTTTTCCTATTTGTGTACACTTCCACTAATCTTTTCCTCTCTGTATGCTGTTCCACTAATCTTTCTATCTGTGTACGCTGTTCCACTAATCTTTTTCTATCTGTGTACGATGTTCCACTAATCTTTTCCTACGCGTGTACGCTGTTCCACTAATCTTTTCCTATCCGTATAGGCTGTTCCACTAATCTTTTACTGTCTATGTACACTGTTCCACTAATCTTTTCCCATCTGTCTCTCTGTCGCGTTCTCTCTGTATTGTCGGCTTTTCTCAGCAGTCTTTGACTGAATCCTTGTCTGTCTTTTTTTCTCCTTGACTTACTGTCTTTATCTCTGTCTCTGTCTTTCACATTCAGTTTTTGAACATTTTCATCTTTTTTTTTTTTTTCTTGAATTCATTCCATCTGAAAACGTAACCCAAAGTGCTGCATTTTTTTTTTGTAATTACATCATATCGATTTTGTTAACCTTTTGGGGGCAGAGGTAAAACAGGGATGAAAATCCATTCGAATATTCAAACACCAAAAGAATTGACATTCCATGCGCCCGATGTTTGCATCGTTGACCCAGTGAAACTTTGAGGAGATGAGTGGATACGAGAAAAAAAAAACCCTGCACGCCCTGGATAACTGCTCGGGTGAAGAAAAGCGTTGTGGCTTGTTATGGCGAGACCAGATATACT
>JADBJO010000994.1:430000-432500 GCA_016801955.1 Conus betulinus | reverse complement strand
TAGGAAATATTCATAGACCAGTGTACATCGTTTGGAAGAAAAAAAATGCATGATAAATAAAGTCGGATAGAGATATCAGCGCAGCCAAGTCTCATCCGTCTCAAGAATGTCAATCGTTTATCTACAGTGCTAATGACTGATGTAAATACGGAGACATTGTCTTGCTGCTGTTTTTTTTTTTTTTTTTTTTTTTCAGGGTTCGATCCTTTTCTTTATCAAATGTGCTGACAGCCCTGACAACACCCTGTGTGACTTGCAGGGCTGTAATGATAGCACCAAACCACATTCCACTCTCTACACACACTGATGTGATCTTTTGAATTTCTGAAAGAGATGAACATTTTTCGTCTAATCTAAGAATTTACAGAAGAAATATTTTAACAAAAGTTCCGGTGGGTTTTCTTTTGAAGAAGGTGTATTTTAAGGGATGTCTGAATGAGGAATTTTTTTTAATGACTTGTGAGTTGACTTCAGCGGGTGACAGCCCTGATATGGCTCTTTGCCGTTGGTTGGGCTATCAGCAACATTATTGACCTTGCTCCTCTCTACAAAGAAGATGGGCTGGTTGACTTTTAAATGACCGGGATGAGACAGAGAGTTGGGTTGGGGATGGGGGTGGGGTACCTCCTCTGTGACCAGGTGTGAATACACTGCGCTGGTAATGAATATGATTATAACGGTTCACATGTCTATAGTTATTTAGGGTATTTTCTACATGATAAAGTCTTTTAATGGTGTGCTGGCTGCAAGTAAGGCTTTCATCTTTCTGTAACATGGTGTTCTCTGTCTTAAAATACAGTGGGATGGCTTGTTACATAGCATTCCATTTTAGTGTATAGACAGTCAAAGAAGGAAATACGTTAGCATTAGCAACGAAAACCATATGCATCTGAGCGATAACAATAAGTACATCAACAAACAACAACCAAATAAAACAAAAACAGTCGTTTGTAAGCAGTTGCAATTAACCGGAAAATTTGTTGTTAAGTCTTGCATCTAATAAAGAGACCGATCAGAAACTCAGGCACTATTAGGCTTTTGCAGCTAACAAATCCGTAGATCCATTACATCTCGTGGAAGGTGTCCCATCTTGCCATAAAGTACACGAGTCTGATCTGTCTGTCTGTGTCTGTCTGTCTCTTCTTCTTCTCTCTCTCTCTGTCTCTGTCTCTCTCTCTCACTCTCTCTCTCTCTCTCTCTCTCTCTCTCTCTCTTTCTCTCCCTCTCTCTCTCTCTTTCTGTATGTATGTATGTTCAGTCATGCAGGCACCCACGTAGCTACGTGTAAAAGAGACAGACAAATCGACTCTGAAAAACTGTGTATTCTCAGTGAGTGCTGGAACATTAGTCAAAATGCTTTGCTGCAGACTTTACGAACATCTTGCTTCAAGGTGTGCCGCTAGCTTTGATGGAAGAAGAAAAGAAGAAAACTACTACTTTCCACCGCCCTCTTCATTTTATCCCAACTGTGGTGCGAACTTTGATGAACATTTGTCTTCAGTTGGTCTTTATGTTTCGATCATTGACTTTGTTATGGAGATTGATATTAGTTCTTTATTTACCATAATTTTGACACGCTGGCTTCACTAAGAAAGCGAACAAAGAGCACACATATGGATAAGAATATTTTTGTTCTCAAACATGAGAGGTTAGGCACCCCTTTTAAGAAGGTAACGTGGGATTGCTTTCATCCGTTCTGTGTTCATTTATCATTAAAAATAAGCCTTAAATGGGTGTGTGGTTTTGTGATCATTCCTGTATCTTAGGCCATTTTCTTAAAGAAAATATACAGCCATAGGAATTATCCAAAGACGTCCAAAATGCCACCGGATTTCGAAAATGTTTCAGTGCTACAGTAGATTTATCACTCATACATATACGCACACATGAGCTCAACGCACACGCACACGCACACACACGCACGCACCCCCCCCCCCCCCCCCCCCCCCCCCCCCACACACACAGATATATGTATACACACACACACGCACGAGCGAGCGCACGCGCGCGCGCGCGCGCGCGCGCACACACACACACACACACACACACACACACACACACACACACACTGGGACATTCGAAAAGGCAATCAGTTTGATTCCTCGCCCTCTCTCTCTCCCTCCCCTACTACCTTCTCTCTCTCTCTCTCTCTCTCTCTCTCTCTCTCTCTGTCTCTCTCTCTCTCTCCGGAGACACTTGTTCATCAATTCCCAGCTGGCTTTCCTTGTTTTTTTTTTTTCCCCATTCCATTAAGATAATGGGGAGAGCTGTTAAATTCTTGATGTGGGGGACGGTACCTGTTTGGTGGCAGTAAACCCAAGTTATGACAGCTTTTACTGCCTCACATCGAATCCCTTCTCTCCCTCCCTCCTGCCCCTCCCCCCCCCCCCCCCCCCCATCCCCTCCATGGTCAAAATACCTTTCATGGTAATACCAGTAACATGCCTGTGCCGTCTCTGTCTGTCTGTCTGTCTGTCTGTCTGTGTCTCGTTCACACACA
>JADBJO010000994.1:415000-422500 GCA_016801955.1 Conus betulinus | reverse complement strand
ATTGTTTTAAGCAAAACTGGCATTCCACTGTGGTTGGAAATGATAAATACAGTTGGTATTATTCCTTTAAAGATTCTTTATATCCTGAAAAATATCTTGGTGTAATAACTAATAAATGGCATAGGGACTCACTTGTCAGATTTAGAACAAGAACCTTAGGTTTATATTCACATAAAAGGTGGTTTACTTCAGATTCGATCATGAGTTCGGTATGCCCATTATGTTCGAATGGTTTCGAAGATGAGATGCATTTCTTATTCGATTGTTGTGAATATAATGAATTACGAAACACAAGTAGTCTGTTTAGTAAATACAACGCGCAAAGATATAACATAAGAAAAATACTGACATCTGAAAATGAAGACATTATTAGATCACTTGCTGCGTTCATTGCGAAAGCAAATAATATTAGAAAGAAAAATTTTAGATTGTTAGTTAGCAGATTATTTATCATGAAAATGGAACTCTGTTAGATATCTACAATGTGTTATTGTCATTTTGAAAGAAAAGGATAGCAACTGTCACTAATTGATGATTCATAGGTCGGTTGGTCGATGATTACGACCCAATACTAATGGATGTTTCTGCAAAGCTGTTTTGATTTTTGCATTTATTTTCGATTGTCGCCAGATGTAATTTTACATTTTGATTTGTTTGCGCTTCCTTGGCATTAGAGCCGAAAGAGCTGTTGCCAATAAATTCTTTGTCAATTGTCAATTGTCAATTGTCTCTCTCTCTCTCCCTCTTCTCTCTCTCTTTGTCTCTGTCTCATATTTCCCCCCTCATTGCTTGAATGTTGGTTATTTACGTGCTTGGGTTTCTTCACCTCTCGGTCTGTCAGTGTCTTCGTCAGTTTGAAGAGTTGGTTCTTGTGCCACATAAAGGTTTAAAGCAGATGCGACCGCCATGTGGTTTCTTTTGTTTTTTTTTATTGTTATGGTCGGTTGTTTGCATGAAGACATTTCAGCTGCGTTTTTGAAAATATTTGTTGCATCCACAAAAGTTTTACATCGTTCGCTTTTAGCTAACTCCGCACTACACACTAGAAAAAAGAACAATGACAAAAAAAAAAAAAAAAAAATCTTAATCAACTTCTTGATTTTGTTATTAATAACGCAGTGTAATAGAACTCATGTGCTTGTGCGTTCGTGAATCTGACGGAAACCGCTGTCAGTGAACTCCCTTTGTATGGTGGCCGACGTTTTTCATGTTATTACTAGAAAGGCGATTTCCTATCAGTTCCATTCCTGTCGTCCTTGTGTAGCTGTAAACGACGACAGACAGAACCGCGTGCACGCTCAGTTCCACACGCAGCAGAACACAGGCAGAAAGTAGTTATTCTTTTAACAATGCCATGATGCTATAAGTAGAAGATTAGACACAAATAAACGTAGAAAACATTTTTTTTTTCTCCTTTTTTTCCCCTTGGTTGGAAACAGTATTCTCATAGCAAATTAATGAAGTTTTTGATCGAAGTAATGAAATCATTATTTCAAAGATGAGACACTTCCAACGCACTAGATGTCAAAGAAGTTTAGTGATACGGATGAGACACTTTCAACGCACTAGATGTCAAAGAGTTTAGTGATACGGATGCAAGATAGCATCACAGTTTATGTAAATGTTGGTACCTCTCGTTTTGGTTTTTTGTTCTCCCAGTTCTTATAGAACAGGGAGTACTTTAGAATGGGAACGAAGAAATCCTCTCTCTCTCTCTCTCTCTCTCTCTCTCTCTCTCTCTCTCTCTCTCTCTCTCTCTCTCTCTCTCTCTCTCTCTCTGTGTGTGTGTGTGTGTGTGTGTGTGTGTGTGTGTGTGTGTGTGTGTGTGTGTGTCCGTCCGTCCGTCCGTGATCAAAATGTGTTCCACTCGCTCCAGACAAAACTACTGGGCCGATCTTTGTGAAAATTTGTAGGTATGTTCATTATGGGTCAGGGATGATGCCCGATGTTTTAGTTTACCGTTACAGCCGTTGCTAGCGACTGTAACGCCCTGAACGGTTTTTCTTCTTTATGGAATATCTCAGAAAGTACTTGGCCGATCTTTGTGAAAATGAGCAGGTATGCTCATTATGGGTCACGGACGACGCCCGATGTTTTAATTTACCCCGTTATAGCCGTTACTAACGGCTGTAACGGCCTGTAACGTTTTTTCTTCTTTATGGAATATTTCAGAAAGTACTTGGCCGATCTTTGTGAAAAATTTGTAGGTATGTTCATTATGGGTCCCGAATAATGCCCGATGTTTTAGTTTACCGTTATAGCTGTTACTAACGGCTGTAACGGCCTGTAACGGGTTTTCTTCTTTTATGGAATATCTCAGAAAAAGTACGTGGGCGATCTTTGTGAAAATTAGCAGGTGTATTCATTATGGGTCACGAATAATGCCCAATGTTTTAGTTTACCATTATAGCCGTTACAAACGGCTGTAACGGCATGTAACGGTTTTTCTTATTCAGGGAATATCTTAGAAAGTACTTGGCCGATCTTTGTGAAAATTAGCAGGTATGTCCACTATGGGTTACGAATGATGCCCGATGTTTTAGTTTACTGTTATAGCCGTTACTGACGGTTATAACTGCCCATAACGGTTTTCTTCTTTAAGGAATATCTCAGAAAGCACTTGGCCGATCTTTCTGAAAATTTGTAAGTATGTTCATTATGGGCCACGGATGATGTCCGACGTTTTAGTTTACCATTATAACCGTTACTAACGGCTATAACGGTACATAACGTTTTTTTCTATGGAATGTCTCAGAAAGTTCTTGGCCGATCTTTGTGAAAATTTGCAGGTATGTTCATTATGGGTCACGGATCATGCCCGATGTTTTATTTTACCGTTATACCCCGTTACTAACGGCTATAACGACCCATAACGGTTTTTTCTTTTTTTTTTTTACTTTTTTTTTTTTTTTTTAGAATATCTCAGAAACTACGTGGCCGATCTTCCTGAAAATTTGTAGGTATGTTCATTATGGGTCACGGATGATGCCCAATGTTTAAGTTTACCGTTATAGCCGTTACTAACGGCCCACAATGTTTTTCTTCTTTATGGGAAATCTCAGAAAGTTCTTGGCCGATCTTTCTGAAAATTTGTAGGTATGTTCATTATAGGTCACAGATGATGGCCGATGTTTATCAGAGTAGCCATAATAACGGTAACACCAGCCCAAGACGGTTTTTCCTCTTTATGGAATATCTCACGCGTATTCAGGATAAACTGGGAGTACGTTTATATGCTTTGCATCTTGTTTTTTTGTTTTGCTTGTTTGTTTGTTTGTTTTTGTCCGTTTGTGTTTAAGAGCAAAGAAGTTCAAAGATACTCGTGGTGTACAACTGGGTATGCATGTGAGTGTGTGAGTGTGTGTATGTGTGGGGGGTAGGGAAAGTAGATGCGAGAGGATAGACGTTGATATCCATGCGAGTTGAAATTTCAGGTAGCGACTCTGTGTGTGTGTGTGTGTGTGTGTGTGTGTGTGTGTGTGTGTGTGTGTGTGTGTGTGTGCGCGCGCGCGCGCGCTTGCACGTGCATGTGTGTGGTCTCTGTGTGTGATACTTTGTATGAAAGGAAGGGGTGTGGAGATAGAGTGGAAGGAAAGGTCCGGATGATGGGTAGACGGAGGTGGAAGTAGGGTTGGGATTGGGAGAGGGAAGGGTGTAAGGGAAGGGAGCATGAGGGGTACTGAGCAAGGACGTTAAAGAGCAGTCCATTCAATTTGTTTTTTTTTAGTTCAATATCCATTTCGTCTTAAAACTTAATGATGCATCTCGTTCTCGTTGTCGTCGCGCTACTTATTTTATTATTATTTCATTTTTTGTTATGTGAGTGTGTTGTGGTTTTTATCCATTTCGGCGGCCCGTTTTTCTGAGTTGGACTGATTCCAAAAGTCTTGCTTGTTTGTTTGTTTGTTTTCTTGTTCATCTGGACAGTGCTTTAACTCTATTTTAAGACACTGCAGTCTCGGTGTTATTCCAACGTTTTGTTGTATATTACGTCCATATGGTTTGCGTGTGTGTGTGTGTGTGTGTGTGTGTGTGTGTGTGTGTGTGTGTGTGTGCGAGTGCGTGCGTGCGTGCGTGCGTGCGCGTGCGTGCGTGCGTGCGTGCGTGCGTGTGTGCGTGCGTGCGTGCGCGCGTGCGTGCGTGCGTGCTGTGTGTGTGTGTGTGTGTGTGTGTGTGTGTGTGTGCGCGCGCGCGCGCGTGCGCGTGCGTGTGTGTGCGCATATGTGTGTGCATGTGTGTGTGAGTGAGCGCGCTCACACGCGCGCGCGCGTGTGTGTGTGTATGTGTGCGTACTCGGTTAAACTGGCGTGACCTTGTCTGGAAGTCTGGCGTTCCTCAGTGCCATGGAGATGATCTGTCAGGGTGGCATGTACTGCCTCGTGTACCAGAGAGTGTGGCCCTCCCGTCACGGGGTTGTCTCAGGCTAACGTCACCATGTCTCGTTTCGTGTCACGCTAACAGGAAGGCTTCACATTTCCGCTGATGTGGCTTCGTCTTGTCTTTTCCTGTGCCCCCTCCACCTTCCCACCCCCGCCAGCAATGATTGAATTTCACGAGTAAGTCGATAAGTGCGATGTCATGAACTGCCAGGGCTTGACATCTTACTAGGAGAGAGGTTTGCTTCATTATTTACGATAAAAAAAATCACACTCGGTATATGCATGCCGCAAAGCTAGCACCCACTCTGGTCCCAGAGAAGAACGGTGTACTCGCGGTCGAATGAAGATACAATTTTTTTTGTCCTTTTTTTTTTTTTTTTTTGGTTACATCCCACTATTCACGATCATGAAGTGTTTTCATTTTCTTCCTTATTGACTTCTTGTTCAGAGTTAACCTGATGTGAAAGATGTCGAAGAAAAATATTTTTTTCTTAAACTGTTTTATCTGTTTTCGATGAAATTACAAACTTTTGTGCACGTATATACTCATACGCGTTTACCTATACCCGAAGAATAAGAGCAACTCTATGTCAGATGTCATCAAATCACGTTGGATTTACATCAGTATGCCAACTTAAACATAGACGTAAATGCGTATACATAAACAATACACACATACGTATATAGATATATACGTACTCATGTACACAGAAAAAAACACATATCTGCCAGTATTAGGGAGAGCCAAACCTTGAAGGTATATTTATAAAGAGAGATGGACATGATGGATATTGTAAATCAGTCCGGGCGTTTGATTTTATATTACTTTCAAAATGTCTTACATATAAATGTAAAGTCCGTGACTATGAACCAGTTTCCTGTACCTTCACGCAATACGTTAAAGTGAAATACATAGCGGAAAAACATTTCGCCATTTTTGTTTACATGAAATATCCTGTATTTGGCAAACAAGAACAGTGATTTAATAGATCAAAAACCATTAAAAGAACAAGCCTCTAGATAATAATTATCAGTTTGAAGACGACGCAGCAGAATATTTTTGTCATTAACAAAAAGGAAGTATCTCCTGCACCGTTAGAATTGTATACTCCTAGTTTCAATGAATTTCACCTAATTATATCCTTGTATTTGCATATTAGCGTTTGGGCATATAGGTTAGGATTGTCTACCTTTAAACTGACGAGTACGTCTTTTCTCATCTTTGTTGTTTTGTTTTTCGGTTTGGTTCATTTGTCTGTTTTGCATGTTTTATTAAAAAAAAAAAAGTGAACGTATTTTGTATATTTCATATATAACATAACATTTCTAAAATTTTACCATGATGTCAAGTAAACAAGTAAACGCCATCTGTCTTTGCATGAAAAGTTTGTAATATGACTCAGCTTAGTTGTGTGCATGTTACTGATGCTGATAAAGACTGTAACTATGCGGTTATGGTAACATGTTTGTTTGCTGGAAAAAAGAACCTTCGTCGCAAGAGCGAAAAACATGGTATCGCTCTTAAGATTTCTGAGGTATGATTTGGACTTTTTCCCCCAAAGAAATGAATATAACCATTTGGAATACAGTTTTAACAACTTGGATATTGATATGGATCGTATTGTACAGTTAATGATTTCTTCGCCTCACATACGTGAACTGAATATAGATTCATTTCCATTTTCCCCAGCCCCAACTGTGTCCCACGCTCTCTACTTATTTTTCTTTAGTACTGAAACGATAACTACGAAGACACACACACACACACACACACACACACACACATATATATGAGCGTGCGCACATGTACACACACATACAGACACATTCGCGGACACAAATCAAACATGCACGTTCGCACACACACACACACACACACACACGCACACGCACACGCACACACACACACATACACGCACACACACACACGCACGCACGCACGCACGCACACACGCACGCACGCACGCACGCACATGCACACACACACACACACACACACACACACACACACACACACACACACCCGAAAATACAAACACAAGTGCGTAAGAGCGCGCATGCGTGCGCGTGCACACACACACACACACACACACACACACACACACACACACACACACACACACACACACACACACACACACGCTCACACACACACACACACACACACACACACGCATAAACACACACGCGCGCGCGGGCGCGTGTTCACCTACACGTACGTTTACTCAGCCATTCCAACACCATCAAACGGTCCAGACGGACATTTGGCGGGCAGTGGCCGCAGTAAGTTATGTCTCCTGTGTTTGTACTTCTACCACTGTTTTCTTTTCACCCTAATGTTTGTTTCGTTCCATAGCTTCTATGAATATGACCTTTATAAGACGCGTTAAAGTCATATTCCAGCTGGCAATAGAAAACAGCGAATAGAACGTGTTCGTACGGAGGCCACTAGCCCATTTCGAACAGGAGAGAGATTGTCCTCAGAAGTTAAAACATACGTTTATGTGACATTTAGTTGACCCTAGATTTTTTCTTTGCATGGAATACAAAATGTTGCGCTGCAACATTTGTAATATTTTGGACGGACACATACTTCTTGTTCTTCGATAAAATGGTCGTTGTGGTGGTAGTGATGGTGATGGTGGTTGTGGTGGTGGTGAGAGAGAGAGAGAGAGAGAGAGAGAGAGAGAGAGAGAGAGAGTGTGTGTGTGTGTGTGTGTGTGTGTGTGTGTGTGTGTGTGTGTGTGTGTGTGTGTGTGTGTGTGTGTGTGTGTGTGAGAGAGAGAGAGAGAGAGAGAGAGAGAGAGAGAGAGAGAGAGAGAGAGAGAATAAAGCAGTATATATATCATTTCTGATCATGTGTCTCCTCTTTTACATGCATGAGACTTTTCTCTCGACAACATTGTTGAATTAGCTGAAGACCATTTCCCCCTTTGGTTGATGAAACGAGCGGATATTTTCTATTTCTGTGATCACATTACTGAAAATGAGAATCCACTTTTGCTTGCTTCTCTTGTTAAAGAATTGATTTACACTGAATATGAATCTTATCTGCATATTTTCACTGATGGTTCAGTTTCGAGTGCTTCTGAGGTGGTGCTGCTTTCATGATACCTTCCCT
>JADBJO010000994.1:397500-405000 GCA_016801955.1 Conus betulinus | reverse complement strand
AGTGACCAGTGGTCAGTGGCACTGACCACCAGTCGTCTGCATTGTACAAGGTACACAGGTACTCGGGAGACTATAATTAGCTGTGAAATAGTTAAAATCTCCGATTTACGTCATAATGACCAGTAGTCAGTGGCACTGACCACAAGTAATCTACATTGTACAAGGTACACAAGCACTCGGGAAACACTAATTAGCTGTTAAATAGTTAAAATCTCCGATTTACGTCATAATGAGCAGTGGTCAGTGGCACTGACCACTAGTCATCTGCATTGTACAAGCTAAGGTACACAGGTACTCAAGAGACTAAATAGCTGTAAAATAGTGAAAAGAGGCAAACTGGGATGAAGCAACAAAGGTACTTGGTCACAACGACACGTGGTCACAATGACATTTTGTCACAACTGCGCTCGGTCACATTGGCACTTGGTCACATTGGCACGTAGCCATCTTTCTTTCCCACGCATGCACGGGCGTACTCACACAACCGAATATTGACCCACGCCTGTAAGCTAGCGCGAGAAATGTTAATACGTATCTGTTAGTGAACCAGGGTATATGTGTGTGTGTGTGTGTGTGTGTGTGTGTGTGTGTGTGTGTGTGTGTGTGTGTGTGGGGGGGGGGGGGGGGGAGTAGGAGGGTCCATCTATTGAGAAGAGCCTAGAACTACTACTTTGTCTAAACCCAACTGACTGTATATAGGAAATGGGGGGGGGGGGGGGGGGGGGGTAAATATGCAGGCTAACACAATTTTTTTTAAAGGCAGGTGTGCGTGTTGGGAAAAGGCAGAGGGAAAACCCTGAATAACCCTCTCTTGTTTGAAGGGTGGGGTGGGGTGGAGGAAGATTCCAAATAGTCCTAGACTGACCCTTTGGGGGGGGGGGGGGGGGATGTAAATCCAGGCCAGCCCAAACTTACCCCCGCGGGGGTAAGTTCCACTGGGGGGGGGGGGGGGGGGGTAAGTTCTAGCTAGTCCTAGAATGACCCCGGGGGTAAAAGCAGGCTAGCCCAGACTTACCCCGGGGTAAGTTCCAGAGGGGGTAAGAACGGGCTGTTACACAGGAATGGAAATCCGTACGATCATCTTAATCATCCTCATTCTCATCGATCAGCATAAAAAAGTCTCAAATTCTGTGGCCTTTCATGCCCTGCTCTCATGGTGGCCTCAGTTTCGATGTCTTCTCCACGTTTGTGGCCTTGGGTTAGTTCCGTCGGGTTAACCGTATCAGCGAGTCCCATGGGGGCTGTCGTTGGACGGACATGGTGGCGCACTCCGGAGGGAGAGCTCACACACACCGCAATTATTGTCGTCAGTAGGGGGCTTAGTAGGTGGTGTCCTGCATATGTTGGATCAGAACAGGCGCCACTGAACACCACCGACGTGACTCGGCAGCAGTGCAGTGTCTCCTCCGGTGGATTGCCTCTTGACGACTTGACATTGACTGCTCCCTGTGGATTGCCCGGTGCCGGGGGGACTGCAGTGGGACTGACCGGGCTGTGGCTGTGGACGGGGTGTCGGAATGTTGAGTGCAATGCCACTGACGTGCCACAGAAGATGGAACAGAAAAAAAAAAAACAAGAAAAAAAAAAAAAAGGCCTGTAGACAACAAACCAGTGTGGCCTTATTGGTCAATACAAGATCTGCTCAGAAGAAAGCCTAGAGATAACAAACCAGTGTGGCCTTATTGGTCAATACAAGGTCTGGTGTCTGCAGTTCGTGCTGATTCCGACGCTGTTCTGGCTTCTGCTGATATACGATATCAGCTCCAATACAGTGGAATCAATAGAAGCCAACATTGACAAACGCAGAAGGAAATGGCTCAGTTCCCGCCTAGTCTCATTGACGTTGCACTCTGTGCACTCTACTGTCGCCAAGCAAAGCTGAAGCGATCCTGAAATCCATCCTCGAGTACAAATTGGATACAGCAAGGTTACTAACCATGCCTGAGGACTCGGAAAACAAGACTGTGAATTCAATCGAGCCCAGGCTGAAGATTGGCAGGAAATGGAATGTGTTGGAGGCAGTAGAGATATGACAAAGGAAAAGCTGCTCAAGATAAAGAGAACAGCACATACACAAAACCAACAGACATGGCATGGGATCAACGGAAATGAAGTGGTGGGTAAGAAAGCAAAAGGGAAAGCATAGAGAGTCAAGGTGATACAGGAGGCAGCTTATTAGGGACGATGTACAGATGACCTTTCTGGAGCCCCTGATCACACTGTCATATCTGGAAGCGTTAATCAAATTTTGCGCACACATTTCGAAGTCAGAAAGTGTTGCGCTGGTTGGGTCCCCAATATCAATTTGAAGAACAACAGAGGGCAAAGGTAGATGGTGCAGGCGCAGCTTAAACGATGCTTGGGACATTGCAACACGAAATGAAACGTGGATTTACAATTTGATCCGGAAACAAACCAACGACATACCGTCTGGCTGTTCCCCAGATGAAAGTCCGCCCGTAAATAAAAACTACGAGAAGCACTGCGAAGCGAAGCAAATTGTCGCTTGTTTCTTTTCCAAAACCTGGTTACTTCGCGACAGTCTCACTCGTTGAATGGAAAACAGTTTTCTCTGTGGAGCATGTAAATTAGTGCTGGCCCAAAGTGATAAGATCTTGGTGCCGAGGACATCCACGGCACTGGAATCCGGGCTACGTTGCTGCACAGTGGCAGCGTTCACACTACTGCTCAAAATTCTGAGTTTCTGGATGCCAACTAAGTCCAACTGGTCACCCATCCACCCATTGTTCACCAGACCTGGCCCCATAAGACTGGTTTCTCTACCTACCCCTCCCTGAAAAAGCAGCTGCCAGGAATGGCGTGTCAGAGTGTTTCGGGGGTGTAATTTCTGGCATACCGGAAGTACCCTGGCGTAACGTCATGATCAAGTAATATGGTGCGTATGCTCTGATTGAGGATTAACTGAAATGTTAGACCAATATGCTACAAAAATGCTGCGTCCGCAGACTTCTTGGGTACCTCTCGTATAAGAGCCGGCAACACATATTCTCTGATTCATCTTGACAGTATAAACTTATATAAGAGAATTAGTAACCGTGCATTTAAGTACGGCAAAAAAAAAGAGTTCAAACAGATCGAGACAATACAATTTATTCCCCATGATTAGCAAAAGATTTCAAACTCAGTATTCCATCGGGTTCAACAGGATGAATAGATAGTAGCAGTCATGACGAAAAATGTTGCACTTTTTATGTCGTTCGCACATCCCAAACAAAAGATTTGCAAATTTTGTGCATGCTACATTTTGCGTCCAGACTGCTGCATTGTTACGTTTTTCGGGGAGATAACGGCATTGTTACATTTCACGTCGTAACTATGGCATGTCGCCACGAAAACTCCAGGTGGCAGGATTCGTATTGCCAAGCGGCACGTTTTAGGAGAGGAAACCCGGTACACTGAGTCATGGTCTGTCGGGTGCTGTTGATTAACTGACAGCAGGCCTCCAATGCTTTTGGCAAACTTGGTAAATTTCAGGAGTCAAAGTTTAGAGCACCTAAGACGAGGAACAGAAGAGCACACTCAGGGCAGCTTGCTAGACTTCAGTGTCTACGGGACTACCGGAGTTATTCATTCCCTCCCGCGAACCATCCCTGAGTGGGAACGATTCACTGACTGAGGCTGTGGTTGGAGCCGCGTCACTTGGCGTGTTCACGTCGAGAGCTGGTAAACTCCACCAGTAGTCACAAGTTTTTTTGTTGTTGTTTTTAATGCGCCCCCCCCCCCCCCCCCCCCCCCCCCTACAAGTGTCAGAATAATCAGCATGTTGACTGAGGACACTCTATGGATGAAGATGAAGGCTAGTGTGGTGTAGTAATGGCGGAACGTGCCGGAAGAGCTCAGTTGGTAGAGCGCAGGACCGGTAATCTTGGTGATCTTGAGGTTGCGAGTTCGGATCTCCGTCGGGCCGTTTCGGTACAGGTTTTTTCCCCCCGGGGTTAACATTGGTTCTGACTCCACTTCCCATACAGTCCTTCGAATGAGACTATAAACCGAGGTTCCGTACGTGTGTGAACGCACGCATAACATCTTGCCCACACGTAAAATCCCCACCACCAACTTTCGGAAGAGACGGCCAGTTTGGCCGTTGGTATGGATGACACTTTACACAAAGCATGCACCCTGAGTGAGAAATGAAAGAATGAAGGAAGTAAGGAAATTAAGTGAACGATATTGACTGGGTGACACGGGAAACGACTGAATGAAGCACCGGCAGGCAGCTCTTCAGTCGGCACTACCTAGATAGGCAACTCGTTGTGTGCAAGAGTGTGGATTGTCAGCGCCTAGAACCTTTGGCATGACGTATATAATTACTAAGTTATTACTCTTCTTCTTCTTCTTCTTCTTCTTCCATATTTCGAAAAGATTCTGTTAATGACCTCTCGCCTGTTATGACACCATTTATCTTTAACATATCACAGATGGGATGGATTCAGAGCGGGGGAAGAGCGGAATCAGAAACTACATTGTTTGAACTTTATCTTTGTGTTTTGACGCTGTCTCTTGAAATGTCAACGGACTCAAAGGTTTTTTTTTTTTTTTTTTTTTTTTTTTTTTTTTTTGCGGGCACTAGTGCGATCGATAAGAAGTTTAGGAAATTCGGTGAATTGGGTGGTGTGACACAACACACACACACACACGCGCGCGCGCGCGCACGCACACACAGCACGCACGCAGGCACGCACGCACACACACATTTATAAACAGATAGATATAGATAGACAAATACGTAGATAGACAAATAGATAGACAGATAAAGAGACAGACGGACAGATGGATAGATAGTTCGATCGATAGTTAAATAGACATCTCTTCTCCTTCTTCTTCTCCTTTAACTGGGTGAGAGTCTTTGTGGCTCCACACTGAAGAACAATTCAGCAGGCTCCTCCAGTTCTGTCGGCTGTTATGCCAAGGCTTGGATCTCTGCAGGTGTTTCGCCCAGCCCCCTGTCCATTTTGAAATGTCGTCGATCCATTTGTGTGTTTGTTTCTTTCTAGTTTGGACCGCTCGTTGCTAAAGATGAATCCCACGTTAGCGAATTGTTGAACAATTTCTAGCTTTTGTCCCTGGGCACTTACATTAGTGGTGATGGTGGTGTTGTGGCTGGCCATCACTTTAGTCTTCTAAATGCTGATTTCCATGCCATACCTTGACGCTTTACTCTCAGTCTTCTAGCAAACCTGGCGACTTCTTGTTTACTGTATACCAGGCAATCAGTGTCATCTGCCAATCGATGCTTCGTGAAGGTTCTTCCTCCAGTGCGCGTTGTGCTGACATGACCTTTAAGTGCGTCAGCCATGATGCGTTCTTGGAATTTCTTGAAACGTGTGGGAGATATAGAAGGCGGTCCTGGCTAACTCCAACTGAAGAACGGAAGCACTCCCCAGAAGCATCCTGTGCCAACACACTGCACTGATAGTTTTTATGTACAGCTGCTGCATGGTGCTAACTGGTGTGTGGCCAGTGCTAAGTTTCATCATTACGGCCCGTAGTACTTGCAGCGAGACTCTCTCGAACGCCTCCTTGAAGTCTGTGAAGAAGTGGTAAAACTCCCTGTCGTGTTGGGGATGCTTTTGGTAAAAGATAAACGCAGTAAAGATCTGTTGCGATGGTACTTCTGTCTCAGCGGAATCCAGCCTGTTCTTCGGTAATAACAATATCTGCTTGCGGCTGTAATATCTGTGTCAAATGATTTTGAGCAATACTTTGTTAACATGGCTGATCAGATTGATAGTTCAGTGGTTCTGGCAGTGCCAGAGTTTACGTTTCGTTGGAAGGATGACGATTAGCGAGTTGAGTCAAAGGTACGGGTCTCCCTCCAGTGTGCCAGATTTTATGGTAGACGGCTGTTAGAATATTATTACTGCCCTCCCCGTGTTCAAAAGCTCTGTAGGGATGTTGTTGATGCCTACAGCCTTCCTACAGTCCAGCGATTCCACTGCAACTGCGAGGTCTTCAACGAGTATGGAAAAGTCATGCTCCACTGATGAATCCTATACTGTTCAGCATGCTTGGATCTCTGTACCATATTCATTTTAGTTCAGAGCAATATTCAGTCCACCACCATTCTATTCCTTCTTGTCTGAGACAGTTGCAGTCTTTGTCCTAAATGGTGCTGACTTCGCTTTTGTTTGGCCAAGATTTTTTTTTCTAATTTCTTAAGACTTTCTTAATGACGTTGTTGTCCAGGGATTATTTAATGTCTGCACATTACTGCTTCAGTCCAGCTTTCCTTTGCATTCATTTCTATGCAAATCGTGTTTTTAGCGCTTTACTTCTCTCACTCAGTCTTCGCACGCTTGTTCAACACACACACACACACACACACACACACACACACACACACACACACACACACACACACACACACACACACACACAGTGCGCGCGCATGTGCGCACGCATGTGCGCACGCATGCACGCACGCACGCACGCACACACGCACACACACACACACACACACACACACACGCCTCTCTGTCTCTCTCTCTGTCCTAAAAGGGGAGGAGGGGGGATAAGAAATGGGCGAGAGTTTGCTAGTCTTCGGGATCTCTCGCTTTCGAGATAAAAAAAGAAAAAAGGCCGACAATAGTAAAGTCCTGTGGTTGGTGCACGAAAAGCGCTAACGTTTTCTGATTGGTGCGTAACACGATCAAAACGCTGACCCCCCCAACAACAGGCAGCGCGCATGATGGAGTAGTCCCCACGCTCAGTTCGAATTTTTGTCTTGCGCCCGATTCTTTGCTCCCCACGCATCTTGACATCACTAGCATACGCTAACCCACTCGCGGATCATCGTGCCTATGAAACTCTTCTCTGTTCATCACTGGCGAAGGGACAGATCAGCAGACATTGAAGTGAGTTAAAAAATCGGTCTGTCTGTAATCAAGGACGCTATCCGATACGGCACCTTCCCGTTCGGCTGAGAGTAAAGAGATCGGGTGTGTTGAGAGACTTAAACCAGGAAACAGACAGACAAACGCCAGCATCCGCGTAGCAGTGGTTAATGTCGCGGATTGCGGTCTGGGGAAGTCGCCGGTTCCAGTCCAATCGGATGCCTTCCTCTGTCGGTGTCTTGTCCCCGGCCGACGCCAATACAGTTGTCGATGATGCTGTGAAACTCAGTGGGGAGACTGGGAACCCCGCTGTCTAGTTTTATCCATTTACTAGAGACGTCTCTGAGAGGGCTGTTAAAATGCCCTGACCAACACATCAGGTGTCTTTGTCTTGCGGGCCCTGGCCAACGCCGGGACGATGACATGGAAAAAAAAAAACATAGGCTAAAGCCAGACGTGTAGTATGTAATCGAAATTAAACTGTATAGCATCATGTATATAGTCCTTATTGATCATTATTTAAAAAAAAAGCAAACCAAGTGCTGAAGAGTTGACAGACATCCCCCTCCCCTCCTAGTCCCGTCCTCCGGAAAAATCCTTTTCTCATTTTGTTTCACAGATAACACAGACACGGGAATGCATAGAT
>JADBJO010000994.1:390000-392500 GCA_016801955.1 Conus betulinus | reverse complement strand
GTGGCAGGGGTGTGTTGTGTTGTGGGCGTGGTGTGGTGTGGTGTGATGTGTGTGTGGTGTGGTGTGCTGTGGTTTGGTGTGATGTGGTGTGGCGTGGTGTGGTGTGGTGCGGGATGGTCTGTTGTGTTGTGTTGTGTTGTGATGTGTTGTGATATGATGGAAACATGGCGCGATTGGTTCATTGTGATATTTTGATGTTGTTGTCGTACCCTGGGTAAAAGACTCCTAGGATCATCCGAACAGCCGAAGCACTTGAACATTATGGTACAAATGCATCACCTAGGGATGAGAACATTACGTGTGTGACCGTTTTTTGATTACCCTGCCACGTGGGCAGCCACACACTCCGACTTCGAGGGATTTTGGAGACTGATAACATTATGCTTGGAGCTCGTCACGACAGAAGACAATCCCTGCATAACTATGCAGAGCATAACAATATTGATATGTAGCCTTGGTGTTCTAGCCTATGTCAGCTGGTATAACACAGCCTTAAGCCAGGGCGTTATTGTGCTATGACGTGTCATTATGTGATGCAACGTGTGATGTGATGTGATGTGATGTGATGTGGTGTAATGTGCTGTGACGTGACGTGCTGTACGTTGTGATACGATGCGGTAGAGTGGGATGGAATAGAGCGTGATGGGACGTAATGGTTGTTGCGTCCTGAACTGTAATCTGTTGCTTTACTTTGTATTGCGTTGTAAATTGTATTAACTTGTATTTTGTCGTTTGAAAAATGTACACTGATTTGCGCTGCACTGCGTGGATTTGCACGTTGAATTGAACATTGCTCCAAGGCCAGGCCACTGTGAAGTAGATTGATGCGCTCCGTTTGATAGATTGATATATTTTTCTTTATTTCACAGACCAATTTGAGTATTGTATTGTACAGTGCTGTGTTGTGCTGTTTTGCTTTATATCCTTGTCTCTGCATTGTATTGCGCTGTACCAGATTGTGTTGTTTTTCCTTAAGTTGCATGCTTTGCCGTGGCTTTACGTTTGCTTGCTTTTATATCATTGTGGCCAACTCCGTCGCATGAATATCTCCGCACCATGTTATACCATCATAATGTTCAATGCGTCACTTTGTGGGTAATGCTGGTCCTGTCGCGTCGTTCTGTTTTGCCGTGTGCAGTCTCGTATGATTAGGCATTGTGTTGTGATGCCAGGTATTACACATTCTTCAGTGTACCAAACTGCATTATGTAGTGTTGTAAAATATGTCCGGACAAAACGCTGACTCTTCCCATACACAGGTAGTGCACTGGTTTACAAGTTACACAATGTGTTCTTTGCTTGTTGTTGTGTGCATCAAAGTCCACATGATCGGTGTCATAAGTGTAATTAGTTATTACCAGTTTATCATCGTCCCGGCTGTCGGTCGGAAAGGTAGAAATAGCCATATCGTTAGTCAGTTTGGAAGGCAAAATCTGTCATCTTGACAACTGAACAGGTAGAAACACCCATTCCGTTCGTTGAGAAGGTAGAGTTCGTTATCTCTAGTTAATTAACAATTGACGAAGAAGGTAGAAACGGTTATCCTGTTAATTAAAGAAAAAAGGTAGAAGCAGGCACTTTGTTAACTGGAAAGACAGAAAAATCTAGTTTGTTAATTCGGAAAGTAGAAACAGATTTTTAACTGGGAAGGTGTGAACAGTCATTCTGTTAATGGAAATGGTAGAAACTGTCATGGGCTGAACTGTGAAGGGGGAGAAAAAATGGCTGTCACCCAGTTTCGCCTAGATCGTTTCACCGAGAAGTAATCCTAATCTGTGTTTCAGTGATTCCAGTCAAAGGCGTAAGATTGGCCGTCGATTGCATACCGTTCCCCAACCCCCTTCACCCCAGTCCGTCCTGCCCAGCTATACATCGAATAGATGGATAATTTTAGAATTGCAAGCGACTCGACTGATGGAAGGTGATGTCATATGACTGGATTCTGGTATTATGACTGAAGAGAATGAAGTCGTAGAATGCCGACAAGTCGTCCTACCAACCAGAGGGCTTTGCTACATTTGGTTCTTGGGAATAAAGAATAAATTATATCTGAGCAGAATTCGAAAAGATTTTTTTACACCTCTAATCATTTCAGACATGCATCTTGTTCATCTCGAAGGTGAAGGGCATTTTACGTAGAAAGAAGGTGATGTAGTAATTACATTGTTCAAAGTTCGTCTTTTTTCATCTGTCTGTTTCATTAGAAACTATGAATACAAACGTCCGATTACGTAGTAAATTCATTGAATTCTGTTATCCTTCTTGCGATTGGTGAAAAGAGACGGCATCATTGAGTTGATGGGGCCATATATTTGTTTTTCGATCGGATATTGATGTGACAACTGGTCCATACTTTATGATTATACCTTGGTGAGAAGGGTCGAGTGGGTGGGTGGGGGGGTGGGGTGGGGTACTAGCCATGAACTGTAATGGCTTAGAACGGAGCCACTGATAAACAGAGACACTGTAAGACATTGGTCGTGTGCTCTTGGACCCGTTT
>JADBJO010000994.1:370000-375000 GCA_016801955.1 Conus betulinus | reverse complement strand
TTTGCCAAGTCATTACTGTAATGATGGAAGAATTGTTACGACTGCACCACAAGTTTTCCCCCGCTACTTAATTGTTCAGCATTATATATATATATATATATATATATGCATATATACACACACAGACGCAGGGGACACACACACACACACACACACACACACACACACACACACACACACACACACTCTCACTAAAACCTATAGCAAGGCGAGAAGGACTAAGATCATGGATCGTTTAAAAGTGTCGTCGTCAGAGATGACTTGGGGGAAGACAACCGGAATCGGAGCCGCAAAGGAAAACACATCCCGTACAGAGGGCGCCCGAAAAGATAAAGCTGTCCGAAAAATGTCGCAGTGATCTTCGAATTACGACTAAAGGATCTGTCTTTACGTAAGACGGGTAGTGTATGTGCTGATGTTGCAATTTCTCCTTCTACTGTCGAAACAATAGCTTTTAGCGTGCGACATTCGAGCTAATTGGTTCTGCAGCATATGACAACGAAGGAGATGCACTCTGGAATGTGTCGTCCCTCAGTGTCAGCGTCCAAAGCGATGACTCAGCTGGACTTCATGAAATCCATGCAGCCGACACTCAAACGAAACCGACACAACACGGACGTCAGTGACACGGTTTCGGACACGAACCCCTAGTGCTTAATAACACCGGAGCGAAACGACTCAGGGCGCTGCGCGGGTTTGAGATGGCGACGAGCCAGAAAGTATGGCCCTGTTCATTTCATACCTCGGTTATGAAGGGCGCTGACATCGTTGTCGGCTTGTCGGCCTGTCTGTCGGTCTCTCTCTCTCTCTCTCTCTCTCTCTCTCTCTCTCTCTCTCTCTCTCTCTCTCTCTCTCTCTCTCTCTCTCATTGTCTCTCTCATTCTACCCCCTCTTCCTCCTTCTCACTTCTGTCTCTCTCTCTCTCCTTCACCCTCACTTTCTTTCTCACCCTGTCCTCATTCTTTTCTTTTCTCCTCCGCTTTCCTCCTTTCTCTCTCTCTCTCTCTCTCTCTCTCTCTCTCTCTCTCTCTCTCTCTCTCCTCTCTCTCCCCTCTCTCCCTTCCTCACTCACCCTTCTCCCTCTTTGTCTCCCTCAACCCTCTCGTTTCTCTGTCTGCCTGTCTCTTTTTCTGAGTCTATCTCTCTGTCTCTGTCTGTTCTTTCTCTCTCTTTCTGTTTCCATTTCTTGTTCGCCTCCTCCTCCTCCTCCTTCTTCTTCCTCTTCCTCTTCTTCTTCCTCCTCCTCCTCCTCCTCTCCTTCTTCTTCTTCTTCTTTCTTCTTCTTCTATCTCTGTCTCTGCCTCACTCTGTCTCTCTCTGTATCTCTGCCTGTCTGTCTGTCTGTCTGTCTGTCTCTGTCTCTGTCTCTGTCTCTCTCTCTCTCTCTGTCTTTCGTCATTCCTTTCAGTCTTTCTGAAGGCGAGGCATATCGGGCGTGATCCAGACACGTTCTATGGGATTGCCTGCAGCAGCAGCACCAGTCCGTTAAAGACGTTTGTCAGTGGCGTGCCTGGCTGATCAATAGGCTGGCGACCGGGTTTCCTGTGTCTTCATTATTCATGTGCCGGCCTCAGCTTGGCAAAGCTGCTGTCTCCGTCTGGTCAGGATCTTCCCCCCGCTGAGGGACAGGAGACGAGAATGCTGACGAGGGTTTTTTCTTCCCAGTGGTCAACTGTTTGTGTGGCAAACGCGGCTGCTTTTTTTTTTTCGTTTTTGTTTTTTTTCCTCCTCGCGAAAGACGGGTTTCGTGTGGCAACGTTGCGGATGCTTTTCTTTTCCTCTCTCTCTCTCTCTCCTTTTTCCCTGTTTTAGTGACTGGGGAGTTTCGATAACGTGTTGGGTGTGGTTTTTATTGCAGAGTTTGTGTGTTAAACTGATTGATCTGTTTTCTTCTTTAGGTTTCTTTGCCCTTTCCGTATGATTTAGGTGAAACTGAACAAGGCGATCGATTTTTTTTTTTTTCGTATTCATTTCAGTGAATGATAGCAGTTTCGTGAAGCACAGTTTCTTTCTTTTTCGAACATTCAACTGTCGGGCTTATCCAGTCACAGTCCTGGTGCTGGATGTTGGCAAAGAGCTTTCACTGTCAGATCCGCCACGAAGCCCCTCACTGGACGAGATTCTGCGCTGCCGCTGAGTTTGTATGGCAAAGCTGACAAGTGGGAGTGAGATGAACAGCTCGCGTGGTATTTATTGTCCACCAGGAGTTTAGATGTGTTAGACGACATCCTTGCCAGTTCGTATTTCGACTTCAATAAACGAGGATTTGTGTGCATACAGGTCGATTTAATGAAATACTGTGTTTGTTTCGGGTCTTGCACGTCAGTACTGACTGATGGAAGGGTTTGCGGTTCGATCCCAGTGAAGGCCTGGTTTGCCCTTAGTGTGTGTGACTTCGTAATCTAGGAGGTTTCCCAACAGTCTGTGTGAGTTTTGCCTACGACAATTGCAGCATGACTGAGGCAGTTTGTGTGTGTCAGGTGATTTGTTTACATCGCGATGGGAACTAGGAGTGTTTTTTTATGGTGTGTTGAAATCGTCAGTTCAGTGGAGACAATGAACTATAATGCGAACTTTAGGTGAATCATTCGAGGGGTAATGCGGATTGTATTTTCTTTGTGATTATTCGAAATGATTCGTGTGGCCCCTGTTAATAAGACCTTTTTTTCCGAGGCGTCATTGAATGAGTTAGGGGTTTGGCTTTGCCTTTTTACCATGTAGCGAAGAAGATTTTTTTATGTTACTATGAACGATAAAGCAATCCACAATAATATAGCATCGCCATACGTTACAATTCCAGATATTTGAGACCACATGATCAATATTAGAATCAAATGAGAGAAATATCGGCGTGTTCTTTATTTGGTAACAACAAGCTTCAGTCAAAGTGCCATGTTGAACTTACACACAGAGAGATACCAACTCATGAAAGGGCTAATTCAAGCCCCTCCCCCCCCCCCCCCCCCACCACCCCCCCCCCCCCCCCTTTGCCAACAATCACACCCGTTTTCATTCCCCTAGTCATACAGACACACTCTCCCGGCTGCCACTGTCCCTAACCTATTTGGAGTCAACTTGTTTGTCAGTCGTCACCACCATCTCTCTCCCGCTAACCTAACCTCACAGGCTTGACCATAGGCCCATCACTCGTGTAAAGTAATACGCGCATGCCTGAGCAGAATAGGTAACATGCATACGCCACCGAAGTTACTACTGTGTATACATACTGCGCCATCCAATGTGTATTTCAGGTGGCATGCTCTCCTGTTTCACAAAAGGTAAATCGACAGGTGCAGAAACGCCACACTGTCATTCGGTCAGAAACAGAG
The DNA here is from genome assembly GCA_016801955.1 of Conus betulinus. NCBI lineage: Eukaryota > Metazoa > Mollusca > Gastropoda > Neogastropoda > Conidae > Conus > Conus betulinus. Next base: position 371,671 of record JADBJO010000994.1, on the reverse strand, counting down.
AAGGACACATGGGAGAGCGCAGGCCTCAGTCATGGTCGATCGGTTCCTAGACCCGCCCTCTGATCAGGCAACAGAAACTAGTGTTAGTGGGAGAAAAAAAAAGTAGGACAGGTCGGTAGACTTGTTTACTTATTAAAGAACGAAAATACTGTGAACAGTTCAATTCATTCGTTTGAAAACATAATTTCGGGTTTTTTTTGTTTTTGCTTTTTGTGTTTTTTTACACAAGAGGAAGTAATGGTAGGCACGGACTGAAAGAGAGCTAATTCCTGTGTACTTTTTTCCATAAAAGATAAGGGGGTAAAGCACGAATTCAAATGTTTATATCACAAAATGTTAATATTCCACGCAGAGGTAAACCGTAACTACAGCGTTCATGTTCAGTGGAAGGTTGGTAATAATCTACTTTAATGGATTTTGGAGCCGTCTTGATCCAGATCCAGAGCACGGATCCGTACCAAAATTGGATGGGTTCGACCGTGAGTCGCATTCGTTCTGCCTAGTAATTCGGTTGAAATAGGTGAAGCAGTTTTTGCAGTCTCGCCGACAGACAAGCCAGCAAGCCAGCTGAGCTTTTAAAGACAAATTTTCTTGGCGAAGATGAAAAAATGGGATTCCTTTTTTTCAGAGGAGTGTAAAGTTTTCATCGCCTCTCATTCCTCAGTTTAGTATATATATATATATATATATATATATATATAAATATGTGTGTGTGTGTGTGTGTGTGTGTGTGTGTGTGTGTGTGTGTGTGTGTGTGTGTTGTGTGTGTGTCTTAGTTTTAACGTTTTTGTGAACACTGTTAATGCTAGAACTGTGTGTCTTGCATTTCACTTTTGCAAATGCAAAACTTTGTCATTGAAACTATGTAATTTGTCCATAAAAGTATATCAGAAGAATGCTGGTACAATAGGACCAAACTAACACATGTTTTGGAGAATGTAAACAAAAAACAAAAGCATCATTATTTTATCATGTAATACAGACAATAAACCCAGTCCGGAATATTCATGACCTGTGACAACGTCAAAACACGACTAAGGCTGTCCTCTTCAATGGCACACAGAGAGCAAAGGAAAGGAATCCGATATCTTTGTCAGAACTTGAAAAAAGACATGTCCTGTGGATGAGACAGTACACCGACCGACCCATTTTTCATGGAGTAGTGTACTTCGCATGCAACAAAGATCATGATATGGGCATTGATTTTCTTCTGGAGACTGATGCACAGATGCCCTTCGCGCATGGGTTTTCTGGGTTATTTCAGAAACCTATTGCTTTTTGATATTGAGAATGTGGCTTCAGGAAACATGTCGATTGAGATTAGGGGAAACCACAGCGACATACTTTTTTTTTCAAACTGACAATGAAAAATACATCGATATACATGTTTTTTTTTTTTTATCTGCACTCAGAATAATTTACTTGTTCCTTTTCTTGTTCTTCTCTTCATTCTTCTCATAGTTTTTTTTTTTTGTTTCTCTCTCCTCCTCCTCATCCCCCCACACTCGTCCTTCTGCTCCTTCTCCCTTCTTTCTCCCCCCTCTCTCTCACTTTCTCTCTCGTCTACTTTTATTCGCCAAGACTGAATTAGATCGATATGTAATCATGGACAGGATCAGCTGGAATAACAGGTGTGATCTTTCGCGTTACAGTTTAAACATACCAGGTAAA
>JADBJO010000994.1:362500-365000 GCA_016801955.1 Conus betulinus | reverse complement strand
GAGAGAGGGAGAGAGAGAGGAGCATGTGTGTGTGGGTGGTGTGAGTGTGTGAGTGTGAGAGAGAGGAGAGAGAGAGTGTTGTGTGTGTGTGGTGTGTGGGTGTGTTGAAAGAGAGCAGAGGAGAGAGAAGGAGAGAGAAGGAGAGAGAAGAGAGAGTGAGAGAGAGAAGGGAGGGGGGAGAGAGAGAATGTTGTGTGTGTGCTTGTGTGTGTGTGTGTGGTGAGTGTGTGAGTATGTGAGAGATGAGAGAGAGAGGAGGTGTGGGTGTGTGGTGTGTGTGTGTGTGTGTGAAGAGAGAGAGAGAGAGGGGAGAGAGGATGAGAGAGATGAGGAGAGAGTGAGAGAGAGAGAGAGAGACAGAACAGAACAGACAGACAGACAGAGATTGCTGCGAGAGCAGACCACAACGAAAACGGGTCTACGATACAACTTCGTGGAGGCGGAGAGTCATTTTCTTTTCAAAGCTCGACACTGGCCAAGCGATTGTAGACCAGAGGAGGAGAGAGGATGGAAGTTGGTGAGGGTGTGGATGATGGTGCAAGTCAGACTGAAGCCATACTTGTTTTTGTTCGTCGAATAAAGCACCCTTCATCAAAACAATGGTGGAGAGGAAGAAGGACGGGATGGGGGGGGGGGGGGGGGGGGGGGGGGGTAGGTGTTGCGGTAGAATATTCCTGGTACGTTTTTTTTTTTTTGTTTAGGATAGAAAACCACACTCTCCAATAAAACTGAGGGGGGTAGCGGATGGGGGGGGGGGGGGGGGGGGGGGGGGGGGGGGGGGGGGGGTGTAGGGGGGGGGGGGGGGGGGGTGGGAAAAGGGAGGCATATAATTCGCATACATGGTTATACTGACTGATGATGTGTACATCCGCAAATGTTTATTTATTCTTTTCAAGAGTGAGATCTCCGAGGCTTTTCGTTTTTTTTTTTTTTTAAATATTTTTTTTATTTTCAGAAGTACGCCGGCGCAAGGCTTTAGTGCGAGTATGTTCCGGAACACCTAGGTTTCCTGCCTCTCTCTCCTTCCCCTCGCCCCCCCCCCCTCTCTCTCTCTCTTCTCCTACCCCACCTCTCCCTTCCCGGACTACTTCCGGATCAAACGCTCGAAGCAGGATACACAATATTCTTTCCGCAGCCGAGAAAAACACACACACACACACACACACACACACACACACACACACACGCACGCACGCACGCACGCACGCACGCAAGCACGCACGCATTCACGCGCGCGCTCACACACATACACGCACACACACACGCCGCGCGCGCGCGCGCGCGCGCGCGCACACACCACCACACACACACACACACACACACAACCGGGAAACGCTACACTTAAAACAAGGCAGGTGTTAGCAACGCGCATCGAACTGAACATCTCGTCGAAATCCTCGGGTCACGTTTGATCGAAAGATAATACGACACGTGTAAACAACGATTCCGTGAACAGAAGAAGCCTGGGGTCGATGGAAATCCGGTGTGGATAAATGAACGGCAAGAGGAAGGCTTCACGCCATAGGCTGAAGTTGACGGTCACACAGCAACACTGGCTCTGATGCTACATGCGTTCGTTTAGTCGACATAAAGGTTTCCTTCTGGGTCGCTTTTGTACGCTTGTATGTTTAGTTGTCTGTTGCGCATGAGGGCTCTCTCTCTCTCTCTCTCTCTCTTCTCTCTCTGCCCCGCGCTCTTTTTGTCTCTGTGTCGGTTTCTCTCTCTCTCTCTCTCTATGTCTCTCCTCTCTCTCTCTCTCACCCCTCCCCTCCCCAGTGTGTGTATGTGTGTTTGTGTGTGTGTGTGTGGTGTGTATGTGTGTGTGTGTGGGTGTGGTGTGTGTGTGTGGTGTGTGTGGTGAGAGAGAGGAGAGAAAGAGAGAGAGAGAGAGAGAGAGAGAGAGAGAGAGATAGGGAATAGGAGGATGGGGGTTTGCTGCGCAGTCACATGTGTGTTATGATGGATGGCCGGAACCCTGATGGATTGATGGCTCGGCTGATAAGTAAACAAGCATGCGCATATATTTGTGTGTGTATATGTGTGTGTGTTTGTGTGTGTGTGTGTGTGTGAGAGAGAGAGAGAGAGAGGAGAGAGAGAGAGAGAGAGAGAGAGAGAGAGAGAGGAGAGAGGGAGAGAGGAGAGACAGAACAGACAGCAGATAGGTGAGGTGCAGAGAGAGAGAGAGAGAGACAGACAGACATACAGGCGTTTCGTCGTTTTCCGTCTAGAGAGGAAAAGAGAGGAGAGAGAAAATGAGAAAGAGAGAGGGAGGGATGGACCAGAGAGACACACCACAGATGGCAGGATTGCAGAGTGGCACACACACACACACACACAACACACACACACACACACCACACACACACCACATACACACTCACTCACGCACCACACACACACAACCCACACACACACAAATCCAACGGCACACACACACAAACACACACACACATACACCACACACACACTCACACACACCAACACACACACAACACACACA
>JADBJO010000994.1:337500-350000 GCA_016801955.1 Conus betulinus | reverse complement strand
AATTAATCTCAGGAGGGGAACAAAGTGAGTACCAGAGTAGTACTGGGGCGAAGCGTCCACTAAAGGCAATATCAATTAGCTCTTCTAATTATTTCCTTTAGTTCTTTGAGTGTTGAGTATTGACTTGTGTGTAGGGTGGTTGTATTAATCAAAGGTCGTTCAGAAAAACGAAGAACGAGGTTCTAGTCTTAACTCTCACAGAAGCTGTGGTTTAAGATTAAGGCTCCTCTGTGTTATGAACACTACCATTGGTTGGTGTACTCGTAACGTTTAGTAGATAAACTGTGTTCCAACTTTCTCCAGGTCTACAAGAGTAACTGTTTTAGTGGTGCTAAAACAACAAAATGGCTGAAGAAAGTTTTACTCCCATTGAGAAACTGATGAGTTTAGGGGAGAAACTAGGATATACAGGAGATGAACTGCGTAAGTTCATTGAAACTCAGCAGAAGACAGAGAGAGAGGAAAGGGCTGAAAGAAGGAAATTCGAAAAGGAACAGCTCGATGCTGTCAAACGAAACTCAGAGGTCGAGGCTGAGAAAACTTCGACTTCAAACAGAATCAGCAAATGCTGAGGCTGAGAGACTTAGACTTGAAAACTGCTGCGTTGAAGGCTAAATCAGATGCTGAGGCCGAGAGACTTAGACTTGAAACTGCTGCATTGAAGGGTAAAGCAGATGCTGAGGCGAAGAGACTTAGACTTGAAACTGCTGCGTTGAGACTGCTGCAGATGCTGAGGCCGAGAGACTTAGACTTGAGACTGCTGCGTTGAAGGGTAAAGCAGATGCTGAGGCCGAGAGACTTAGACTTGAAACTGCTGCGTTGAAGGCTAGAGCAGATGCTGAGGCCGAGAGACTTAGACTTAAAACTGCTGCGTTGAAGGGTAAAGCAGATGCTGAGGCCGAGAGACTTAGACTTGAAACTGCTGCGTTGAAGGGTAAAGCAGATGCTGAGGCCGAGAGACTTAGACTTGAAACTGCTGCGTCGAAGGCAAAAGCTGATGCAAAGTGTTTAGCTGTCAAAGCAAGAGCAGAGGCAGAGAGTGCAGCTGCCAGAGCTAGAGCAGAAGCAGAATCAGAGATTTTAGCCAAACAAATTGAGTTGGAAAGAATAAAATCTGAAAATCGTAGTGAAATAGACACCAGTTCTGAGTCAGTAGGCCACAGAATAAATTCTGGGCATAGGCCACTGTTCAGAGAAGAAACTAATTCGATCGATGCCTATATCAGTCGGTTTGAATCGGTTGCCGAGCACGAGGTCTGGTCTGAAGATAACTGGGCAATAAACCTGTCTGCCTTGTTGACAGGTCGTGCGTTACACACTGTTTCCACCTTACCCAAAGGTGATCAGAGGGATTTTGACAAGGTGAAACAAGCAGTTCTAAAGGCATATGATTTGACTGAAGAAGGTTCTAGGCGTAAGTTTCGCGAGGCGAGAATCGAACAGGTGAGACACATACACGCAGTTCGGAGTTAGACAAGATCACTACTTTAACAAGTGGGTAGAACTTAGTGGAGTAGACTGTGATTTTGAAGGCCTTAAGACACTGGTGATGAAAGAACAGATACTTGATGGTTGTGGGCCGGGTCTCACAATACACTCAAGGAGAGGGGGTACCATCACAATAGCTGAAGTACTTGAAGCAGCAGAGACTTACCGTGAAGCGAGGCGTAATTTGCCTCAACAAGAGGAAAGCCTGGAAGCATTTTCAGAGGATAGCAGGCCAGCACATGACTCACGTAATGAGTCAGTAGTACACACTCTAGGCCCACGGCGTCACGTGAGCAAACCAGGGTGAAAACCAATAGCCACGTGGCTAGGAATGAGCGTACCTGTTTCCTGTGCAACAAGACAGGACACTTGGCTAGGGACTGCATATTCAAGTCACAAAAAGCAGCAGCAGCAATGAGGGTTAGGCCAAGTGAAAGGCAGGCAGAAAAAGATGGAAAAGATGACAGTGTTATTTTGTCTGGATTGTGCTGTGTGTTCACAGATTCAGGCGATAACATGGATGTGCACAAAGGCAGAGTAGGGGACAATGTGGTTAATGTCATTAGAGACTCTGGGTGCACTGGTGTAATGGTGAAGGAATCCCTGGTTAAGAAGGGACAATTCACAGGTAAAACACAGAGGTGTAGACAAATAGATGGAACAGTAGCAGAATTCAAAAGGGCGCAGGTGTTTATTGATAACCATTTTATAGTGGGACTGTGCATGCTTTGGCTGTTCCAAAGCCGCCCTATGATCTGGTAATTGGAATCATTCCAGGAGCACGTGGATACGGAGCCGTGATTTCTGTATTGATTCAGAGAAAAGAAATTACGGGAAAGGCCCCAGGCGGTCCTCACTTTCAGAACGCAATGGAGCGTGTCCAACCCCACTCACTTGCGAGCAGAACAAAAGGGCGACTACTCGCTCAGAAAACTGGTTGGTTTTGCTCAAAGAGGGCAGAAGAAAAATGTTAAGGGCGGTACAGTAGCTTTTGAGCTAGAGGGCGGAATATTGTATCGGACCTTGAGAAGTTTGAAGACGGGAAAGACAAAAAGGCAGATTGTCGTTCCTAGGCAGCACAGAAAGGCGGTGATGTCAGAAAATCACGTGACGTCAGCCTCGGGCCATCTCGGTAGAAAGGCCACACAAAAGGTTGTGACGCGAGAGTACTACTGGCCCGGTATCCTTGGCGATATCAGGCGTTTCTGTGCACAATGCAGCACATGTGCCGCAGGGTACGACAAGGTGTGTGTACAGAAATGGGATGGGACCAGTCTCACCAAAACGGGGCCGTAGGCCAAATTAAAATGGTTGGGCGAAAAGTCGAGTGGTGTGCGCCTGTGTCTCACAGGTGTCGTTTATGCGTGACGTAGTTGGTTGCGGCCACCTCTATAAAGAAAAAAGGGAGAGAAAACAGAATTCATGCATATATGACCACACTACTTCGAGCTGGTGGGAATTTCATATTGGGGTTGGTATTTGCTCGGTCAGTGTGTATGTATTGATTTTTCTCAAATTTTGTTGCGAGATATATTTTGTGTTCGTTCTCTGGTGTAAGTAGGCTTATGAGAGGCCCGGATGAGCGTTGTTTTAAATGAGAGAAATATGAGAGTTTCAGCTCCATGAATGTGTTTTGGCCGATGCTTGGCATCATCTTCTTGTGGGGGAATTTGTCAAGGGCGTGAAACTTCACAAAAGGCATTAAACGCTTAGAGGCTAAGGGATATTATACGTAGTATACAAATAGGTAATAGACCCACTGACCAGTGTGCCTTACCCACTGCACACGGTCGAACTGTGTCAAGGGGGACGAAGTGGTCAGGTGACAGATGGCACCTAAGGTAGTAGGGATTCGGACCTTCCCAATAGTGAAAGGGGGGAGGTTACCACTGGGATCTCAGTGCATCAAGTGGGCGCTGCATACTCAGTCAGCTGAGGTCGCTTTGTAAACAGCCTTTGAAGAGCAGAAGTCTTGGACTCGTTCAGATGGTATTGCCGTGGGGCACTTTGTTGGTTCTATTGTCAGGCTGGTCGAATGCGCGTGGACGTTTTTGTCGTAGCCCTCTTTAAGATAATTACTGTGTTAAAGTGGCCCCGAAGTCAGCGTGAAATTTTGATGCCCATCTGGTGCCCCCAGTTTGTTCGCGCTAATCAATTAGGTAGGGATGTGTGTAAATGCTGATGTGTGGAATAATGTAGCGAATGGAGAATTCAGGGTACTTGTGAACAGGGGGTTTGAGAAGCAGCATGGACAAAGGCATGGCCCGAAGGGGAATCCTTTGTTTCCATCCCTATGTAAACTGAGGAGAAGAACACCACGGGAGAGAGAGAGAGAACAGAGGAGAGAGAGAGAGAGAGAGAGTGGGCAGGACATAGGGTTGAGAAAACGTGGTCTGGGAGAATAGAAGAGACAGCAAAGTCTTAGGGTTAAAGACAAGCTGGAAGTGAAGAAAACTGTGGTGTGGTGTGAAAGCGTGGTTGTGTGTGTGAAAACCTGGCCAGGTAAGAAGTCATTTTATTATAACCAGGGATTAGGAAGTATTGATCTTGTATGATGTGATTATTGCATTTTTGTGTGATTGGATTGTTCATGCATAATTATGCGTAGCATAGAAATTGTATTTCTTGTTCTCAGTCATGTTAGGAGAGAAACGAATGCGTGACATCCCATTCCCAGAGAGAGGTGAATGTTTGATGGGCGCATGAGTGTTCATATGCGTGTATGAGTGCAGAGATAACCTTGGTGTGTTGAGCCCGACTAATAATACATCAACTTAGTGCACTTAAGCAATACCATCACGATTTCCTCGTCCTGGACAGTGTGTGTGTGTGTGTGTGTGTGTGTGTGTGTGTGCGCGCGCATAAATGTGTGTGTGTGTGTGTGTGTGTGTGTGTGTGTGTGTGTGTGTGCGCGCACATAAATGTGTGTGTGTGTGTGTGTGTGTGTGTGTGTGTGTGTGTGTGTGTGTACATGAATGTGTTGCTTGTGTGTCTGTCAGTGTTTCTGTGACCAGTTTACCCTGATGTCCAGCAGCATGCAGGCAGTCAGTGTCGGTATTTGCAGGACTTATTATGTATAAACAGGACGCTTCTCTGTGGTTCTGCCGCGGCACCAGGAGTTTTTGAATTATTGATTCCAGTATCAGCCCGACAGATTTGATGGTCAGCTTCCATTAGGTCTCTCCGGTCTGGCTCTCTACGTATCTCCTGTGCAGCTGTCTGTATGACTCACCTCCTCCCCCCCCCCTCTCTCTCATCCCTGTCCTTTGGCTCACCACCTTCCCCCTCTTTCTCCGTGCCTGTCTGTCTGCCCCCCACTCCACCCCATCTTCCCCCCGTTCCCTTCCCCTCCCTATCCACTCTCTTATGTATAACTTACTTACTTACTTAGGCCCATAGCTCAAGGGTGAGCATAGGCCATCGACAACACTCTGCCATTGCACAAGGTTCTGGGCTGTTCGCTGACTGCCTGTCCAGTTGGTCCCCTGCCTTTTCATCTCTGCCTCTGTGTCTCGTCTCCAGCTGTTGCGAGGTCGGCCACTCTTCCTATTTCCCCCGCGGGCTCCATGTCAGGGCTTGGCGTGTGGTGCTGGATGCTGGCTTCCTGAAGGTGTGTCCTATCCGAGCGAAGCACAATATAAGGAATGAATTCAGAACTTGCTACCCCTTGATACTGAAAAACAAATAATTTTACACAAAGCACAAGGATACGCGGGAAAGCGAAGGTCACTGCAGAGTTCGGACATTCCTCTTCACTTCAGTCAAACGTTTACTCAGACTCCAAGGCAAGTCGAAGCAAACAAACAAACAAACAAAAAAAACAACAACAACAACAACAAAAACCCTCACGAATCGTCCCTTTGATCTGCATCTAAATCAAAATTTGAGACGTTCGAACCACGGGCCGCATTCCATTTTTTTTTTCACATTTTTGTTTTGTTTTGTTTGTTTGTTCTAAATCGATTGTATAGATTTTCTGTTGTGATCGTTGTTGTTGCGTAAGACGAACTAACACACGTGGGAACATATAATCAACTACTTCTTCTTCTTCTAATGAACAACCATAATCATCATTTTGATGGTTCTGATGTCTATGAAACTGGGGGGTTCCACAATCTGGGTTGTTGGTATGTAAAACCGGCAGTAGGGGGACTGTGTGGTGTGGATGGTGGTGGTAGAGGAGGGGGTGGAGTTGGGGGGTGGGGCGCGCTGGCTGGTAAGATTGGGGACTTGAAGCATTCCACCGAGATTGAGGAGATAACCTCGGGAGGCAGGCTGCGCCAGTCGCTGACAGTCCTCGGAAAAAGAAAGAATATCTCCTGTAGTTTGTTTTACAGGCAGGAAGGAGATACGTCTCCCCATGTGACTGTCTTGTAGACCGCGCTGGGGTGTTAGGTGTGGGCCTGGGTGTGGGCCTGAAAGGGGTGTTGATGCTGACCTGTTCTCGGTGATATTTGAAGAAGAAGGTGGTCAGCCTTGCTGCTCTACTTCTGACTGCTAAGGTGGACCATTGTAGGTGTGTCAGCATGGAATCGACACTTGAGGTGTGACGGTGGCGGTTAACAAAAACCATCGACCTGCAGCGTTGAACTTTATCCAGGTTGTTAATGTTTTTGGCAGTGTAGGGGTCCCAGACAGGTGAGGCGTGTTCAAGAGTGGGGCGAACTAGGGCTTTGTAGGGTGTTTCCTTGATGTTGATGGTGCCCACTCTCAGGGTTTCGCCTGAGGAACCCTAAGGTCTTGTTTGTCCTATTTGGTGTGTTGGAAACGTGGGAGTGAAAGTCCTTGTTACCGCTCTGGAGGCGAGTAGCGCAGTCCCCAGTTCGCAGGACACGTGCACTGACTGCCACAAAAAGCGATGACGTAAAAGACGAATCTAGAGAGCTTCATAAACTGCGTCACAGTAGAAAAGAAAAAGGTCAATTTGTGGTGAGCGCGAATGTCAAGATCAGGATAGGCCACTCTATTAAATATCACGACGAACAGCAGAAAGGTTTTTGTTTGTTTGTTTGTTACTTTTTTTCTTTTCTTTTCTTAAAAAATCAAACATAAAGGTTTGCATAAAGGATTGGGGTTCCGTTGGGGTTAGCGTTTGGGCCAGGGATAGACGAATGCGCAAAAGATGGAATTTCGCACAATGTTCATTGACTGGCACTCAGAATTTCACCCTTTTTCGCTCTGTAAGAGGTTATCCAATGTAAATCCCGCAGGCCGACAGTCCTGATCTATACGTGAGGGAACTAGAACGAATGGAGTAGAAATAGGCCGCTGAGAGGGCAAGGAAGATGTAGAAAAAAGGTGAAAAATCAAAGAGGGGGAGGGGGGGGGGGGGGGTATAGAAAAAAGACCTTGTCCAAAACAATGCTGAATACTAATAGCACATTTAAAGTCAGCTCCAGTTTCACTTTACGAACCAGCCGCCGTGGCGAAGTGGTTAGCGTCGCGGACTCCCGGCTGGGAGGTCGTGGGTTCGTATCCCATCAGAAGTTATGTGGGGGGCTCAGTTGGGAAGACTGGGACCACACAGTCGAGTTTTATCCACTTAATGGATGCGTTTCTGAGAGTGTTGCTCAAATTTCCTGACCAACACTGCAGGTGTCTGTATCTCTCGGGCCTGGTTGACGCCGGGATATATTATGAAAGGAAGCGTAGAGTACAGCCCTGTCATGTATTCTCAGACCGAAATGGAAATCCGTAGCATCATCTTAATCATCCTCATTCTCATCGATCAGCATTAAAAAAAAAAAGTCTCAAATTCTGTGGCCCTTCATGCCCTGCTCTCATGGTGACTCAATTTCGATGTCCTCTCCACGTCTGTGGCCTTGGTTTGGTTCCGTCCGGGTCACCGGTATCGGCGAGTCCATGGGGGCTGTCGTTGGACGGACGTGGTGGCGCCCTCCGGAGGGAGAGCTCACTCACGCCGGCTCCGCGACTAAGCAATTATTGTCGTCAGTAGGGGGCTTAGTAGGTGGTGTCCTGCGTATGTTAGATCAGAACAGGCGCCACTGAACACCACACCGAAGTGACTCGGCAGCAGTGCAGTGTCTCCTCCAGTGGGTTGCCTCTTGACGACTTGACATTGACTGCTCCCTGTGGATTGCCGGTGCCGGGGCTGTGGCGGGGCCGACCGGGCTTTGGCTGTGGACGTCTTTTCACAATGCTGTGATATTAGACGAAAAAAAAAAAAAAAAACAAAAAAAAAAAAAAAAAAAAAAAAAAAAAAAAAAAACTCCCGTCTTCCTATCTCTGAACCTCCCTACCATTTCCCTTCAAAAATGAAATCTTAACAACAATAACATACTCAAAACATTTCTGAACATTAAATCAATGAGCCAACTGGGCTCCGTTTTAAGCCTTTAACAACATCTAGCATAAGCAAATCGTTCATAAAAATATCCTTGAAAGATGAATCTGAAACCCGTTGAATCACAAATCGAAGTGGGTGAAAATGATTTCAAATGCTGACAGTGCAGAATAACATGGACAGGTGTTATTTCCTCACCTCAGACACACTTAACATGACTGTTGAATTTGCATCTGAGAGCGTTCAGTCTGAATCTGTAGACCAGGGATGACAGTGTTCGGTTTTCACACCTGTTCTGTCCGCCCATTCATTACCAAAAATATTACAATGTGATGGAACCCAAGAGAATGAGATACTAGTTCCGCGCAGTGCCAAATAATGGATTGTATGACTAATTTCTGCAACTATATCACCTCTTACTTTTAGATTATAAGACTGTAGCGCGTCTAAAACAGATTTAGAATCAACCAAAAATAATACCTGAACTAGACTAAAAGGAAGATCAAGATCAAGCAAAAAATTAAAACCCATCAAAATAGCAATAAGTTCTGCTGTAAATATTGAAAAATGTTTTTCCAAGATGGTAAGCCTTTCTGCTTTTAAAGCTGGGATTACAAATGCGGCTCCAACCATGTCATTATCTAGCTTAGAGCCATCAGTGTAAATTTTTAAATGGTCCGGGTAGTGCTAAAAAATATGAGTTTTTACAGAAGCAGATAAAGTGGGACCATCATTTTTCTTTATATTTGTATAATTAGTATCGAAAAAGGCTGATAGTAGTTCCCATTTAGGGACTGCAGTGAACAGTACACGAGATGATATATCTTTCTTATTGATTCCTGACTCTTGAAAAATGTCATAAGTGAAAGTGCCTATTGTTTCTAAAGAGGCAACCGACTTTGCTCTTTTGATGTGTGTGTGTGTGTGTGTGTGTGTGTGTGTGTGTGTGTGTGTGTGTGTGTCTTGTGGTGTAGTGTGGTGGTGGTGGTGGTGGTGGTGTGGTGGTGGTGGTGGTGGTGGTGGTGTGTGTGTGTGTGTGTGTGTGTGTGTGTGTGTGTGTGTGCGTGCGCGCGCGCGCGCGCGCGCCCGTGCGCACGCGCGTCTGTGTGTGTATATGTGCACGCGTGCGTGCGTGGTTGGGTACGTGCGTGTATGCATGCGTGTGTGTGCGCGTGCGTATACGTGCGTGCGCGCGCGTGTGTGTGCGTGCGCGCATGCGTGTGTGCGCGCACACACATATCAATACATTGAATTTTTCAAATTGTTCTTGAATTCTAGGTGGTAGACTCACACACATGCACACACGTATGTGTACACACACACACACACACACACACACACACACACACATTGATGATACGTGATTTCCATGCACGTGGAACTTCAAAGTAAAAATTTTATTCGTGAAGGGTTTGAATCTCCTGGACATCATCCATCATCTCCGCAACGAGGAAGACGAGGATTTGATCATCCAGTGTGACGTCTTTGATGACGAGAAGACGGCTGATGACGAGGCCCTGTCGGCGGAAATGGCCCTGGATCTTGACGTCACCAATCACAAGGCCGTCTTCGACGCTGTGTACCAGAAGGTATGGCGGATGATGTCTCAGAGACCGGTTTGCATTTGTTTGTTGGTTTCTTTAGTATATGAATTTAAGGGTCATGTAGTTAGTAACTTGTTTGTACGTTGAATTATATGTTAAATTTTTACTATCAAAACTAGGTTTTTAGTCCTACTGCCTGTTTGCGTGGATAGTCTTTGGTGAGATTGCGGTCTGTGTTCTCTCCCTCGCTTCCAAGATTGCCTCACCAGTAACACACACGCACGCACGCACACACCCAGACAGTCAGTCTGCGACTGTTGCCAAAGTATATTCAGCACAACATCAATGTAATCAATACACTTGAATTGTTCAACATTATTTCTAGAATAAAATCATGAAAGCGGTCATGCTTTATACGTATAATACACCCATTGTTCCAAAGAATGATGCACTGCTAACAAAACCAAGTATATATCACTGATTTTTTTAAAAAAGGGGTATCAGGTAATCGATGAAATATTTACAGCTGACAAATTCACTTTTATTTTCAAATACGTCTCCTTTTTGTCTAAACAATCTTCTTGTTGAAATCTCGCGATATTTGTATGTTTATACTGCATCTCGCACAGAAATCTTTTCTCACGTATTCTAGCCTTAAAGCTCCATGGGGTGATTGAAATCAGGAGAAAACTCGTGTCCCGACATTGTTTGTAACGAGAAAGCGGGTGTTGAGAAGAGTACACAGAACCTACTATCTGAACCGATCTTCCACATTCTTACCTTCAGAAAAGGCGAGTAAGCTCCGTAGTGCCTGCCATATGATAACACACCACTCAGGATTACCAGAGTGTGGGGATGTGTATGACCCATTGGGGATTGCATGATGGCCTGGTTCTGAGATGTTCCACAGAGAGCGGTTTTGTTGTTGTTGTTGTTGTTGCTGACATTGTCGTCGTCGGTTTTGTTGGTTTGTTTGTTAATCTGACTTATATATGATTGGTGACAGACTGATTCACATCAGTGTTTTGACTGATGACTGTTTTGAATTTTAGTCTTGGCATTTTAATCTATACATCTCTCTCTCTCTCTCTCTCTCTCTCTCTCTCTCTCTCTCTCTCTCTCTTTTTTTCCCCCAGGTGTACAACACCCCGGCTGCTGACAGTTTCCTGCATGTGCTACAAACCATGCTTCAGATCGAACAAGACAACCCCATGAGGTAGACTTGTGGTCTCCCTGTTTTTGTAGAAACAGGACAGTTCTAGGGGAGAGAGGGGGGGGGGGAAGTGGGGGGAGGGGAGGGCGCTGTTGGTCATCTATGAGTGATTAGATATCTATTCATCCGAATGCCTGTCTGCCTCTCGTCCGCTTTATGTCTGTTAATAATTTCTATTTTGTCTCTTAATAATTTCTCTTTTGTCTCTGTCTCTATCTGTGCGTTTGTATGTCTTTGTATCTGTCGGTCTGTCTCTCTCTTTTTGTCCGTCTGTCTCTGTCTATGTCTGTCCTTCTCAGTCTCTGACTTTCTCTCTCTTTGTCTCAACCTATCTGTGTCTCTCTGCCAGCATCTCTCTCTCTCTCTCTCTCTCTCTCTCTCTCTCTCTCTCTCTCTCTCTCCCCTCTCTCCCCCCCCCCTTCCTTCTCTCCCTCTTTCTTTCTCTCTCCCTCCCTCCCTCCTCCTCTCTCTCTCCCCCTCTTCCCTCCCTCCCTCCTCTCTCTCTCTCTCTCTCTGTCTCTGTCTCCCTCTGTCTGTCTGTCTGTCTGTCTGTCTGTCTGTCTCTCTCTCTCTCTCTCGCTCGCTCTCTCTCTCTCTCCCCCTCCCTTCCTCTCTGTTTCTCTCTGTCTCTGTCTCTGTCTCTCTCTCTGTCTCTCTCTCTCTCTCTCTCTCTCTCTCTCTCTCTCTCTCTCTGTGATCTGCACGTGCGTGGTCGACAGTCCGTCACTAAGAACTCAGCGGGCCCGCACACCCAGACCCTGTGACTGTGTCAGTGACAGGCAGTGGACGATGCTGGAGCGGGCGGCCCAGAGGACCCTTCACCTGGACGTCTCCCGCCCGGACACCCAGGACGACACCTTGCTAGACACGCTGTTCCGCGCGAACAGACCGACCGACCCGACCCTCCAAGATCAGGCCGCACAGACCGACGACCTGCCGTGGCTGGCCAGGGTCAAGGACGACCCGTTCCCGGTGTCGCCCTCTACCGGGGAATCGCACCTCCATTCCGTGTCTTCCTCCGTCAGTGATTCTTACTCGCTGGATTCTGGGGTGGGGAGATATGAAGGCGCTGAAGGATCTTGTCCGGGTGTGGATGGGCCGGCGACGTTCTCGTTACCCTCGTCTTCTCCCGCTTCTCCCTCGTCCTCGGCGTCTCTCGCTCAGGTCCTTCCCCTTCAGTCCACACAACAGCAGCCGTCTGTGATAAGTTCTTCGAGCGACGCCACGATCCCAGCAACCCACTCTAGCAGTGGGTCGGTGGTGGATCCTGTCGCTAGGTCGTCTGCTTTGGCTTCGGAAAGGGTCGATGGGTCGTCGTCGCCGTCGTCGTGGTCGACATCGATCGTCGCTGCCGTCGGTGTCCGCGGTGGAGGTGAGCTCGCCGCTGCCAGCTCGGTGTCTGCCCCGGTGCTGTCCTGTGGGGATTCTGTGCCTGCGGCTCCGCCACTGCCGGGTGACCCTGCGTCTCCTGAAGCCTTGACTGGGGATGAACTTCACGGTTTCGTCTGCAAGTTCTTCTCTCATCAGCCAGTCTGCTGCTGGTAGTGTGACCGTACCCCCACCACCCCCTGCCCCCACCCTTACCGCCGGGAAGTCACGTGTCCTCTTCCGAACAACCCGTTTCTGGCGGTGTAGTGTCTCCTCCCCCTCCACCACCACCACCACCACCACCACCTCCTCCTCCTCCTCCTCCCCCACCCGGAACAGTACCGATCCCTCCTCCTTCCCCTGTCCTTCCTGGAGTATCACCACCACCACCACCTCCACCGCCACTACCACCAGCCCCCGGTTCCAAAGGGGATGGCACACCACCTCCACCACCCCCCCCATCCACCGCCACCGCCACCGCCGGCGCTGGGCCGATCATCGTCAGCGCCTCTACCTCCTGCCGCGCCTGAGAGTGGTGGGGGAGGGGTACCCCGCCCCCCACCCTGAAGTACGGGTTGGGCAG
>JADBJO010000994.1:310000-320000 GCA_016801955.1 Conus betulinus | reverse complement strand
CGCAAGAGTCTCCAACTGAGCTTTTTCCATGCTGTTGTATCCACTGTCTTCTATTGTGAGAGTGGAATGTTACTTGTCACAGACTGTCGCTCATTTGTGTTTTTGTTGCTCACTAAAATGGACTGAAAAGCATGCTGGGTTATAACACTGACAATAATTGCATTGATGATAGTGGTAACAATGACAGACTTTGTCCCAGCAGTTATTGTTTCCCGTACCTTAGACCAGAAGATAAGGCTGATTAAGATCATAGAGATCTATAATAGAGCTGACGATAGCTTCCCGCTGTCGAATGTTGCATGTTCTTTTTGAGTCCAGCGAGTACGAACATGATGAGAATGATGAGAACGACGATGGCCATAATGGGATATTTCAAAGAAAAACAAACCAACAAACGAACACACAGTCCTTTCCAGTCTAAAGAGACAGTATTTGGTCAGGATTCCTTGAACTGAGGTTGTCAGAATGACGTGACAGACTGCTTAGAGAAGAGATCTCGATAGCTTCCTGTAACATCGTGCGTGACAGGGAGGAGATCTTGCATATAAACTGGCTCCCTTGATCTGTTCAGGGCTTCTCATTTTTCTTTCCAAAATTTGAATTCGCTATCTAAGTCTATAAAGACAGAAAAGTCTGAACCATTTCTCAAAGCGTGCAGAAGACTGAGGTGGATCCATTGAAGATGACAAAATAGACTACAAAGATCACACACACACACACACACACACACACACACACACACACACACACACACACACACACACACACACACACATACGCGCGTGCGCGCGCGCATGCATGCACACACATACGCACACACACACGATAACAAAAATGACACTCGGCGGAGCGTCGATCTCTGCTCGAAGAGCCATTTGCCAAGGGAAGTAATTATTAGTAAATTGTCGGTACGAACTGAAGGAGTTATTTCCCGTACATGCCTATCATCATCTGTGTGTGTGTGTGTGTGTGTGTGTGTGTCTTCCAAAGGTATTCAGCATCCGTCGTTTGATTCTGACCCGCTCTGTGGTTCCGCGTCAGTATTTAGCAGGCTCGTTTTTATGCTGCATTACACCGAGTATCTTTGGAATCAGTACCGTAGTTCTTGCGCAATCCTGAACAGAAAAAATTCTCTTAAAAAAAGAAGAAAAAGCTGCAGCAAAAACATTACCCACTGCCGAAGGAAACAATCAAAACAAGCAGACAGTTTTCATTGGAGCGCTAAAAAACAAACAAAACGAAACAAAACAAATGAACAACAACAACAACAACAACAAAAGGATTAAATTAAAATCTAAAAATATCACCATTTGTTTAGTGGAACAAGGTCACAGACTGCTCAGTTTCTGTCGGTGTCAGCGTTACAAAGATATGGGTTTACCTCCCCAATTGGTAATCTGATGCTCTGAAAACAACACCTGCAACTGTCGGAGACGAGCACAGGAGAGAGAGAGAGAGAGAGAGAGAGAGAGAGAGAGAGAGAGAGAGACATATCAAAGGCAGATAATTGGTTGTCCGATAAACACGGAAGTTGCAGGGGCCTTGTGATGTGTGTGTGTGTGTGTGTGTGTGGGGGGGGGGGGGGGGGGGGGGGGGGGTTTGAAGGGCTGCAGGTGTGGGTTGGGGAGCAGATCTCTTTGACCATTTTGATTGTTGCGTGTCAGACAAAAACGTGGACAACCTGACGTCAGAGTGTCATCAGCTGGAAGACAGAGTGCGCAAGCTGGAGACGCAGGTGACGTCAGCAGGGGAGGACGTGATGCAGCAGTTTGAACACTTCATCAAGGTGGGGATTGTGATCTTCAAAACTCATACAGGGGAAACACACACACACACACACACACACACACACACACACACACACACACACATACAGATACACGAATATGCAATCACACACACACACGTACGCACAGAGATGCTCAAACACGCATACACTTTCTGTGTCTGTCGGTGTGTCCGTCACTGTTTCCGTCTGTCTGTCTGTCTGTCTATCCGTCTGTGCCTGTCTGTTTGTCTGTCTGTCTGCCAATTTATTTCTATATTTCTTTCTCCCTCCCTCCCTCCCCCTCTCTCTCTCTTCCTGTCCTTTACAGACACATGAGCACACACACAAAACGCACATGCACACACATGTTCGTGTATGCACATATAAAGACATACCACGCACGCTACTCTCTCTCTCTGTCCCTGTCTCTCTCTCTCTCTTACAGGCACGTAAGCACGCTGGCATGCACTCGCGCACGTGCGCACGCGCGCGCGCGCGCACACACACACGCGCTCGCACACACACACACACACACACACACACACACACACACACACACACACACACACACGTCTTTCTATCTGTCGATCTATGTATCAATCTACACACATACATATGTATGCATATATATCAGGTTACGTGATATAGACGAATTTTGTAAACTTCCTTGCGATTGGTAAGAACGACCGTCGGGTTTTACCAGTAGTTGTGAACTTGTGACCAAGGTGAACCGGATCAAGGCTGTACCGGTAGTTCATTATCCCGGACAAAATCAAGCCACTTAGGATGCTTCATTATTTTAGGTCAGAATCAAGTCACTACGATAGTTCACTGTTTGGGTAAAAAAATCAAGTTGCTGGCGATAGTTCACGGTTTGGGTAAAAAAAATCAAGTTGCTGGCGATAGTTCACGGTTTGGGTGAAAATCGATTGGCTGATGGTAGTTCAGTATCTAGGTCGAAATCAGTTCACTGGTAGTTTCACAAGTGGGGTGACTGTAGGCGGCGGAAATGAAACGAACTTAAAAGAAAAATTCTTACCTTTGGCGGCATAGTGATTTAAATTTTTTTTTTAAAAAATGAAGTTCAGTTCACTGATGATACTTGACGATGTGGGTGAAGGTGTGGACATGAATTCTGGAATGAAGCAGACAACGCCTAGATTAAGTCTCGGACAAGATTGTTTAAATGGACCGTTCGGTGGTGATACGGACGTCGCGATGAAGCAGAAAGGCCACATCTACATGCAGTGAGGACTGAAAGAGGAAGTGAAATCTGCTTGCAGGGTGCAGTGGAAGAGCTGGAGTGCATTCGGGAGAAGATGGTGACGGTGGGCGAGCTGACCAACAAGCTGTGCGCGCGCACTTCGTGGAGAACGAGAAGACCTTCCGCCTGGAGGAGTGCCTCAGCGTCTTCAACACCTTCTGCCAGAAGGTGATCCAGTGCAAGAAGGTGTGTGGATCGTTCGGTGTGGTCCATGTCCATGGCTTGCTCTGTCTGTGAGAGGTTGTCAGTCCCGTTCAGCTGACCTCGACGGTGTCTTTTGTCGTCTTGGTCTTAGTGAGTGTGTGTGTGTGTTTGTGTGTGTGTGTGTGTGTGTGTGTGTGTGTGTGTGTGTGTGTGTGTGCGCGTGCGTGCGCGCGTGCGTGCTGTTTGTGTGTTGTGTGTGTGTGTATGTGTGCAAGCGCGTTTGTGCGTGGCTGTTACTCTCTCTCTGTCCTTTCTCTCTCTCTCACACACACAAATACTATTCAACATGTTGCTGTTCTCTCTCTCTCTCTCTCTCTCTCTCTCTCTCTCTCTCTCTCTCTCTCTCTCTCTCTCATATGTGTGTATGAAGCTGCAATGGATGTGGACAAGATTTTACACATAACTATTCTCTCTCTTTATTATTATTATTATTACTATTATAATTATTATTTTTAAATGAGAGGATAACAAGCAGAGAAGAGTGGAGATTATTTCAGTTATTAATATCTTTAAAAAAAAAAAAAGTTTGCTAAACTTAAGTAGAACGAATAGAGAAAGTGACCAGAAGAAAGTGGAGATGGTTATTATCATCATTTTCATTACAATAGCTTAAAGCAAAATGAGAAGGCAAAGGCCGTTTAAATGGACTATACTTCCCCTAAACAAACAACATTCTTAAAACAAAGGAGATCAAATGGAAATGGCTATTGGAAGAGTTAATGAAAATAATTATCGTTAGTAATAATATAGTCGTTAGTTTCATCGTCATTGTCATCATTATTATTATGATTATTATTATTATTATTGTCACCATTATGATGATTATTATCATTATTATTATTACTATTCTTATTATGGTAAACGAACAGGAGAACGAACAGAGAAAACTTCAAGAGGAGAGAGCGGAGAGACGCCGCAAAGAGCAAGAAGCCATGAAAGCTCGCAGCAGGGACAGTGAGTTCACTCCCTTGGGTCGTTTTTCTTTCTTTCTTGAATCGTTTGTCTTTATTATCTCTGCATCTTTTTATACGTGTGTTTGAGTACACATGCTTACGCAAACTTGCCCGCTCACTTGTATACATTCCCTCTCTCTCTCTCTCTCTCCTCCTCTCCTCTCCTCACTTGTATACATTCCCTCTCTCTCTCTCTCTCTCTCTCTCTCTCTCTCTCTCTCTCTCTCTCTCTCTCTCTCTCTCTCTCTCTCTCTCTCTCTCTCTCTCTCTCTCTCACACACACACACACACACACACACACACACACACACACACACACACACAAGGGACACCCAAATGCATGTGCACATACGCACACACACACTGGAACATATTACACAGAGACATCGACACTTCTCTCTCTCTCTCTCTCTCTCTCTCTCTCTCTGTCTGTCTGTCTGTCTGTCTGTCTCTCTCCTACACATAAATATTGATGCCTGTACTGCTTTTAGACAATATTGTTACTTTAAGAGTTGTGCATTTTGGAGGAAGACGTCAAACCTTTGCTATGGTGTATGTGTGCATCGTCGTCAGCATTGTGCGCGTATCAGGCCTTCCTTCATCTGTGTTGTTGGACGATCCATCCTAGAGTGGAGTGACCTGATTATTGAAATATATGCCCGCATTATATTATCCGCATAGAGCTGGCTGACTTTGTCATTGAAATATATCCGCCTTGCGTTATCCGTCAAAGAGCAGAGTGATCTGGTCATTTAGATATACCCACTCCCCTACGGTCAGTCACGGAGTGGAGTGACTGCATTACCAAAATATGCTTGGCAAGTCCAGGAATTATGACCTTTCGTTTGCAAAACTGAACAGTTCAGATAACACAGCAATGTGCGTACATCAATCGTTTCTCTTGTCAAAGATTTGGGCACCGAGGCTCATTTTGCCAGCCAGATATTGTTAGCCGTGGTCTCTAGTTAGTTTTCGGCGAGTGGTTTTCATCAAGAACAGTCGTAAGGCGAAGAAAACACGTGTTCATTGCGCGTTTCTCCATGTTTTGACCACAGCATTTCAGTTGGTATAGTGTTCCGATCATGCCGTTCGACACCTATTTGGCGCGGTGGTGTGTGTGTGTGTGTGTGTGTGTGTGTGTGTGTGTGTGTGTGTGTGTGTGTGTGCGTGCGCGCGCGCGCTCGCGCATTCAATCTCTTTGATGATGTATCATATTTCAGGGGATACTGAGCAATATTATAGAGAGGACGAGAGGGGAGTTTGTAGGGCGTTGTGTGTTTACATTATTACTACGAGCACATTTTCCACAAAAACAAAAGGGACGTGTGCATTTGGGCTATATGTGACATGAATTATTGTTCCTGCTATGCACGATCGCAGACAACAGGCCATAGTAAACATCCCCGACGACATTAAGCAGGAGAACAAAGGCTGAATCACTAGACCTCTGAACAATAGGTACAGACGCGCTACGGAGTAGACCCAACGCATTTCGATCCACTGGATGGGATTCTCCCGCCTAAAGAATACCGATAGGTCGAAACGCGTAGTGTTTGCTTATAAGTTGTTTGCCTTATTCGTTTGGTGGTGTAGTAACTACGCTTTTGCTCTCATGCGTCGTTGTTTGGCAGGGAAAATGGATGAATGGGGTCTTCGTTTGTTTGTTTTGAAGGATGATGGTGGTGGTTATGGTTTGAGGCACACATGAGGCACAACATAGAAAATTTGTCGCGCCACTGGGAATTGAATTCTTTGAGAGAGAGAGAGAGAGAGAGAGAGAGAGAGAGAGAGAGAGAGAGAGAGAGAGAGAGTCTGATTCGTGTCATTTTTGTCACAACCATTTAGCAAAACGTGTAACTACATGTTTCATATTTTCACAATGCAAAAAACTATAGGTGTCTAATTACCGAAAATACTATTTCAGCAATCAGGTCACTGGTGCTTACTGTACATATATATGATCCCCTCCCTCCCTCCTCTCTCTCTCTCTCTCTCTCACACACACACACACACACACACACACACACACACACAAATGTGGATGTTGGCTCCGTGTCACTCTAAACTTGTGTCAGTCCTTTTTTGTTCTCCCGCCCTCTGCCTGCCTGCCTGACTACCAACCTTGACCTTGACCCGCCTGTGATTTCTTCTCGGTAGCATGGAAACAGGCCACCACCCTCGATCGGCAGACAATCAAGGGCTGTCACCCGTCTCTCTGCCGTCGCTAAGCGTACTTCATTCCCTTTTCCTTTTCTTTCTTTCTTTTTTTTTCTTTCTTTTTCTCCCCATTTGTTTTTGTTTTTTTTTGCATGCGCCAACTTGTTCTTTTCATTTCTTCTTGCATGATTTCACCCCATAATCTTTCTTCGTCAGTTTCATCTTCTTCTTTTCCTTCTTCGTTTTCTCCTTTTTTTTATGCTTCTTGTTCTCTACGCAACTTTGTCTTATGCTTCTTCTTTTTGTTCTTCTTCTTGTTCTTGATCTTGTTCTTTTGCTTCTTCTTCTGTTTTTCTTCGTCTTCCTTTTTCCCTTCTTCTCATCTTTCACATGTTGATTTTTATATCATCATCATCATCATCATCATCATCATCATCATCATCATCGTCGTCGTCGTCGTCGTCGTCATTGTCATCATTGTCATCATCATCATTATCATTTTCTACTTTTTTTTCTTTCTTCTTCACTCTGTTTTTCTTCATGGTCTTCTTTCTTGATTTTTTTTTTCTTTTTCTCATCTTTCCTTCACTTGGCTTTGTTCTTTTTATCCTCCTCCTCCTCATCATCTCTCATCATCATCATCATCATCATCATCATCATCATCATCAATTTTCTTCTTCTTCTTCTTCTTCTTTTTTTCTAGCCTTTCTACTCTTTCATTTTACTTCATCTTAGCCCTTTTTTTTACTTTTTTTTTTTTTTTACGAATTTGCATTGGTGGATCATTATTTACTGTTCGTCTTCTCTTGGACAAACAGATGTTTTGGGGGTTCTGGGTTTTCTTTTTCAAGGTTGTAGCAACAAAATTGACAATCGTCTTAAGGGGGTAAGTTAAAAAATTTTGGTTTCAACCCCAGCTAATGCGGAATGACTACTTTTTGACGCTGTGATGTAGTGATTCACACGTATGCACGCACATACGCATGCACGCGCGTGTGAGCACACACACACACACACACACACACACACACACACACACACACACACACACACACACACTCTCTCTCTCTCTCTCTCTCTCTCTCTCTCTCTCTCTCTCTCTCTCTTCTTCTTCTTCTTCTTCTTCTCTCCCTCCTTCTCTCTTTCCCTCTCCGTCCCCCCTTCCTTCCTGTCTCCTGTCTCTCTCTCTCTCGTTTAATATCACATAATGTTGTGAAAAGACGTGAAAGAAAAGTACTACTACAACTACAGCTACTACTACTGATGTAGTGGTTGTCTTAAACTGTGCACGTAGTGTCATTTGGACGCGCAAGATTTGTGTCCAACGTAGAGGTGCTGTTTTCTCCAAGTTCCGATCGTCTGCGTGCTTGCTGCCTTTCTGTTCGGTATATTAAACTGTCGGTTAGTCTGCGCTGGTTTCCTTTGAACGTGCGAGTGAACTATTTGGTTTCCGTTTACTCCTTTGGCCTAGCGACTATACATTTCAAAGAATGACACAAAGTCAAGTATCATCTTGAGTGACAAAATTAAGAGGTTTCTCTTTCAGAGCTACATATGTTGGAAAATTAGTCAACTATTCTTATTTGCCCTCCGTGTGGTTTTAGGTATGAAACCGTACTGGCACTTGTGCAGATTTTAGTTTTTTACGGTGGATAGAACCACCCTCATTGATCATTTTGTAATGTATTTAAATGTAGATATGTATTTGAAACTGCTATGGAAATATACTAGTCACATAAAGTTAAGCACAGTTTACATGTACCCGCATAATTTCCAAAATATAAAAGCCACGATTTTGAAATTGGGAACAGATTTAATTCATTATCTTGTTTCAACGTACATTGAATTTCATTGGGATCGAATGAACGGTTGTTGATTTACAGACAATTAAACAGAGGATGGGTCGAAATCAAAGTTCGCAAAATCTGTTCAGTTCACAAAATCATTTCAATAGTGGGTGTGGCCACCGCCATTGGCGAGACATTCCACGCAGCGACTCCTCATCGAGTTGACCAGTGTTCTGATGACCCTCTGAGGGATTCTCTGCCATTCCAGTTGCAGCATTTGGAAGAGATCCTGGCGGTCTCTGGGAGGTGGATGGTTCTCCTTCACACGTCTCCCCAACTCATCCCACATATGCTCGATGGGATTGAGGTCGGGACTATACGCCGGGAAGATCATCCTGTTGATGCCGGCCTGCACAATGAAGTTTTCGGCCACCCGGGCCCTATGTGGCCGAGCATTGTCGTCTTGGAAGACTGCCATGGGTCCTATCCGTTGCATGGTCGGAACAACGAAAGCGCCAGGATTTCATCCCGATAGCGGATGCCTGTGAGGTTTCCATCAATATGGTAGAGTGGTGTCTTGTGGTGGAGGCTGAAGGCACCCCATACCATAACAGATCCTCCCCCAAAGGCCCTGGTCTGGCGAACAGCTGCATCAATGTAACGTTCACCAACACACGCCTCCAAACTCTAGTTCGGCCGTCATTGTGTTCAAGACTAAACCGCGACTCATCTGAAAAGAGGACCTGGGACCACTGTTGTTGGTTCCATCTCACATGACGATGGCAGAAAGCTCGGCGAGCCAGCCTATGGGCTGCTAGCAGTCGTGGTCGAACAGCTGGGCGACGTGATCTGAGGCCGAAGTGGTGAAGACGGTTTTTCGTATGGCTTGACGGCTGAGGATGGTGTTATTTGCCATACGAAGCTGCCTTTGGATGCTGGTGGAAGTGGTATCCCGCTGCAATAGGGCCTGCCTCTCGATGAAAACGATCTTCTCTGGGAGTAGTCTGCCTAGGCCGACCTGACCGTGGCCTCTCTTCAACGCTGTTGGTCGCCCTAAAACGCTGATTCAGTCTAACAATAACTGAATGATGCACACCAAGTCGTCGCGCGCCACTTCAGCCTTTGCAATGCCATCTGTATCCACGCAATCGCCCTGGTTTTGTCAAAGGTGCTAAGTTTTCTTCGTGGTGGCATGGTGAGAAAAGGGCTGACAGTAACCAACCCCGCGCTTAAACAGCCAAAAGAAGGGGCATAAAACTCACTTGAGAGACTGCTCTTGCACGGGAAAAAAAGAATTTTTCATTTTACACATCTTGTGTCGCCAGCAAGCTTGATGCAAAACAGGCACAGTTAACGCAACTTTGCACTTTTTATCCTGCGCGGTAACGAGGTCACCAAGACCCCCGTGCGCACTACCAGTTGACACAGGCTGGATTACACACTGCTGTGTATGTGACTAGTATACATTAGGGGGCATGATTCTAACCTTCAGGAATTGTGTAGGTTGTGTGTTTGAAAGGGAAAATGCTCTGAGGGAATGGGTTTGTCTGGAAAAAAAAACAACGTATTTTTGCTTCCTCGAGCGAATTCACTCTTTGTGCATTTCATTTCTTTTGATTCGATTGTTAAACACATGCAAAAACGTTAGAATGTAAGTGATTTTAAACAATAGGATAACATAAATATTCAATTTCCGTAGGATTTTATCCCCTCAACTGAATCAGATATTAGAGAGGAAAACAGGGAGGGAAAATGAAATGAAATGGGGGGAAAAAAGACACAGTATTAATATTCTGCTTGCAGTTCACCAATGTAACAGTGCTCAAATTAAAAAAAAAAAAAAGAAAAAAAAAAAAAGAAAGAAGAA
>JADBJO010000994.1:285000-302500 GCA_016801955.1 Conus betulinus | reverse complement strand
GAGAGCAGGCGGCGTCGGGGCAGCGTAAGCTTCCCCACCAGAAGCCATACATCCTTTATCGTTTGAATGGTGGTCGCACTGAAGGCGTTAAAGCTTGCTGATCTTCTCATAGGTGCGAAACGTTCCTTATTTCAACTATTACAGAATGGCGGATGTATATGTTACTGAGTGAATGCTTTCCTTCCCGGTACTGTTGCTTGAATGGTCATGCCGTGTGCTGTAGACACAGTCAAACTTGCGAAAGATTTCTTGTTACTGATGCCATGTTTTTGCCACATGTTGTTGCTTGTTTTCCTTTCAGATCGTCTATCTCAGTGTACAGTACTACACAGTCTGGAACGGAACGTAGTTCTTGGCTGGTGTCTTTCAGCAACTCTTGATGCTTTGAGAGATGTAAGCCTTTCTTGCTGTTGCGTGTATATTGCAGCACATTCCTAGGCATGTTGGATAGAGACATTGTCGAGTCATAGAGAGGGAGCACACACTGGACAGTGCTTTGGTGTTGTGGTGTTTGATGGTAGGTTGGAGACTGGCTTCCGCATTTTATTTGGAATCACTTTGGTAACTCAGTTGCGTCTCATTTTCACTTAACCTTTGTTTTCGTCCCTCGGAAAGATTGAAGTTTTATATTGCTTTTTCTTTGCTGTTTTGTGGTCTTTGACTGGCAGACATTTCTGTGGAGGAGACTGGTTCAGCTGGCGTTGACAAGGCGGGCGTATGAAATAGGGTGAGTGTTACTGGTTTGGATGTCGCTGGTGGTTTGAATTTCACCACGCAGCAGCGCCATCTTCTTCTTTATTTCATATGAATGGCATACAACCTTCGGAAATGTGTGATCTGATCATATAAATGAGTTACAACGCTCGTTAGCTCCAGGAAAATGCACACTGCTGCCAATGGGGACGACCACGGTTTGGCTGTTGTTCTGGGCTTTCTGGCTCCCTGTCTGTTGCACATTCATTTAAATTGTCGCTGCCAGCCCTCTTATAATCCTCTGTCTGTAGCTTTCTCATTTCCACGGCGAAGGTAGTGTGGGAAGTCGAGCATAATCACCTACACTTGTCTTACTCATTACAATTTAATGAAAAGATAAAAAAAATAAATTGAAATTTTGCTCTTGAAATGTGGGGTTTGGCGGCGTCATTTTGGCATCGAGATTTTAAAGTATTGCACAATAAGCCTAAATAAGGTTTAGTAAATGAAGGCGATTATATGTACGGATAATACATTTTCTTTCTAAACCCCACATTTGTCAACTGAAACATGGGCTTAGAAATGCTGTCGGTCAAAACTGTCTCCTGCTTTCTTCACCTACCCCCATCATCCCCAGGTGAAGTCGGCAGATGAAGATGAAAGGTAGACAAAGACGATGATGCAAAGCCCTGATGTAACCGCCTGTTGTCGGCTGGACAGTACACAGCATGACTGACTCGAACCGCAAGCCATAAAGTTCGCACGAAACACTTGGCCAATACAAAAAAGAATGAAACTCCTCCTCCTCCTCCTTCTTCTTCTTCTTCTACTCTCTCTCTCTCTCTCTCTCTCTCTCTCTCTCTCTCTCTGTTTTATAATCTTAACTCATGTGATGGTTAGGATTGGTTCACATGTGCGCTTGGCAGGTACCACTTCTTTTATTCTTCTTTTTATTCAAAGTGAAACGTATTTTCAGGAATATGTTGTTGGAAGCAAACAAAAAAAAAAAAACAACAGAGAGAGAGAGAGAGAGAGAGAGAGAGAGAGAGGGGGGGGGGGGAGTGGAGAGAGGAGAGAGTAAGAAAGGACAGAAGGGGTTGGATGAAAATTTTAATCTATGCATATTATTTGCATATAACTGTATGTTCATTTGTTGACAGGAAATGGGACCATTGTACATAATCCGCAGGTTTAGTCGGATATCTCTGATCACTGCTTTCGCGTGTTACACTAATCATGCAAATGAACGTGTACTATTAAATCATGTTGTCTTGGATGGTTTCTGTAATCGCCCATGAGCGAAAAAAAAAAAACACCCCCAATGATCAAGAAGGGTTTTGTTGGTATCCAAAGATTTGTATAGAAGACTTGAATGGGTAATGTCCCATAACATTCTCTTCAGTCCACCCGTTGATGAACATAATGCCTTTAATGATGTTGTCATTACTATTATTATCACTACCATCACTACAGCCCACCTGTATTCGCTTTGTTTATTCTTTCTTGGTGCTGATATTCTTTGTCCACGTGTCGGTCCATAGTTCGATCTACACTTTGCCTCCGTTTTCAACATGTTACAAATACCTCCACATACATTCCATTTCCCCAACGGTTTTCATGTCTGTTTTGTCTGCGTAGAGTTACCGTGTTTCCTAGCGGGGCTTTGATGTTGTTTTATATGTACGTTAGCTGAAATATTACAGTTATAGCAGCTCTTTGATCGGTATTGACCTGATGATGATGATGATGATGACGATGATGGTGATGATGACAAAATGAGCCTTCAGTTGCTGTTCGACGACTGTGCTTTGTTCATGCTTGCTTTTGTGTGTGTTTTTGCTTAGTCTACTCACACATTCCACAGTAACCTCCCCGTCCCCCACGTCCCACCTCCCATGTCCTGAATCTCCTGCTACATGACAGAATATCTACTGGGTTGATTTTTTTGTATGTCTGTGTCACAGGTGGCTTTTAACCATACCCAACTACATTTTACGGATTTTTAAATACGAGCTACTCATTTCGAAAGTCAGTTTGAGATTGGATTACAGCTCTTATGTTTTCTTTTTCACAAGGGGTTTTATGTTGTGTCTACATTATTATTATTATTATTATTATTATTATTATTGCTATTACTAATTATTCATTAAGAGCAACTTACATATCGCCTGTTTTCAGTTTGAGACAAAACTTTGAGCGCTTTACAATTCACACTTTCCTTTGCGCAACGGGCTGCCTACCTAGGTAGAGTCGACTGAAGAGCTGTCTGCTGGCGCTACATTCAGTCGTTTCCCCTGTCATTCAGCCCGTCAGTTTTTCATCCCATATTTTCATTTCATTCTTTCTGAATGTGCCACATGTATACATGTCATCCGCACCAACAGCTAAACTTCTCTTCCGAGACAACGTTGGCGATACAGTTTTACGTGTGTGCAAGATGTCATGCATGCGCTGACACACGGAACCTCGGCTTATAATCTCTTTCGAAGAATTTTTAGGAAGTGGAGTCAGAACCAATGTTAACTTCCATAGGAAATCCCCTGTACCGAAACGCGGAGAGGTTCGAACCTGCAACCCCATTCCAATCCCATTCACCTTTTCAGTACATGTTTCATTATTTCTCCGACTCCCACGCTCCCTCCCTTGGCCTTTTCGGTCTGTCTGTCTTTCTATCAGTCTGTCTGTCTGTCTGCCTGTCTGCGTCTCTTCGTCTGTCTTTCTTCTTGCTTTTCTCTCTCTCTCTTTTTTCTCTCTCTCTCTCTCTGCACCAGCGTCTCTCTCTCTTTCTGGGCCTGCCCCCCCCCCCTCTCTCTCTCTCTCACTCTACCTGTTTGTATGCCACATCCCCTCCCGTCTTCTGTCTCTCAGCATTTTTTTTTTTCATTAAGCTTTCAAAATAAGAGCCGCAACGTGTTGACTCTACGTTTTCAACTTCACACATACCCAAGAAATGATGTATATATATAGATAGATATGTCACCTCTGTCTGTCTATCTGTCTGTCTGTCTCTGTCTCTCATTGTGAAGTGTTTGCTCGTCAGGTTGTGAAAACATTGTTGATATATTTACGACAGAAGGTAGCCTGTCCTTGACTTTTGCACTGCATACAGATTTTGCATCACACGTTCTTCGCGATCAGCCACAGTTTGTGATCACTTTGTTTTGGCACTTAATTTTGCTTCTGACGCATTTGTTTTATTCGTCTTTTGTGAATATTCATGAGAGCAGTCGGGCGGGTTTGTGTGTGCGCTTGCACCCCTTCGCGGGTGTGTGTGTGATATGTACACACGTGTGTGTGTGTGTGTGTGTGTGTGTGTGTGTGTGTGTGTGTGTTCAAAATAGCCTACACTGACACAGTGTTACGTTTACTCGGATTTTCATGCCTTTTTTTTCCCACGTAATTACTGTTAACCACAAACTCTCAAGGCATCTTTTGCTGATCCTGTCATTGTTTCACAAAAGAGAGTATATCAAAATAAACTGCTTGTCATCTGAGCTCTGTGTGTGTGTGTGTGTGTGTGTGTGTGTGTGTGTGTGTGTGTGTGTGTGTGTTTCGCACATACTTGTGAGAGCTAGTGTGTGTGTGTGTGAGTGAGTGTGTGTGTGTGTGTGTGTGTGTGTGTGTGTGTGTGTGTGTGTGTGTGTGTGTGTGCGCGCGCGCGGGGGCGCAAGCTTGCGGTGACGTTTACATTTAATTCACAGACACACACAAAAGAATGACTCCACCCTTTTCTTTGGAGCAGTATACAAACCTGACAGACAAGGCACAAAGCACACAGAAAGGCGGGGATTAACGGGGAAAGGGTTAAAGTGAGCCACCAGAACAGTGGGGGGGGGGGGGGGGGCAATGACGCGGAGCGAGTTTAGAATAAACTGACACTGTCCCAAAGGAAAGGAAAGAATACCTATTGCATATAGACTCGAACGTATCCATGTCCATGCATACATTAAAGAATTTGTCTGAGTGCGCATGCTTGCTTATGTGCATTTATGCATACATAGACACAAGCGCACGTGTGCACATACATACGGACACGCATAAGCACACAGCCATCCATGAGGACACACAAGCGCATCGCACGCGCGCGCAGAACACACACACACACACACACACACACACACACACACACACACACACGCATGCGCGCATGCACGCACGCACACGCACGCGCGCACTCACACGCATTATATATGCATGGATAGATAGATGGATAGATAGACACACGCACACACACACACACACACACACACACACACACACACACACACACACACACACACAACACACACACACACACACACACACACGAAAAAGCCCCAGCGAATTACTTCTGTTGGTGGCATGGTGGATAAGACGAAAAATTACCCCCAAGACAAAGAAGTATCTTTATGTGCTAAAAGTATGAAACTGAAGTATTAGAAACTGACCACCGCTATCAATTTCTTCTTCACCAGTAGTGTCCCCTGATTTTGTCCACGCCGGTGCACTATTTTCACAGGAGCATGAACACAGGTAAGTGCTGCGGCCCGTACAGGCTTGGTGTTGATTCGTTTTTCAGCGGTTCGGTCAGCGTGAAGCTTCGCATGCACGCACGTTAGTCAACTCGTTGTGCTGGTCAAGTCTGTTGTTCTCAGTTTTGTTTGTGACAGGGTGATGTGGAAGACTTTCACTTGGCGGACTTTTTGTGTCCCCAGCTTCTTGTGGGTTGGTTAGTCCTGTGTGCCATGTTTCCAGCCAGGCTTGTTGCATTGCCTTGACAAGTCCGCCATTGAACTCGCTTGCTGCTTACACCTGGCACGTGCAGCATGGTGACCCGTCAGCTACACACACGGTTGATTGTTCTCAGGTGAGTAAGGCGAATGTAGAGTTGTGCTCGACTCCCTTTTGTGTCACCTTCACGCCTGACCCCGAATTTGACCATAGATCCTCTTTCTCTGATCTTTGCTGGTGTGTGCCCCGTGCTTTAGTGTCAGCGACAGTGTGGAAATCAGTGTGACACTGCCACGCCAGTGAAGATACGGTTTTTGATGTGTAGTCATGAGGTAACGTTTGATCTGTGAACTGATACAATGATAATGATCACGTTGGTGCGGACGTTTTGCATAAGTTCTTGTACTATGAAGCTTTCAGGTCTGAAACCAGTGAAACCTCAAGTGTTCAGTTTAAGTTAGGCGCTTTTTTCTTTCAATCTGTCTTTCGTTCGTTCTTTTTTTGTTTTGATTTTCAAGACCTCAAACCATAGCGGGTGCTGCCAAGAACACACACACACACACACACACACACACACACACACACACACACACACACACACACACACACACACACACACACACACACACATTCAGTAGCACCGCAACAGTGTCCTAGTTTAGAGGCCCCTTTTGTGTCTGTCTCGTTAATTAGCGCTCTCACAGGTAGACGCCTTTCTGTCCGCAAGAGCGCCAATTCATGACGTCGACAAAAGGGGCCTCTAAACTAGTCTTGTTTAGAGGGAGAGGATCAGAAACACTACCATGTTATTATGTGGACTGTATTCACGTTCACTCCCGTAAGAAGAAAATACTGTTGGAAAGAAGCCGTCCGAATTGCTCGTTTAGCTTCTTTCCCAAAATAAACCATTATTTCTCACGGGAGTAAGCCAAAATGTAGATGAAGCCATATGTCTTTCAATTCCGTATTCATACTAGTAAACCGAATGTTGGTATTCAGTCTAAAAGATAATGTTTTTGGTACATGTGTACAGACTGATCCTACATTTGATGCTTTATTATATGGCGTTTTAATGTTGTTATCTTGTGACTAAAAAGCGATTCCGAACGAATCCGGTGATGTATAGACGTATTTCTCCTGCTGGTTTCGATTGCAGAAATGTTTCCTTGTTGGCCCGAGAGGTGGTAGAAATTGCTGTGGTTGCAGAATTCCCTGATCTTTATAATTTTTTTTCTTTCAGACCCTTCGACTATGAGTAATTTCGAAGTATTCCAACGAACACTGATTCAAAGGTGCTGTTAGCTCTTCTACCTGAGTGCGCATCTGGGTTCGGCTGTTGACTGACTTCATTGATAGCTTACCGATAACGTCAAAATGTGACTTTCACGCGTAGGCGTGAGCGTGCGCGCGCGCGCGCGCGCACGCGCGCTCACACACACACACACACACACACACACACACACACACACACACACACACACACACACACACTCACTCACAAATACACACAAACACACACACACACACACACACACACACACACACACACACACACACACACACACACACACACACGCAATCACTCACGCACACACGCATGGCATTTAACAAAATAAAGATTAACTGGACAATTGTTAGTTACATATTTTTCTTTTATTATTGTAGAAAGCACGAAACAATTGATTCATTTATAGTTAGATAACAGCTCTCTCTCTCTCTCTCTCTCTCTCTCTCTCTCTCTCTCTCTCTCTCTCTCTCTCTCTCTCTCTCTCTCTCTCTCTCTCTCTCTCTCTCTCTCTCTCTCTCTCCCCTCCTCCACCCTCCCTCCTTCCGCTCTCTCTTTCCCCCCCCCCCCCCCCCATCTCACCCTCGAGTTCTGTTACCCCCCCCCCCCCCCCCCCCCCCTTTCATTTACCGGTTCGTAAGTTTCAACGTTTTTACTCACGTCCGCTCCCTTCCGCCCCCCTTCCCCTTGGCTTCCCTTCAGTCTCCTCTTCACCGGTCGAGCGCGTCGCATGCGACAGAGGACAGTCTGATGTCGACCCGACTCATTACATGGATTTGAACCCCCGTCTCTTTCAGTCATTACCAATGACCACAGGGGTACCCCTTTCCTTCCGTACTAGCCCTGGGCTGCCGGTTGTGGAACATGCGAGTGCACGCGCGCGCGCGCGCGCGCGCGCGCGCGCGTGTGTGTGTGTGTGTGTGTGTGTGTGTGTGTGTGTGTGTGTGTGTGTGTGTGTGTGCGTGTGTGTGTGTGTGTGTTCTGATAAGCTGAAACCATATAGAGCCTATCAGCCCCCCCCCCCCCTCCCCCACCCTCCCGTCATATAAGTTTCAACGTTTTTACTTATCCCCCCCCCCCCCCCCCCCCCCGCCACTCCTCTCTTGACTTCCCCTCTGTCTTCTCTTTACTGGTCGAGCACGTTGTCGCATGCGACAGAGAAGAGACCGTCTAATGTCGACCCGACTCATTACAGAGATTTGAACCCCCGTCTCTTTCAGTCATTACCAATGCCCCCCTCCCCCTCGCCCTCTACTCCCTCTCCTCTCCTGTCAGGGTAACGGTCATGTGTTCATTTTACATGCCGCTAAGTATAGACTCGGTAGGTCCGTCTCTGATTGGTTGTTGGACATCTTCGGGCGTACAGGTCGTGTTGGAAATTGGGCCTTTTATGTTTTTTTGTGTTCTCCTCTCTCTCTCTCTCTCTCTCTCTCTCTCTCCTCTCTCTCTCTCTCTCTCTCTCTCTCTCTCTCTCTCTCTCTCTCTCTCTCTCTCTCTCTCTCTCTCTCTCTCTCTGTTTACGTGCTTCGTTTCGTCAAAAGTATTGAAGCTGATTTGTTGAAGCAAACAAACAGCTTTGCATGTGCTTCATTGTCGTTTAAGCGTTCTCAGTAGAAATGAAAGAGACTGACACAATTTGAAAAAAGGAAAAATGCAAACAACAACAACAACAACAACAACAAACCCACAAAACAAGGTGTTTTAAGTAACGCAGGTTTTATATACAACACAAAACAGTTCAGAAAATATTCGGACAAACATGTCTTCTTTATGGCCATGTTTCTGCTCGGCTGCACGTGCATGTTTTGCGCCTCTCTCTCTCTCTCTCTCTCTCTCTCTCTCTCTCTCTCTCTCTCTCGTGTCCCGTGAAGCGTTCAGTATGTGGGATGCGCAGAAGGGACGGTCTGGTGTTCAAGTTCAGCTGAAGGCCCCAGAGTGCAGTTGCGTTTGCACGTGGGGTGTTAACCCATTGTAAGTTTGGCAGCGTGTTGGTCATTGATGTTCTGCCAGTTGAGTTTTTCTTCCCCTCACCGTTACTTGTCCAGCGAATCTGGCAAGTCTCTATCAGCAGCTGTTTTATCTTCTTCCCCGTTTGTTTGGGTGAGTGTGTGGTGCATGCGCGCGCGCGTGTGTGTGTATGTGTGTGTGTGTGTGCGCGCTCGCGCGCGTGTGTGCATGTGTGTGTTTTGTGAGTGTGCGTGCGTGCGTGCGCGCGCGCGTGTGTGTTCCTTCTGATAAGGTAACTGAAACCATAAAGAGCCTATCAGCCCCAACCCCCCACCCCTTCCCCCCGATCCCCCTCGCTGTACTGTCTTCTCTGAGCCTTGTTTAGCCGCGTGTCACAGATACGGCGTGAAGGTGTTACCATGCGATGGGGTTAAAAAAAAAAAAAAAGAAAAACAAAAAAGCTATTTTGTCCTTCTTGGATTGAAGGCTAGGGGTTCCATTGTTAAACAGTCAGAGCGTTTGCTCCCGCGGAGCGGACGGTCCTGAGTTTGAACCACACATTAATGTCGGATTTTTTTTTCCAGCTTAACAACCCTTCCTGTCCACCCGGCAGTAAAGAGGTACCCGGTCCAGGTCCGGGTAGTTTGAGGCATTGGAAGGAGTGGGGCGGGCTCAGTCTCCATCATGCCCGTGTCTCGGACTCTGTGAACCTCAAAGAGTCCATTTGCCCTCCTGTGGCCCTTATGCTGCGGGGGGAATGTTGAACTTTCATCTTTGTTCGAACGAGAGGGCGCGTGAACTCGAGCAGCTTGGTTGCTTGTTAGAAGTGATAAACGGGTTGGCTTACTGCTTCCGCTTAATTAAGCAAAGAGATACATGTCCTATATCCCCCCCCCCCCCCCCCCTCTCTCTCTCTCTCTTTAACTGCACCGCAACTCTCCCAACTCGCCCTCACACACACACACACACACGCATGCGAGCACATTGAAATCATACATGCTTCTTCCGCATGTGTCTTCTTCCGCGCCTACAACTGTGTGTGTGTGTGTGTGTGTGTGTGTGTGTGTGTGTGAGAGAGAGAGAGAGAGAGAGAGAGAGAGAGAGAGAGATGTCGCATTTCACGAACACTCGTGTACAAACTGACTACCTCAGTCAAGATGGTTCATCCCCTGTCGGCCTGCCCTCTCTTTTCCGGATCAGCTCTTCGCACAGTAAGAGAACAGCTGCCGCCAGGAGGCAGCACCCGGTCACGTGGTACACTGCTACGTAAGATCCGGTCCTGTCGCGGATATAACCTGCAGCAGACGAAAACCAACCCAAATCGAAATCAAAATGTAGCACTTTTAAAGTGTCCGTCACGTTTAAGCCGATTTATGGTTATAGAAATATATACAAACAGACTTGGAAAAAAAAATTTGATGGTGTTGTACAATGGCACGAACTGTTCCCTGAGAGCGCGTTCCGAATGTTACTTAGAACAATGTGAGGCATCGGTACATACAACCACATCCCGCTGGGGATTACTTTGAATTCTATGAGGTAACATGCTAACACTGTGCCTGCAAGACAAAGGGAAGAACGAGATTTAACATCAGTTTTGTCTATAATGAAATCTGTATTTTGGAACCCGAATCCAGGAACATCAGTATCATTTCAAATGAAAAGGAAAAAAACATGATCATAGCGTGGCCCTATGTTAACTGATCCCGAAAGGTCTCGGGTATATACATTCATAAGTCAAAGTATTAGACACAGTAATTTCCGCCATCGCAGAATTTCCTTCGCTCATGCTAAAGGCATTCACCACTTCCTGTTGATCCAACTAATCCGTTGTATCTCCTGTTCACGGTTTGGCCGGCTGTTCGTCACACTTTACTAACTCGTGTTATCAAACTGTCAAGTCTGAGGCACACACCTGGCGGGTCGCACGCAGACGACGGCGATGTGCAGGGCCAGTGGCCCAGCCTGAACCACACACACAAGTTGACGTACGTGTTTTAAACTGGAAGGGCAGCCCACCACGAACGAACGATAATTTTTCGCGCATGCGCTAGGGGACCATAGTGCCCAGAAGTGGGTTAGTGACCTGTGCCAGGGAACTGGACTCTGACAAAGGCGGACAGTTGAAAGCGAGGCGCGATGCTTATCCCGTCCCGTGTTGATCTGTGGTTCATATCGATATGATACAGTTGGCGGGGTTTCGGAGAGACGCTTGCATTGGAGTAGTTCTTCTTCATCTTGTGACTGGGAGTTACGTTTACCTGGTCTTGGATTTTTTTTTCTCCAATTTTTTTTTTTTTTTTTTGGTGGGTGGGGGGTGGGTGGGGGTGGGTGGGGGGGTGGGGGGTGAGTGGGATGATGGTGTTGGAGTGGGGTGTTCGTTTTGCCACCCCCTCCTAAAATGTGTGTGTGTTTTGTGTGTGTGTGTGTGTGTGTGTGTGTGTGTGTGTGTGTGTGTGTGTGTGTGTGTGTGTGTGTGTGTGTGTGTGTGTTCTCTTCTGTATTCACCCCCTCCGACTTGTTTTCTGTGGCCACTGTCGATCTACTATCACTATTTTTTTTTTTTGTTCGTAATCATTTGGTGGTTTCGAAGTTTTTGTTTTCGTATCAAGGGATCTAGGCGCCAGAATCGTTCAGTTGGACAGGCTGCCTTCTCAGATTACTATATAAGCCAGTTTGCTTCTATCCATAGTTCAGCGAGGTCGGCCCATTACCGACACGTTTCCTTCGCACCCCAATCACCGTGTGTGTGCTTAAACCCGACAGACAGCTGGACACTGGCAGCTGTTAAATGTGGTGAGCAGACGCCAACGCGCGTGTACAGAGGGCAGACAGAGCCAGTCAGATTAACAGCAACTGGTTAATGTTTTAGCAATGGATCTGCAGCTACAGAAAGATACTGGCCCTGTCCTCCACTGAGTCGTTGCAATCGGTAACCGGCAATAAGACACGGACGGCCGTCTTACCCATCAGAGGGTGAAAGGCGGAGGAGAAGGCGCCCTCAGCCAGGAGCTGGAAGCCGATGCCTTTGGCCAGCCTGGGCAGACCCACCACGTGCAGGATGATCATGGACACCAGCCCGTTGACCAGGCCGGCCAGGATCCCCTGGGCCACCGCCAGCACCACCAGAAGCCCGAATGACGTCAGCCACCGCGTGCTCTGGTACACGATGCCCCAGACCGTCAGGGCCACGCCGGCCAGAGCCGGCACCGGGACGACCCCCAGATTGGCCAGCAGGCCGGCGGAGAGGCGCGACAGCAGGTCGAGGCCGCCGACGATGCTGAGCAGTTGGGCGGCCTGGGCCTTGCTCATGCCTTGCTGCTCCGCCAGGGCCGGGAGGTAGTCCAGGCCGACGTTGATGTTGGGGGAGAACATGTAGTAGAGGAAGAGGAAGGTGAAGGAGGGGCGTCGGAAGAGAGAGAAGTCCAGGACGGTCAGTACGGATTTCAACCGTTGTGGAAGAGGTTGTCGCTGCTCGACGTTCTGAGGCCTGTGGTCGGATGCACGGTTATCGGGACTTGCGTTCTGTTGTGCGGCTGCAGAACTCTCGTCTTCGCCCTGTTCTGAAAGGGCTTGAGGTTCAGACCATGTGCCCAACAATCGGGCGCTGCCGTCGGCAACAGAATAACAGGCCAGAACTTTTTCATCGGAGCAAGAGTTTCCAGCTGACACATTTGCTTCTTCGTTCGTGTCGGCACTTGATCCGAACCTGGCTTCCATTTCAGACAGCAACGCTTGTCTCAAAGTCTCCTCCTTGGACACACAAACAAGCTCATCACCGACACCACCGCCTTCGCTTGAATCAGTTTCGCGTATCATTTTTCGCGGCGCACTGGCGGTTTTGTGGGAGACTGATGCGAGAACTTCCTTTCATGGATCTGTCAGTTGACCGTTGCGCATTATCACGATGATGATCATGGAGAATAACCCTGGGATGTTCTTGGAGAAGAAGGACGTGGGCCTCAGCAGGAGGGAGGCGGGCAGGGCGTGGGAGACTGAGGGCACGCCTGTGAGCAGCAGAGCCCCCCTGAGGCCGTAGCGGCTGACCAGGTGGGTGAGGAGCGGGGGGTAGGACATGCTGCCCAGGCTGGAGCTGGCCTTGATGATGCTCATGGCCACGAAGCGCCGCCGTTTGAAGTAGCAGGCGGTCAGAACCTCGCCTGTCGACCCCAGCATGCAGTCCGATATACCTGGAACGCGAGAGAGAGAGAGAGAGAGAGAGAGAGAGAGAGAGAGAGAAGGAGAGAGAGAGAGAGAGAGAGAGAGAGAGAGATTCAGCATAAAACCATTAACAGAGGCCGGGTATTGGCATGCACAATCAAAATAACGAAAGAAAAAAAAAGAGGGCATAAAAAGCACTTATACCTGGAAACATCAGGATTGATGAATAGAAAGACAAACACTGAATGTTTCTATCAAATTCTAGGGAAAAAAAATCAGTTTTCAATTACAGTGTTTGTCATCATATGCTGATATATCATTTCCGTTATAGAGACGAGATCTGGTAAACGCAGTCGTCTTCAAATTGCAAAATACCTATTTCGAAAACTGTATGGTTTCTCCCCCCCCCCCCCCCCCTCTCTCTCTTCTCTCCCCTCCCTCCCTCTCTCTCTCTCTCTCTGTCTGTCTGCCTGCCTGTCTGCCTGTTTCTCTCTCCCTCTCTCCCCCCCCCCTCTCTCTTTCTGTATGTCTCTCTGTATGTCAGTCTCTCTCTCTCTCTCTCTCTCTCTCTCTCTCTCTCTCTCTCTCTCTCTCTCTCTCTCTCGCGTGTGCTCGCCTGTGTTTGCTTTTACGTGAGAAAAAGTCCAAAACACGTCGATTAGACGATTGCGCAGATACACAGCTTCGTGGAAAAGCGAAAGGAAATGGGAATGGACTGACTCGCGTCCATTTGAGACAGTCTGTGGAAAGAAAAGGCAGGGAGGATGAGTGGGCGAGTGAAAAAAGATAAAGGGGGTGGGCGAAAGGGTGTGAGGGGAGGGATTACCCAGGAGCACCGCCTGCAGGCAGATGAGCAGAATGAGCTGTTGGCCAGCGAGGAAGATGGCGCTCAGCGATATCAGCACGCCGCCACCAATCAACGCCGTCTTCCGGCACCCCAATCGTCCAATCACAGCGTTCATTATGAACATGCCTGTCCGAACAACGTCTTTAAGAGAAATGGTTTCAGTGTGTAACTCTGTAGGGATTGTCGCAGTCTACGGAGGACGTAGAACTGTCAAGAACAGATGCAAAGCACCCAGAATAACTCATTTATTCTCAAGTGCGAAAGAACTTGTGTTAGCTCGTCTTGTATATCAGATTATTTTTGTATATAACTTGTTCAGATAATAGAGGTTTAGATATAGTTCACATAGACTGGAAAAAAATTGATAGATACATATGCGGTGCTGGAGTGCAATATAGGAAGTGTAGACGAAAAGAGCTGAAAAACTGTACTCAGAAGGACGGGTATTGTTCATATGTCTGATTTATTGTTTTACCCCCTTCTCTTTGGTTTAATGGGCAAGATACGGATTTTAAAATACTAACATAGAGAACAAATGATGACATAAATGAAACTCTTTCATACTTAATTCTGTATCGTCGGTCTGAAAGGCCGTCAATGATGATCATTCTAACATGAAACGAAAAAGGTTAAACGCACACAGAAGTTATATATTTTAGACCAAATCAGAAAAAAAGTTTAAACACACATAGATGTTATACATTTTAGACCAAATTAGAAAAATGTTAAACGCGCACAGAAGTTGTATATTTTAAACCAAACTAGAAACATAATTTCTACATCCAGATAAAACCGACAAGAAGAACGGACATTACAGGATGGCTTCCAGCTGGAAATATGTACAACTGCAAATAGCGCGTTCTGTGGAGCTCGGATACATGCCATGAAGAAAGCACTGACTTTTCATTTGAAGCAGCTTTTGTCTTTTTTTTTTTTGCGTATGGTCGTATTCAAAATGCCCCTGGTATCTTTACAAATTGACAGCCTGGTTTGTATCGGTCTCATTCACATTAGCAGTTTAAAACAAGTGTTACGTGTCTCAGTTGACTTAGAGAGCGGTTGTGTGTAGAAAAGTTCTTTGCAAGGGGAAAAGGAGCCTGATCATGTTCATGTATAAAAGTGAATAAGGAGCCTCATACGAATCCTACTAGCTGTTTGAACATGAACTGTACTCCCAACCTTAAGGAAATTTCTGTTCTAGGAATGATCGCTTTTCTTTCACATTCTGTGACTTGGCTTTTCTGTACATCCATGTACATTTTTAGCATTTTTTTACGCCATCATAACCCATTTCCTTGTCTAACCTGCTTCATTTTTTTTTCCCTTTTGTTTTGATCTACGACATGCTAGCTATATTGATGTGAACTGGCGATTCGATGTGTAGATACTTTAAAAACGTCGTTTGAACAGTGGGTGTGGAAAATCAAGCAAATTGGGTAACGTACTGAGCATGGTGTAGTCGTATCTGCCTGCACGTTGCCAACTAATTCCATTTCAAAGAACTAAAATGATTTGACAAAATGACGAAATTTGTACTCATCTGAACAAAAAATTTACCCTCGAATATGCGGTTACCTCTTAAAGGAAGGATGAGAGAGAGAGAGAGAGAGAGAGAGAGAGAGAGAGAGAGAGAGAGAGAGAGAGAGAGAGAGAGAACGTGCAATTTCATTTTATTGAGGGAAAAAGCGGAGTAAGCACAAGTGACTTTTACAAAAACCGGCCCTCAAATACATGAATTTCAAAACAGGACAGTAAGTACATGAACATGGAAACACAAACTGCATTTTTGAAATCATGCAATACAAAGAAACAGCTGATTTAACAAAAGAAATAGAAGACATATAAGAAAACCGTAAAATACGCATTTCAGTAAATCCGAGAGAGAGAGAGAGAGAGGGGGGGGGGGGAGAGAGAGAGAGAGAGAGAGAGAGAGAGAGAGAGAGAGAGAGAGACAGAGAGACAGACAGACAGACAGAGACAGACAGACACAGGCAGACAGGCACACACACACACACACACACACACACACACACACACACACACACACACACCGCGCGCGCGCGCGCGCGCGCGCGCGCGCACACACACACACACACACAGAGGAGAGAGAGAGAGGAGAGAGTCAAGTGTTTTGTTTCGCCTTGAAACAGAAAGTAAAACAGCCAAACGGGCAGACGTGAGCTCACCGGCAACGCTGAGCACACCCCCTTTGATGGCGAAGAGGAGTGCGGTCTGGGAGGCCGGGGCCTGGAAGTGCTGCAGCAGCTCCACGAAGACCACGCCCATGCTCTTGTTGTAGGCCGAGATGAGGCTGTAGTTGACGACACTACCTGCAAGGTACCCATTGTTCCAACGTGTCCCTGTCAGGTGTAGAAATGTTCGTAGGTTCTTAAGAGAAAGAGAACGAGAGAAAGATTTGTGTACGAGTTCCATGGAGAATGTCGTATGCAAAATGCCCAGAGAGAGAGAGAGAGAGAGAGAGAGAGAGAGAGAGAGAGAGAGAGAGAGAGAGAGAGTCTAAAGAAAAGTATGATAGATGTGCATGTACATGTCCTTATTAGCATTATCCTTCGGTCGATATGTAAGAAGCACTTGGCAGAGTGCATGCTCATAGAAACACAAAAACTAACAGGACACACATCTGTTAATCTCGCGCTAGTCTCGTCTTCAGCCCTGATAGAAGAAAAATGTATTGAAAAAAATAACGAGAAATGCGCGTTCATTCACGTTACTTCTTGCACTCTAATTTATCCACCTCGCTCCCACCCCGCTGGGCAAACCTATGTTAGAATGAGTACGAGACACACACACACACACACACACACACACACACACACACACACACACACACACACACACACACACACACACATGGGGGGAGAGAAGAGAGGTAGAGAGTTACTGGTTTCGGTAAAAAAAAAAAAAAAAAAAAAAAAACAAAACAAAAACAAAAACATGCTTACAACGTTTACCACAAGCCTACCAGATCACGTCATCATGATAAGAAAGGGAGGCAAATTCGCACCAGTCGTGAAACAATTCCATGTCCGTAATTTCAACCCGATGCTGGTTCTGACACCATCTTTCCAAGCCCAGATGCAGACACGGGAGACACAGAACAAACCAGGAACTGCCTTAAACAGAAAGGACGCTTTCATCTTGTCCTTATATCCTGTTTTAGGATGTTCACTTTTTTCCCCTCTCAGTTCTGTGTACATTGTCTGCATCTGAGCTAGCGAATGGATGCCGTCAGCAGCTTTTACTTTACGGACATGTAGCTACTGATGTTTACGACGGGCGCATATAGGCCCTCTGAGTTCATTATTGACTGTTTTATGCCTACGTACCACATTTCAGATGTTCTTCAACTGAGCCATGCCTGTACACATCTACTCACCTAAAAGCACCCATCCAGGCCCAGCCCCTGTCGTACGGTACCCCGTCTGTGTCACCACAGTCACCGCCTGCAGGCTTGTCGTTCCGACTGTCGTCAGCGGAGGAGGATCCGGTCATGCTTGGGGCTTCTCTCGTCAGCAGATCGTGGTGTGGGGGCATTCTTCTCGGGTTCAGCACCATCTTGGGCCGGTTTTGTGCACCTTCTTCCTCATTTTGCCAGTTGTGTTTGGAAGCGATGTCTGTTTCTGTGTTGTTGTTTTGCCTTGGACGTTTATTCCGTTAGCGTGAAGTCCATTTTGTGTGTGCAGAGTTTTGTTTCTTGTGTCCGAAATCTGTGTCTTGCGCCCAAAGTCGGTACCTTGTTCCCGAAATCTGTTCTTTGTGTTCAGAGTCAATTCCTTCTGCCCGAAATCTGTCCTCTGTGTCAAGAGTCTGTTCCTTGTACCCGAAATCTATTCTTT
>JADBJO010000994.1:250000-282500 GCA_016801955.1 Conus betulinus | reverse complement strand
CTAAACCTGGAAAAGACTTTGCCAATCTTTCATATTATCGTCCATAGCTCTGACCAGCTGCCTCTGCAAGCTAATGGAAAAGATGATTATTTCCCGTCTGATGTGGAAGCTGGAAACCGATGGTCCTTTGGCCAGTGAACAATGCAGTGCGAGTTCCGTAAGTACCACTTTACTGTTGACCATTTAGTCCGTCTTGAAACCACCATACGCAACGCCTTCATTAACAAACAATATGTGGTTGCTATCTTTTTTTGATCTGGAAAATGCCCGTGATAACCACTTTGAAATATGGAATTCTTATGGATTTTAATAAACTTGTTTTTTTGTGGTGTTCTGCCTGTTTTTATTAGAAACGTTTTGCCGATCGGCAGTTCCAGGTCCGTACTGGCACCACGTTGTCTGACATCCATGGGCAGGAGCTAGGTGTACCCCAAGGGAGCATTCTTTCTCCTGCTCTGTTCAGTATCAAAATTAACGGGATTGTCAGTTCTGTAAACCGTGGTTCCCAGTTCTCTCTGTTCGTTGATGTTCGTATAGCGTCGACTCCAACTTTGTGTGGATGAAAATCAACAGCCGGCAG
Source organism: Conus betulinus (assembly GCA_016801955.1). Taxonomy (NCBI): domain Eukaryota; kingdom Metazoa; phylum Mollusca; class Gastropoda; order Neogastropoda; family Conidae; genus Conus; species Conus betulinus. The sequence continues at coordinate 281,920 of JADBJO010000994.1, read as the reverse complement.
AAGAAAACGGGTGTATCTTTTCGGCATCAAAACACAGTCTGTCCATTATCACAATTTTCGTCAGTTCTATGTCGATCCTGAAATTCGTCTAGACAAATTTCACCATCCCAGCGGTGAAAGAAGCCAAAAGTTTGGATGTTAAAACTAAACTTTAAAACTCACATCCAATACTTAAAAACTGCATGTCAGAAAGCACTGAACATTCTGAGAGTTGTATAGTACACGGATTGGGGCGTCGATAAGAAAATTCATCTCCATCTTTACATGGCTTTGATCCATTCCAAACTGGACTGTGGATGTGTAGTCATGGCTGTGCCAGACCTTTCTTCCTGAAAAGTGTAGATCCCATCACCATCAGGGGCTTCAACTCTGGATGCATTCCGCACCACCCCTGTTTATAGCCTGTACGCTGAGGCAGGAGAACCATCCGTGTCGAACCGTTGGCTGAAATTTACCAGGAACTACTGTTTGAATCTCTCTTCTGAATCCCAAAACCCTGCATATGACTGTTTTTTTTTTTTGTTTTTTTTTTACCCCAAGTTCCAAAAGAAATTTGATAATCACCTCAGCCCCATTCCACCCTTGGGAATTCGTATTCTTCTCCGTTTGAATAATGCAGATATAGACCTTGGTGTCGTGTGTGATTTATTCAAATTTCCTGATGACCCACCATGAACTTTCTTCACTCCAGAAATCCATTTTGATTTAGCCTCGTATCGTAAAGATACCACTAGCTCCTTGGCGAACGAGTTCTCTTTTCGCCGATATATGTATTTGAAGTTTCCATCCTTCAAAATAATTTTCACCGACGGTTCCAGATTTGAGGAGGGGTTACCTGCCCTGTGGTTTATGCAGCAGGTCCTTCTCGGAGATGTTCTAAACACATTCCCACTGAAAGCTCCATCTACACTGCTGAGTTGACAGCCTTGGTCCTGGTTCTTGAAATAGTCTCTAAATCAAAACATAAGGTTTCCTCATTTGGTCGGACTTGCTTTCTGCTTTGGAGGCCTTTGTCAGCCGTAACCTCAAGTACCCCTGAAATTATTCGAACTGTACACCTCTCTGTAATCTGATGGATGCAACATAGTTTTAGCTTTGGGTTCCCAGCCATGTGGGCGTTCGAGGCAACGAGTTGGCTGATCAACTTGCCGAGAGTGCCACAAAGAAAAGTTGAACAAGTTGCCAATCCCTCACACTGATCTGAAACGTAAAACCCAGGATCATATCAAAGACCTCTGGCAAGACGAATGGAACTCGCAGACTGTTGTTAACAAACCGTTTCAAATCCCGTCCAAATTCTAAACGTGTTTTTACCATGTTCCAGGGGTTGGCCGTATAAAAGAAACAGTCTTGTGCCACTGGCACACAGGCCACTCCTTTTACATCCATTCTTCTTTTAAAAGGTGAATAAGCTCGGCGGTGCATTCCGTATCATGTACCACACTCACAGTAAAACATATTCTTTTAGTGTGTTGGGACTGGCATGATGTGAGACATAAAACACTTTACAACAGACTCCATGAAAGCTTGTTCAGAGATGTCCCACTTGATGTGATCTTTGAACTTCTGAAAAAAAATCCACATTTTTTTCATCTAAGATTTTGCGGAAAAAAAGATTTTTTAAACGAAATTTCCGGTGTGTTTGCAGAAGCTGCCTTTTTTTTTTTTTTTTTTTTTTTTTTAAATGACGAGTTGATTTTATAGCGGTGACAGCCCTAATGTGGCCCACTGCGGTCGGCTGGATTATAAGCAACATTAGCTCTTATCTCCCATCTCCTCCCCCCCCCCACGCGCACACACACACACACGCACACACACGCCCGCCAGCACGCACGCACGCACGCACGCACGCACGCACGCCCCCCCCCCCCCCCACACGCACGCACGCACGCACGCACGCAGGCACGCACGCACGCGAGATAGAGACAGGCAGAGAGAGAGAGAGAGAGAGAGAGAGAGAGAGAGAGAGAGAGAGAGAGAGAGAGAGAGAGAGAGAGAGATGGAATACAAGGATCTGTAAGGGAGTGAGAAAATGCGTGCTCGCAGGCACGCACAACCACACTTACTCCGACGTAGACAGTGTATGTGTGTGTATGTGTGTGTAGGGGTGGGGGGGGGGGGGGGTGTCTTACCTCATGTGTACTGATATTATGCCTGTTTTCCCCCTGTTTCAAGGCAAGACATTCGTCCATGAAATGACTTGGGATCTTTATTTGCGTCATGTGCCTGTACTTAAAAGCGCGGCTATCCTTCGCTCGGCCGTCCTTATCTACATATGCTTAGTCTTGTTCTTCTGGCGGGTCGACCCAAAAACATCTTCAGCGTGGAACAGCGCTGCGCCTCTGTTTTCAAATTCTCCTCTAGCCTAATGGCACAACTGAAGTTAGTAGGTACCCCAAGGTCTGGCCAGCGCGTTGCGCTAATGCGTAGGTCAGACATTGGCTAAGTCGTAGCCATGAGACCCTCTTCTAAAATCTCTGTTCATAGTCTTTATTTAATTTATTTCTCCGTCAGATTCTAAATCATGCGCAGTGTGGTCTGGAAACTTGCCGGATGTGGTGTGGCGTATATGGATCAGTCCGCACGGCAGAGACACCTCATTGATGAAACTGAAACTGAAACTCCTCATGTGTTCATTTTACCCCTCGGCATCGCTCCTTGTCGATTAGAGAACAAAAGAATGAACAAAAAAGACTACAATGATGTGCCCTCTTCAACTTTTATGGTCGCTTATTCAGTGAGGAGAGTTCCGTCATACCTCTCAGCCCACGTCAGTATGTGCATCTTGTTCCTTTCTGCCGACATCACATTCTGTGGGTCTGTTCTTCCAGGACAAAACCGTAGGACTGACGTCCTTTTTCTTCTCGGGGTCCTTAAAACGAAGAACCAGCCTCCTCGTTCTTATCGCCTCGCAGACTAGATCACAAATTTTAAACACTCCCTTTAAACGTCTTTCGAGAAGTGTTCTGATCCTGCAACCATTTTATTTCATTCATTACCTCAAGGAGGTTATGGTTTCACCCGTGTCCATTATCAGCAGGATCACGTTAAAATCACGGCCCGTACATCAGCTAAACTTCGTCAAAACATCATTGGTAACTATGTCATCTTCTGAACGACTATCCCCTCTCCCCCCCCACACACACAACTATTATTAGCAATGTGTAGGTCAGGCATCTGCTAAGTCGTGTCCACCACACCCTCGTCTTAAATCCTTTCATCTAAAGTTATGAATTTATTCATCTGTGGAACATTACATTCTGCGCACTGTGGTCTCTTAGATCAGCTGATGTGGTGTAGCAGAAATTGACTAGTCCGCACACAGTGACACCTCATTGATCAAACTGCAACTGAAGCCGTCAATACATCGAAGGTGGCAGCGTTTTGGGCCCAGTCTGTAACCGTGAAATCGGACCTGCACTTGCGAATTTGAGAAGGCGAAAATCCATGTAAGCTCTTAGACGTGTTTCGAAAAGTTATGTCTGCTTTCGAACGAGATACACAAGTTGAGTCGGAAAAAATATTTGTTATATTTTGGTCTGTGTCTGAATTATGTCTGGTTAAAGGAGATAGAATGTTGAAATGTTTGCTGGCGATGCTATAAAATCAACATTGACACGGTTAAACGCCGTCTGTTCGACTCTGGGCGACGCCATGGGAGGAAATGGTATTTGCTGGATGTTCAACAGAAATTCAGGACCGACTGGCTGTAAATTATAACCAGGACTGCTAGACATCTTGTGACTTTAAAACCTGCACCAAGGTCCACTGTGCATACACTCCAGCTGTGTTCGGACACGGAGACAGGGTGCATTCCGACCTCCTGATGCGTCACACTCCAGTGCCACAGTAAAAAACTCGCATACTGGCTGAAATCGGTCCCGAACCCAAGTAGATAAACTGCTGGAAGAGAACGTGTGTTGGAGGAGGACATTGCTTAATTCATGACCTGTATGTACCCCAACTGCTTTCTCCAGTTCAAGCATTTAAGGGTGGTTTGGAGCCAACAGATGTATTATATCAAGACAAGTATTACTACTGTCATACAGTTATGTGGAGAGTGGGGAGAGAAGGACGGGTTTATGGAGGAGAGAGAGAGAGAGAGAGAGAGAGAGAGAGAGAGAGTGTGTGTGTGTGTGTGTGTGTGTGAAAAGAATATTGTTCGAGCATGTGCGTCTGTAAGCGTGTGCGCTTGGCATTGGATACACATACTTTAGCAGGCACACACACACATACATATAGAAGGGGCGTTGCTGAACTTTCCATGATTTTCCTGTGTTTGGCAGACGGGGTACATGGAGTCCTGTAGCGGGTGGTGGCATGCTTCCCCCTCCTCCACTTGACGCCGTCTGCCATGCAGCTGTCGACTGGTTTCCAACCGGCGAAAGGTGTGAGAGTCTCTGTCCTGCCCTATGGCAATGCTGTCAGTCTTGTTGGTACGTTTACTTCCAAACTCTTTTTTTTTTTTTTTTTTTTTTTTTTTTTGCTCCGAGTCGACAAACTGTTCTTGTCCGGCACCGACATGCCGCCCCTGACGTTTTTAACCTTTAAAATGCCGCCGTCTTTGGCCCATCATTCCGCTCAAGGAAGCGTGTAGCTGTTCAGGGTCTGCGTCCCCTCGGGAAGCGGGAAGGTGGTGGGATACGAGGGAGGGGGGAAAGACAGGAAGAAGGGGGGGGGGGGGGGAGTAGGTGAGGATCATATGGGATGGAGGAAAGGCAAGGGCAGGGGATAAGAGAGAAAAACGGGTGGTAGTATGGAAAGGGGAATAAATGGAAACTTGCTTTTCATGTGTTGAAATCGCAAGACACCCTCGTTTCTTCTGCGATTTCCTATAAAGCGGTTGGACATATCCATGCTTTTAGCTGCAGTCTAGCATTAGGTTAAACACGGATTTAACTTCGCTTCATCCTGCACACCAGCCGCCTGCTCTGTACAGGATATGTAATAGTTAGTGCAGTTTTTAACGCAAAGAAACGTTTTCCTTTTAGGGGAAGAGAAATGGGATAAAACGGTGTTTAAAACTAATTTGAGGATCAAATTAAAAGAAAAATACTTTGCCGCCAAACGAAAAGAATAAATACATGACAAAACGTCATCATCAAGGGAAATGACTGTAGAAAATTCTAAGAAACGGTTTTGCTATTTTGTTTCTTCTGTCCTTTGGCGGTACGGTAGTATTTATTTTGTTTCTTTCTGTCCTTTGGCGTGCAGTAGTATTTATTTTGTTTCAATTTCCGCCTGAAGTAACCTCACTTCGAAACCTAATTTGAGGATGGTAAATGTCTTGTTGAAGTTATATATCTGCCTTGGTCCATGCTAAACATCAAACTGATGGCGTGAATCGCTCACTTGACAGAAGCATATTAAACCAGGACAAGGCCTGGCGTCATCAAGGGAGATAAACGTACAATTTGAAAAAAAAAAAAAGAAAAAAAAAAAAAAAAAGAGAAACGGGTTATGTTACAAACGGGTCCATATTTCAAAAGCAATACTTGCAGTCGACCATATTTCATAACTCTAGCTTGAGAAGACTTTTGAGTCATGATTGACATTTTTTTTCCTTGCAGATTGGGATCAAAGATGTTTCCGTGACTCTTTGGCAAGTGCATGTCGACAGCATGGACATTCTTGTTTTCAAGGTAGATTCTTAAGAAAAATTTGTTGTAAAATTCTTCTGCCTAGAAATTCAAAGTGTTCGTAACATTGCTTCATTGTGTATTGCGATATGCTAGAAAATTTGAAAAGCCATGTCTTTGCTTCTCGGTATTTATTTGTTGTTTGAAATGTGGTGTTCCTAACGTATTCCGCAGTTGTTTCTTTTTCTTCTTCTGCGTACGCAGGCCGATACTCCTGCGGACACCCCCTGTATAGGGAGCGGAGTTTTGTGTCTATGACCGTTTTTTTTTTATCCTGCCATAAAGGCAGCCATACTTCAACTTAAGGGAAGGTGCATGCTGTTGTGTAACGTGTCATCCATACCAACGACCAAACTGGCCTCGTCTTCCAAAAGTTGGTGATGGAATTTTACGTGTGTGCAAGATGTTATGCGTGCGTCCACACACGGAACCTCGGTTTATGGTCTCATTCGAAGGACTGTATGGGAAATGGAGTCAGAACCAATGTCAACTCTTAAGGGAAAAATCCCCCTGTATCGAAACGGCCCGGCGGAGATTCGAACCCGCAACCCCAAGATTACGAGTCCGACGCTCTTCCACTGAGCTATTCCGGCCCTCCGCAGCTGTTTCGAGAGCTTAGGAAGGGTTACAGTACCTGTATGCTGATGATGGCATCTCTGAAAATACCTGAAGGTAAGGTAGTCGTATACTTATTTTCATTCCATAATGCAGGCAGGTTAAGGAACAATACTAAGCATGTTTGGTCAAGTCTACACACTTTGGGCTTTTTATACAGCTCAGAGGTCGGTGTTATAACAAAAGTCAAGCAGTAACCAAAAAAGTGAATAGGACAATTTCATCCTGGACTGTGTTGATCAGATAGCTCTGTGTGCCATTTCTGCTGGGCGATTCGGTGTCGTAAACAGCATTTGTTTGGAGTCATGGGCGTGTATGTATTTCATCAGTTGCTTGTTCGTTATTTACTGTTCACTGCCACATTTAAGATTCTCCGTCTCAGAAAAGGGTCAAATCACACTAATGACAAAGTATACAGATACATGACACTGCCAGACTGGAGAGTGACGCGCTGGACATCAGCACAACAGTCTCAAATGTCTCATCATCTTTATTTTGGTTTGTCATATACAATGAAAAAGTACACGTTTGCATTCATCGATAAATATTGCATTCGTACATGAAACGCTTTGAAAAAGAAAGAGGGGGGAGGGGGAGGTAGAGAAACAAAAAGCAATCGGGATTTCAAACCGAAGACGATGGCGATTTCACATGTTTGTTTGCCCGACTCGACATTGCCGAGTCCAGTTCGGAAAATATATTCCTTATTTCCAGACATATCCTGTGGGCGAGACCAAAACGGGGGACAAAAAAGGGGGAGAAAATAAAGGTCTTGAAAGACGCAAGCCATTACAAGAAAATGATGGTCATAACACATGCATTGCTAAGAATAGACGTAACGACTAACGCCCTTCTACAAGGCCTGATCATCATCTTGTGTGCATAATGCTTTTTCAGGAAACGGAAAAGGTTTTTTTAGACGTCTAATGACCCCTTGTCCGCGTCACCTAAGCCAAAGAGAAAGTACACAAAATTTTGGTGATCCATAATGATCTCTTGCATCCCCCACAAATTCACGGCAGCTACTTGCATAATGATGTGACCGAATTCATCTGACCGATCAGACGAACTGCACTGACGCACATTCCTCACACCGACACGCACGGAACAAGAAGAGTGAAAGAACAAAACACTATCAAGATATCATTTTACATATTTACACTATGATCATGGAACTTTTACCGAAAGTGGAAATAGGGGGAGGGGGATGAGAATTCGATTTGTGGGACTTTCATTCAGTGGTGAGAAAAAAAAGAAGCAAAGTCCAGTTTCCTGTACTTCTATGAACGATGGCGAAGCGTGGTAAACACACGTGAATCGAGCCTCAAAAGACCGTTGGCCGAACTTGACAACAGACTGGGTTTTCTCTTTGGTCAAAATACAACAGCACAAGCAAGCAAACAGGCACACGCACACAGAAAAAAATAAATGAAAATAAAACGGAGAAATAGAGTAACGATTCTATGTACAGCTTGGCCGATCACCAACCACCAAGGTCCTACATCAAACCACACGGGGCGCAGGCAAAGAGAAAAATTTGGCACTCGATTAAAACGGTAATCAAGAGGTGCATTTCGCCATCACATCATTACTTTTCATGAAAGGTGTACCTTGGTGGTGGTGACTGTTTCTGTTTTCGTTTATTAAGCTGCGTGCTGGGGGGGGGGGGGGGGGGGGAGGGAAGAAGAATAAGAAGAATAACGTTGTGAACGCGACCTTAAGAACTAGATTTGTAAGCCAGTGCAACCTTTCCGATCATTTCCCATTCTAGGTCGGGTGAGAAATGTGACGATTAAAAGGAACAATTTTGGCTTTACCTTATATTTAAATCAAGATGGCACTTCGGCGAACCACACGCGAAATGACGCACTAGCGGCTGAGGTGGTAGTTTTAGTGAACCAACAGATGATCGGTCGGATGCGTGACGGCCGTTCAAACCACGACCCTCCAGAATCTACGAGGGTACGAACGAACAATCATGAGGTGAGCAAGAGCTGCACCAAGACCACCAGGGACAGAAAGAGATAGCCCGGCCGGACACGACCAAGATGTCATTCGACATGACTTTGCAAGTTGAGGAAAGCACGTCCTCTTAACCAGTTTTAATCGGTTTGGGGTTGAAACGTCCCTCCACAACAGCAAAACTGTGTCTAAAAATATGATCGAAATAACTCAAATTTGGGACAGCACGTGACCAAATCGCTTAAACATCAAGTCATAAAAGTTGGAGCAAGTGACTTTAAAATTTACCAAGTTATGATCACTTAAACGAAAGTATGGGCGACTTTGCACCCACGACATACGGCAAACGTCACTTTACGATGTTCGTGTGAAGAGGGAGGAGAGGGAGGAGAAAAAGAAGGGGGGGGGGGGGGGGGGGGGGGGGGGGGGGAGAAAGGGAGCGGAGCATATGCCCATTCCGGAAAGTTTGACCTGTTGATCCGACAGCCGTTAATTCTAGGGCCGTGGCCGGACCGCTGTGATGCAGACGGTCACGGTGGCTCCTTTAGTCGTCCACATGCCCGAGAGCCAAGGCAGCAAGCTGGCTAGTCTAGGCGCCGAACAGCACAGGTGGCGATGCTAGCGACGCAGTCACTTAATTGTCATCAATTTCGATGTCGGTCTTGCACGAATCGAATGAATGCTAATTTGGGGATTTATGCTGACCAGCCTTGGGACGAATTCTGCCGACTTACAGGCAGAACAGTTACGGGAACGATTGAGCTTTGCACTGCACGACCAAGATAGCCATTTTGGCGACCCATGCGTCGTTCAGCAGTTGCAGGCCGAGATCCAAGCAGACGACATTTATTTCCTACGCCCACTGACGACATGATGCAGTATGCCCAAATCACTTAGCCATGCATGCGATCAGTGTACTGCAGAGTTCCACCGTTTGTCAGTGATATAGGATCCTCTATCCAATAGTAACACACGTGAAAAAAAAAAGTTCCGATACTGCCTCAAAGTAGAAGCTGACGGCACAACATATGCAGTAAAACGCAGCAGGCGGAAAGTAGTGGCAGCGGAACGACACGCACAGAGAAACGGAGGAAAAAATAGTGCCGGCTGGACGACTCAAAAGTACGGAAAAAACAAGCAACGTGCACTAGCCGTACCACATATTGGGCCTGCATTTTACCCCTAACTAGAATGAGATCTTTGTGCCAAACTGTGTCCCTTCCGTGAGCAAGTTAAGTACATATAAGCAGTGGTAAGAATTGTCGGTGCTGCCAAGGAAGGCGACCTCGACATAGTTTGGAAAGTGTGGGGGGGGGGGGGGGGGGGGGGGGATGCTCTTTTTTTTGGTTCCAGCACTTTTCAATAGGGCAACAATACACAGCACATGGAGGCAGGTCCCCAAGACGGTGTTGCTTCAAATGATATGTTGAAGTGCAAATGAAGTAGTACACACACAAAAAAAAAAACTCAAACGGATAGGACGTAAACTGAATATATGTAAATAAAACATGTACCTCGAGCCATTTAATCTCGCAGCGTTGCTATCTGAGCAGTAAAAACTCTTTTCTCTTTCGATCAAGAAGTCCTGGTTAGAACGCAAATGCAGGCGGCCTTCCCCTCGGCCGAATGAAAAAAAAAAAACTGCACTATCTTTTTGAAAGAAAGATAATCCATATCCACAATGCGCACTAACGTTTCTCTCGAATAATTGACATAGGTAAAACGAAAAAAACGCACTCTCTTTGGTGTGACTATTCAAAACATGACGGACAAAAATACGCGTCGTGACTGGCGAAGGATTGGTTACTTTTGATGCCGAAGACACATGGCATTAATGTGCTTCAAAACCCGGTTCCCGTATCTCTTACAACTTTCAATTCTCCCAATCTCAAAACTTTTCAGTCCAACGGATAAAAAAACAAACAAACAAAAAAAAACAACCAAAAAATTCCAACAGAACTAAACATCGCAGCAAGATCATACAGACCTCCCCTGCAGATCCAAGGATCTCGGATTTGGGGGGTCGACAAACTGGTTCCATGATGACCACCCGAGGGAGGAGGAGAAAAACCACCTGCCCATGCTGTGTAACTCGCTGGCAGACCTCGGGCTTCCCACGCGTATACACCCACCCACCCATCATCGCCTGTGCTTGGTGGCTTTTAACAAAAGCGTTCCCCCACCTCCCACCCCTCCAGGCTGCTCCCGGTATCTCTTCCATGGTTGGTTAGTTAGTGTGTGTTTATAGGGTCCAGCGGACTACAAGGAGCCAAATCAGGACCTCAGCTATCATATCTGCTGAGTCTCTAGATACAAATACCCAGACTAGTATTAACACATCGCTTGAAATTTATAAAGACAAAAGCACAATTATCTGTTCAACTCCAGCAACACCTATATACATTATTAAAACACTATAACTTATAAAATAAGTTTACCTCTTTCAAAAAAGAAAAAATAAGATCCACTGAAATCTCACGAAAAAGAAGTGATAAATCACTGGTGGAAAAGAACTCTCTCTGATACACATCAAATCAGCACATTCAGTCAAAAAATGATAAACACTGAACAAGCTGTCACATGCAACACACCATGGAGGATCTTCCCTTCTGAGTATCCAACTGTGTGCGTTATATAGCTGTGCCCAATATGTAACCGTGACAAAACCGATTCCTCTTTACGGTTACGTACTATCGATGGGAAAGGGTTGATTAAATCTGGGCAAATTTTAAACAATTTATTATGAATTTGATTAGACCATTCACTCTGCCACAGTTCACGACAATACGAGCTAGATTTATGACGAAGATCTGAGTGAGGAACAAACTGCACAGGCCTCCTGGAAAGACTTGCACCGAGAGCTTGTTAGGCTGCTTTGTCTACCACTGAGTTACCATAGATTCCCATGTGGCTGGGAACCCAACAGAAAACTATATGCTTTCCCGAAGAGACAAGCTGAGTATGAAGATCATGAATATCCGCCAAAACTGGATGTGCAACTTCTCTTGTCTATAAAGCCGACAGTGCCGACAATGAATCCGATATCTTCCATGGTTAGCTGGACTGTAAACAAACACCTACACGAACGGGCGCACTCGATACCATCTTTTTGGTTTGTGACACCGAATATCAAGACTATGGCCACAGTGCACATTGAAGAGTATTATCATGCTGCTTTGCACTGGGTCACTCTACACTTCCAGCGCTCTATCATTTCCACCGAACACTACTGCATGTATATCTAGAGGAAGTAGCCGCCGTGAATTTCACGTAAGCAGAACCGATGCTCGAGTGGGGAATGATTGGGGGGGGGGGGGGGGGGGGGGATGGGGATGGAGAAAAGGGGAAACAATTTCTCGGCAGTCATTTTGAGAGAACCGGTCAACCACGTCGCCAAACGCAGTTCTAGGACAGGTCTTGGTGCCGCCCAGTATTGCTCTGTCAAACGCCAAACATCTTCCTTCCAAGTTCAACACAGGGCGAGTCAAATCGGCGAAACGTCACACACTCACTTATCGACAACAAAGGCAGAATACCACTATCAACACGACTGGAAGTGGGCATTCCAAACGCTAGCGTAATTGGGCTTTTTAAAGCTACAGACGCCAGCTTACCTGCCCAGATGACACAGCACGCTGTCCAGAGATGCTGGTGTTCATTGCACAACGACTTGGCGGGGTGGTGGGGTGGGGGAGCCGAGTACGGATAAATACACACAGTAACACCGACAACATGAAACCACCACGTCCTCTCCGGAGTAGCACCATCTGTCAAACTGCTTGGTCTCCCCTTGGCCTGAGCAGACCACAGGGCGTTCCACATCAACCTGGTTTTTCTCGTGCTCACATGCAGGCAGATTCGCGCACATGCGCGCGCGCACACATACACACACGCACACACTTGTACACATCACTAAGAGAGAAAAAGGCGTGCGATCAAAATGCTAGACGATTGTACAACAACGCAGTATTGAAATGAAATGCAGTCGAACTTCACGGATGCGGGCGCACTCTAAAACATTCGTGAAGTAATGGGCTTTGAAAAATCGCTCAACACAATTTTCAGTAACGGTTGCCAACTTATTACAAAGGGGAGAATAACTGCTAGAATACAACAGGGGATAATTGAAAACCAAAACGGATTATGCAAACAACCGTAGAGAATCATATCTGGTATAAGTTACAAGTTTCAAAACTACAATGATTAAAAATGCCGGTAAAAGCCCTTCACACCACCCAGCGGTAGGCAGAGACAATACATCGTGCTAGTATTCAAGTCCGTTGATCACTGAGATCGAATGGTGGGTCATACCAAGCCAGTCTTTATTTTGAACAATTTGACAGTTCAACAGGACAATGCTTATTCCCGCTATCCCCGTTTTCAACCTTTCGTTTGACGTTTAAATTCATCACTTACAAACACAACAAAAAAAAAAAAAACAAGAACGAAAGGTTCAAGCCGGATAAACCCATGACCGTCTGGCTGGGCGGTCACACCAACGTGATTAAAACGATTTAACAAACACAGGACATAATTATTGCGAAATCGGCTATACTGGTGAAAAATACTTCAGATGAATATGAAGCGGCCCTTGCTTTTTTGTTCCCCTTTCTCCCAAAGCCTCTCTTTATTCTCTCGCCGCCGCCGCGGCCCCCCCCCCTCCCCTTGTCCCATCTTTAAGCTTCAAGCGCTGGAGACAGAAAAAAAAATCATTTAATGTTTAGCTGGTTAAAAGAACGGAGCAGAGTGGGGATCGGAGGGAGGTTCAACATGGAACGCTCAGGTGAGGATCCTGAAGCATGACAGCGTATTGATATTGGAAAGGCTGTGTATCGGCGGAGCACAAGTTCCATGCACGTCAAATGTCCTTCGCTTCCCATCGACCCCCAGACAACCTCTCCACTGTTTCATGAGCGTATCACATGAACGTCGAGACTTGGGGGCCAACGCTTTTGAGGGGTCGCGGTTGGGATGGGCAGTCTATTTGCCTGTTGGTTTGCATGTTAATTCACCTGCCATCGCCGTTATGATGATGTGAAAGTCTCGAGGAGGGGGGAACGCCGTTACGATTACGCGAAACAAACTGGAAAGAAATAGGATTACTCTGACGCGAAAGTCTTTGAACAGTTCCTGTAACGGTGAAAGATTCATCTTGTCAGAAAACGCGCACTGACAGAATAAAACATCTTGAATGTCTGTTGCCTGCTCGTTTCTTTTAAACAGAGAAAACTATTCACAGTATATCGGTAAAACATTGGGAACATGCAAATTATTGGGCGCATTTATTGCATTAACAGTCAACAAGATTTAAAAACTTCGAGCTAAACACATTGAAGACTGCTTCATGTAACTGCACACACAACTGGTGGTAACAACATTATCACTTTTCAAAGATTCTATGTATAATGCGCGGCAAAATACTGATTCTTTATCGTGGCTGAACAATAAAAACCAAGGAGATGATGAAGAGCGCAAGGATGCCCTCGAAGCAGATAGTGTGGTTGGAAATTTTACTTTGGATTCACTTTGAATACCCACACTACATCACGGAAAAAAGGCCCACATGGCAAACAAACGCTAGCCTGCCTGCAATAAAGCTGCTCAATCAACAAATGGACTTACTTTGCTTTTTTACGTCGAGCATTTCAACAATCGTCAACGCCTGAAACGCAGGTTATTCCAGCGATTCCTGGTAATGCTAAGATAATTAAAAACATCTGGAAAGATAAAACGATAATCCGCTTAATGCTGAAAACGAGATTACAGACACAACTAAAACAAATAGTAACAGTACTATCTGACACTACATCTGAAATTTTAGTTCTGCCCCCTCTTGCCATTTTCATACAGCTTCTACGTTTTATACAGTTTCTATTAAGATATGTAGAGTGAACGAAAATCACAGACGGATCGTATTCTGTTACTGGCTCTCCCAATAAACCTCCGGAACAGAGCGCATCATATGGAACACAAAGTGAAAGAAAAACCAACACATCTATGACATTCTAATACAGGAGAAGCATACATGATGGAGAGGAGAGGAAAGGTGAGGATAATAAGAGCATAGGAGGACAGAGGTAAGGAGAAGACAACACTGATAAAAGAGAGAGGTGGATGGGAGGGGGTGGGGACTGCCGACTCCAGAAAGAGAGGCCTTGTTTCTGCAGCCGAAGTAGACACGGGGTCCTATGTACAAATGGGATTCGACACATACGTGTTGGGATAAATAAATAAACAAAAAAAAAAAAAAAAAAAAAAAAAAAAAAAAAAAAATCGGTGAGAGGTCACACACTAAACGTGTTCGTGATAAAGCTAACCTTCAATAATTGTTGTTCGCACATCAATCACATCTACCAGTAGGAACAGAGAGAAAGGGGGTTGTAGGGGGAGGCAGGGTCAGGTGCGTGTCTAAACCGTCGCAAACATCCACACGCTTTTGATTTTTGCCAAAAAAAAAAAAAATGACTGCAGGTGTCTTTGCACACACACCAGTCACTGAGTTACCGTCTATGTACATCCAGAACACAACCCCTCTGGGTTGTGACATTGGAACAATCCATAATTAAAAACATCGTGCCACTCAGAGTACCATCCAATACACTGAGTGAAAAAAAAAAAAACCACTTTTTAACACAAAGAAGGTTAAAAAGAACCACACCCCCAGTAATGCATATAGGAGCGCTGTGTCTTGTGGCATTAGACTGACCACGTCCAGCACGAGGTTCCTATCAACGACGGAGTTCATCCCTTTCTGGTCAACGATTTGAATATATGCATGATGCACACGGGTGTACTAGTTGGTGTCTCGTGGAATGTGCCATACGGTTTGATGGGCAACAATGATCTGACTAACAAATTCTTTGATAGGAGAAACAAACGAACAAAACAAAACAAAGAAAAAAAAAAAACATGACTAAACTGTTCCGAAAAAAAACGCAACACACGGAAATAGACAAGCCACGCGGCATACCCATACACCAGTCACATGACCCACCCCCTTCCATCCTCCCCCACTCCTGCTCCACGCTAATCCCCCTTTCCCTTCCCTCCTCTCCCCTTCCCTCTTCCACCTAGATGCAGCCGAACGAAAGAGACCCATTGTGATCGACGTGTAATGATGTAAGACCAGAAACACCAACAGCTTTCTCTTGTACTTCCGCCGCGTGCGATAAAATTATGTATAATAAATGTCTCTGCTCTCTCTCTCACTTTCCTCTCTCGCTCTCTCTCTCTCTCGGTTTACTTCCTCACAGACTGGCGAGCGAATGGCGGAGACTGGCCCGTATTGACAGCAGAAAGGGACAATTGCACTGCACCATATAGAGAAGAGTGACCAGTGAGTGAATTGCAACTGACCGTTAGTCCTGGACCTTTACTGTCGAAGGAGCACGTTGTGTGTGTGTTTGGCACACCATTAACCTGGGGGCGAACTCAGAGTGACGTTTCTAGGTGTCGTGTCTTTTTTGTTTAGTGTATATCCCAAGCCAGGGCAAAAAAGAAAACGAAAAAAAAAATCCACGTATCTTGCAGTGCTATGACTCCAGTATGATTATTATCATCATCGCTTTGCGTGTGGGTCTCTGTTTGATATCAGTGTTTATCACTGATGTTGCCACACCCTTTAGACTTTTTTTCCCGTTACACAAATGAAATGTCGCTGAGGACTATTGCAGAAAACATTTACACACGGCATGAAACAAGCATTCATATAGTTTCATTTGCATTTGTTTTCTTCGCACAAGGTTCAGAGTGAAAGCGACTGCCGCAGTCTGGTTCAAAGCGTCCTATCAATTAAGATCGGACCTCTTTCTCAACGAGAACGTTTCCGCGACTGATCACAAGAAATTCTACATTTGCAGCTACTGACAATTGTTACATTCACACGCTGTATATATGTATATATCCAATAGTCGGCCACCTTGATCAACCTACACTGAAGCAGACCTTGTCGCAGACCCGCATAAAGATGAAGACTATTAAGCCCATGATCATGCAAGTACATAGGCCTATACAGACGACAAGCGTTCTTGCCCGGGGGAAACGGTCCTAAGTGTGCAATGTCTGGAATGTTCCTGTGAAGAGTTCGGCTCCCAGTGCCTAGTCCTGGGGCAGATAATAATATGCTGGTGCTGTTTTTGTCACTTGTTCTTTGGGTCCGTGGCTTCAGCGGGTCAATACCCAGTTGGTTTGCAGCCCTGCTATACGATTTACTATTGGTGATCGACTGTAAGCGCAGTAGTCGGTGACTGGAGAGCGGGACAACAGGGAGGGCGAAGGATTTTGCGGTCGCTGTCAACTCCGACGTGAACAAGCTGGTGAAGAACGCAAGTCCAGACTCCGCAGTGGGCGTGTTCGTGAAGCCACACCCATCCCTAGTGGTAAGGGCGTGTGAAAAAGGAAGGCTCATCATCTACCGACTCCCCGTGTCCATGTCATCACAGATATCTACCAGCAACGTCAGCGTCGCCGCAGCAGCCGCCAACTCCACCCTCGCCCGTCAGGAGAGGCGGCAGCGGGCAAGGAGGCAGGCGTCTACTACCTCCTCTGCTGGAAGAAGCGGATGTTGTTGCAGTCGTCGGCCAGCTCGGGGTAGTGGTCCGGAGTCAGGATGTACTGTCCCATGTACCCGGACACCCGGCCCGTCTGCGCCAGCTCCTCGATCTCCGCCTGGGACCACGAGTGCTGGGAGGGCAGGGAGTGCTGCAGCAGGTGGCGCTCCCGCTGCCAGGCGTGGCGCACGGCACGGTCGAAGGCGTGGTGCAGGACCCGCTTCTTCTCGTGCTCCACCGTGGTGCCGTAGCGCACGTTGATCACCGTGTGGTTGGAGTGCACGCGCACGTCCACCTCGCTGCGCGAGCCCCGGTGACTGCGGTGCACCGACACGTTCACCCCGTTCTCGTAGGTCACCAGCGTGCTGTGGATGCCCAGCGAGCGGAGGTCGAGGTCGGCCTTGGCGGCGTCCCTGCGGACGAAGTAATGCACGTCCTTGCCCTTGATAGTGAAGGACAGGTCCACGATCTGCGACCCGTTCAGCAGCACCGTGGCCAGTTTGCGCGCCCACTCCGCAGCGATGTCGGCGATGTTGACCACGGCCTTGCCCTCGATGCTGGAGATGGTGACCCCGGCGCCGAACACGGGGTCCAGCGGGGAGGCCGTCTCCGTGGGGAGGTGTGGTGCAGCGGCGTCACCTTGGACCTGGGCACGGCCGACATCATCAGCAGGTTGTACATGTCGCGGCGGAACGTGCACTCGAAGGCCGAGGAGGAGGTCAGCAGCTGATGGTTGGTGCCTGAAGCCTTGGGGTTCAAGTCTCCCGTGTAGGACACGTCTGGCGCGATGCTCTTGATGTCGTACCCAAGGGTGGTTAACCACTCGGCCAGATCTGTTGACACAGTCCAGAGTGACAGCTGTCATTACAACTTTGTTCCACCATCCCCTCTCATACGTTTTTTTTTTAAAATAGTGGATTCCGGAATGTTGCTTGCCATGTTAACGACATCAAAGAATACTTTTAGTATATTCATTTGGTGTAGTTTTGTGTTATTCATATTCAGTACATTCATTGCTGATAACATATTTTTCGTATTAGTACATTCTAGATTGGCACTTCACCTCTGGAGAACTGTTGATCAACATTCAGGGAAAAGAGCAGAAGTTGTGAATCGGGGTCTTCTCATGTTGCGACAGGATTGATGACGTAATGTGCATGCGAATCTCTGCTTTGTTAAATTGGTGAAAGCATACGATTGTGGCGAGTCGTGTACGAGAGAGAGAGAGAGAGAGAGAGAGAGAGAGAGAGAGAGAGAGAGAGAGAGAGGAGGGGGAAAGTGTGTGTGTGTAACATGCTAATGATTAAAATGTGGTACAAAACTCGGATTACATAGATAGATAGTTCAGTAGGTAGACAGGAACGAACATAAAAAAAAACCCCCACCAAATTTAGAAAAACGGCACAGCAGTTCTCTCTGAGAACAATACACAGCAGAAACCTCAAATCTCACTCATTGCTGCACCAAGCATTTATCTTCGCCATCCTCATTTTCAAATTGCTGTCTCTCTCTCACACACACACACACACACACACACACGATGTTGAACCCTAGGGCCTACCCATGCGAGGGTGCTGCAGTTCCCTAAGGTGCAGGTTGACCAGGGAGCGGTACTGGTACAGATTGAGCACCTCCGGGTCTTCCACCACCACCTTCAGCTTGTCGAACGCTCCGTCATAGTCTGGCGCCAGGAACCGGCCCAGGTGAGCGTCATACACCCGCTTGTCCATGAAGGCCAGCTGCACCTGCTCATTGTACACGGCGCCCTGGAAGCCGAAGGGCAGGTCAAAGTTGGGGTTCGAATCCAGGATGCGTAGGCCCAGAGGCGTGTAGCTGCACTGCTTGACCACGTAGCCCCGCTCGTCAAAGATCACGAGAGGGGTGCGGCTGGGGTCCGTGGCGATGAAGTAGGTCTTGCCGGAGCGTTGCATGGCGATGAGGGCGCCGCTGGTGTCGTAGAAGTAGACGGAGGCCTCCTTGATGGTGTGGTTGTAGGTGTGTGGGTGACCTGGGCGAGGTTCTGGGGGTTGCCGTAGAAGAACTGCACGGTGTGGCCCGGTGGTGGTCCCTCTGCACCGCCAGCCGCCCCTCCACCGTGTAGTGGAAGGTGAACTCCACCTGCCCGCCTCCCCGGGACACCGTGGTCAGCTGACCTCGGGAGTTGAAGGCCACGTGGTCCAGCCCACGCTGGGCCGTCAGCCCGTCGTCGTCGTACTTGTACATCAGCTCCCCGAACATGGTGATCCGGTCCCCCACGTTGAACTCCAAGTGCCGCGTCTTCCCGTTCTCCGTGATCTTCTTGATGTTGCCGTTGGGGTCGTAGGAGTAGGTCCACACCGTCTGCCCCTCCACCAGCACGGCCGTCAGGTGGCTGTCGATGTCGTACTCGTACTCCACCGCCTGTGAGTCCGCCTGGCCGATACGCCGCCGCCACTGATGCACGCGCCCCGTCTGGTCGTAGTTGATCTGCAGCATGAAGCGCACGCTCTTCCCGAAGCGGATCTTGACGTCCGCCAGGCGCCGGTAGCCGTCGTACTCGCGCGTGATGACCACGAAGCCGTTGGAGAACGTCTGGTTGTCGGGGCTGGGCCAGTGGATCCGCAGGTTGTTGAGGCGGCTCAGGCGGCCCGTGCGGTCGTCGTAGGACATGTTGTAGTTCATGGTGAGGTTGTTGGTCAGCACCACGCTGCTGGAGATGAGGCGGAAGTTGTTGTCATAGTCGAAGGTCATGCTGGCGCCCACTAGCAGGTGGTCGTGGGGGAAGGTGACGATGGTGTTGCGGAGGAGGGGGAGGTGATGTAGGAGAAGGTCTGACGGTACTCATACTTTGGGCTGATGAGCTCGGCCATGGACAGGCGCTGGGCTTTGGGGTGGTACTCGTGCAGGATCTGGGTCTGGTCGAACAGGATCAGGGACACCTGCAACACACCACACTCTTCAGGGACTCTCGTTTGCACGAGACAACGTGCAGCAGTTACAGGCAGTAAGGTCGCCTCGATACCAGTGTATACCCCCCTCGAGATTCTCTGGGTCCAGTTTTGGCAGTTTCATAGAAAGAAAATGAGAATACGTTTGGGTAATATTGATTTGTTGAAGATAAAGAGTAGGTCCATTCTGCGACACACTTCTGTTGCAAGGGGAATTGAACCGTGCTGTGCAACATGAGCTTACCTGTTTACAGCCCCCTTTGTGTGTGTGTGTGTGTGTGTGTGTGTGTGTGTGTGTGTGTGTGTGTGTGTGCGATTTTGTGTGTGTGTGTGTGTGTGTGTGTGTGTGTGTGTGTGTGTGTGTGTGTGTGTGTGTGTGTGTGTGTGTGCGCGCGCGCATGTAATTTTTTTTTCGAAAAATTGTAGAGTGTGTGCAAGAGTCGTTAAAAAAAATTGTCGCTCATTCATTACATTTCCATATTTAGTCACGTGTTGTCTATCACCTCTTCCCTTTCTCCCCGCGCATGCCGAGGGGAAATGGCGGCCCTTTCAGCATATACCGATTCCCACGTTTTGGAAATCCTGTGCAATCTAATAATTTCATTTGCTCCGTCGGTCTCTTCGACTCTCGCCTTGTCAGTTTTTAATGTTAATCCACTGTCGTCCCGTTTCTTTTCCCACTCTTTTGACCCATGGACATGTCCAAGATCTCTGGACAGTCTATTACAATGAATGACGTGCAAGCTTGTCTTGTAATATGACTAGGTGACTAGACTACAAGAATGGGACACGTGTTGTCCATTTTTAAGTGTCTGTTTGCCCAAACTAGGCGGAGGCGGCTGGCACCTACAAGCAGGACCGGGCCTAAGTTACAGACTGTTGTAAACTTACTTGGCAATTTACTTGGAAGTGGGTCAGTGGTTTTTTTTTTTTTTCACCTGGAAGCGAGTCGAGTTTTTTTCTTTTTACCTGGAAGTGCCTCAGTTTTTTTTTAAATCTGAAAAGGGGTCATTTAAAAAACAAACCTGGAAGTGGGTCAGGGTTCTTTTTACTTGAAGTTTTTTTTTTTGTTTTTTTTTTTACACCTGGAAGTGACTTTTGTTTTATCTGGAAGTGAGTTTTCTTCTTAAAACCTAAAAGTGGGGTGAGCATTTTTTCTTTTTTTTTTTTTTTTTACCTGGAAGTTTTTTCTTTTTTCAAATCTAAAAATGGGTCATTTTTTTTTTTTTTACCTGGAAGTGATGGTTGTAGCGGTACACCACCCGCCGCTGCTGGCTGGGAAACAGCTGCTGCAGCAGCTTGCCGTTGGTGTCATAGTCGCGGATGTAGGGCTGCTGCATGCCGGGCGCCGTGTACAGGTGTCGCAGGCGGCCCAGGGTCAGCAGCGTGCGGAAGTGGTGCTGCCCCAGCACCATCGTCTCCACCGACTGCAGGCGGCCGCTGCCCGTCCCGGTGGAAGAGGTACTGCTTGCCGCTGGGCACGATCACGTCGGTGGGCTGGGTGGGGGTGAGGGTGGGTTCCAGGGGGGCGGGGGTGGGGGGAGGGGGCGACAAATGGCAAAGAGTAAGTATGCGCGTGTTCGGTCACTTGGGGAAGATCGTCCACATATTATACCAGAAACGGTGATTTTGTTGTCTCCCCCTTTTCTGACTTCCCCCCATACACTCTTCTAGATCAGTCTCTTTCTCCTGCACTCTTTGATCCCCTCCTCCCCCGCCCCCCCCCCCCCATACAGACTGTCTTCCACCTCTCACCTCAACCCTCTCTTCTTTCTTTTTCTCCGCAGTCCTCTCTTCTACCCTGATAGCCCTATCCTTCTCTCCTCCCTCTTTCCTTGACCCTCCCCCCCTCTCTCTCTCTCTCTGTTCTCCTCTTTCCCCTATTACTCGTCTCGTTTTTATTCTCATGCGTGTTCATATTCATTTAACTCCCCTTTCTTTCATTGGTCCCCCCCCCCCCTTCCTCCCTGATATCCCTTTCTCTTTCCTTTCCCCTATCACCCCCCATCCCCCGCTCTCTCCATCTCCCTCTTTTCTTATCCCTCTTATTCTCATACACAATCACATTCACTAAAAGAAACAAAAAGACAAGAAGCAGTTCACGTACAGCCAACAACTGATTTTGAACGAAGACGTACAACGGCTAGGTCAGTGATCATGTTTTGTAGAGTTGGGACTTGGAGGACCTTTCATGGGTGCACGTGTTAATACATTAAAAAAAAAAGCCCCTTCCTCTCTCTCTCTCTCTCACACACGCGCGCGCGCGCGCGCAGCAATAAGCAAAAGCACAAGATTTGCACGTATGAGGAAAAAAAAAAATGGGTGAAAAGCAGGAGAAAGGGAAACCGGGGTGGGGGAGAATGCATGGGCTTGGCAGGAAATATGGGCATTCACGATGATACACAATACGTGTTCACATTTATAAATGCAACACATACAATCTCCGGACTGAAGAACAACAAATTCACCTATGGACTTTGAGAAGTATCAATCTCCCTTGTATTCTACTCAGATGTACCGATATTCCTTGGACTCTATTGAAATCTTCCTTGGACTCTTTGCAGATGTAAAATATCTCATGGATTCTGTTTAAATGCATAAATCTCCCATCGATTTCATTCAGATGTACAAAATCTCCCATGCTCTCTATTCAGATGTATAGATTTCAAATGGACTCCACACATGACCTCCAGTGGACTCTATTCAGATGTACAAATTCTCCCACGGACTTTGTGCACGTGTCCAAATACACAGTCACCTTTGGGTTCTGTACCGATTGATGTATAAGTCTTGCAAGGGACTCTACCCATATTTATAAATCTCCCATGGATTCTATTCAGATGTCTACATACTCCCACGGACTCTTAATCAGATGTATAAATCTCCCACGAACTCTGCAGATGTAAAAACCTCACATGTACTCTCTGTAGATGTACAATTTTCTCGCGTACTCTAAATGAATAATCTCCCTTGTATTTTCTGCAGATGCACAAATCTCTCGTGTACTCCGTATGTACACCTACCGAGCATTCTATTCAGATGAACAAATCTGCCATCCCATCACTCTACACAAATGTACAAATCTCCAATGGTCTCTGTCCAGGCGTGCCAACCTCCCACAGACGCTGTTCGGATGCAAGAATCTCACATGGAACCCGATCAGATGTACAAAGTCTTTCACACTTCATCAAAATGTCTCGTCTCCAATGAACTCGTACCCAGGCCTACATATCTCCCGCGAGTTCTATCCAGACACACAGATTTCGCACAGACTCCCTCCGGATGTTTTTCTTTCCGGACGTTCAATCAAATCACTTTCGACTAGTGATGTACAAACCGCCCCCCATGGACTCTACTCCAGACGTGAAGGACAAACATCACAGCAACCCATTGTGATTAAGGAAGACTCCCCCCCCCCCCCCCCCCAACAAAACCAAACACACACACACACACACACACACACACTGACGTGAAGCTACCTACCTTTTTCGACCCGTCCCTGTACTGGTACCGATACTGGACGCCGGCCGGCTTCAGGACCCTCTCTTTGATGCGGCCGTGGTCCAGGTAGTCCCGCTGCTCGATGAGCTCCCCATACTGCCAGGACAGATGTCCCCCTGGGCGCTGTAGGTCACGTTCAGCCCGTGGTAGTTGGAGGCCGGCAGGAAGTGCGTGGGCAGGCCCGCGTCGTCGTAGACCACCGTGATGATTTCGCGCAGGTCGTGCGTCAGCACGGTCTCCATGTGGTTGCGACGGTCGTACTCCACGGTTAGCAGATTTTCTCCGTTGATCTGTTCGGCACACGGGTCTTCGGGTTAAACGTGGGGTAAGGTAGTAAGTACTGGGGGGTTGTCTGAGGTGGGCCTGAATCCGTTTTTTTTTTTTTTTTTTTTTTTTTTTTTCAATGCCGTAGTTAATATTTTCTTTGCTGATGATGCAGTGTTCGTTTCTGCCTGATGGTCCGGAACGATCAAGGAATTTACAGTGGAACATAAACAACCATTTAAAAATCCAAATCCCAAAAAGATGTAATTTCCAGCGATGAAAACTAAAGAGAAAAGAAGTATCTTGTCCAATAGCATTTGCTCCCCCTCCTCCCCGACTCTCCCTACATCTTACCAGGGCAGGCAAACAAAAAGTCAAACAAAAACCTCATTTAAGGGGTTCTGGATTTATTTATCTAAACACATGAAACAGACGAGGAGTGGGTCACGACCACCGTAACGACCATCACGAATAGTCTTTTAATTTATTTTTCTTTTTAAAGAATTACAACTGGACTGCGATTTTGTTTTTTCATCTTCATTTCTCTGACCAATAATCTCGCACATCACACCAGAGCAAGGACTCATCTAGTAACAAAAACTAAAGCCATCTTGCCGATCACAAGGCTTTTCTGGACTTCCTGAACTGCGATGTAACGGTAACGGTTGCCACAGTGATCTTGCCAACCGCATTCAGTTCTGGAGTTTTTGAACGGTGTGATGTAACGGTCACGGACGCTAAAGCCGCCTTGCCAACCATGAGCTAATCTGAAGTTCTTGAACCGTGTGATGTAACCGTATTACCGCAGCCTAGTTCAGTGTAGTTGTTTGACTGGTTAATTCATTTGTACAGCATAATTACTGGTTATTTCATATACATACTATAATCATCATTTACCATTAAGACTTTTAAACCTTTAATCAGTTTGAACATTAATATGGAGTCATCAAATATTTGGCTGTCAATAGAAATAATCAACAGGAAGGAGAAGGGGTGGGGTGGGGCGGGTGGGAGAGAATAGCGGAGTGGGAGGGGGAGGGAAAGTGTTACAAGGAACGGGCAATTGGTTTGTGGGGAAAAAGGTGACCATATTACTGGAACAGGGCAGCGAAATGGGAACGTGCTCGTGTCTTCGGGCGCTTCCTGGACACGCGGGAGAGACGGGGACAAAGACAGAGAGATTTCATGATGCGGCATGAGGTCTCTCTGTCCTGGGACACACTGTCCTGAAGAGTGCCAGGTTTATAGGGCGTATATTTCACCTGCATCGTCGAGTCCCTCCAAAGAACCGAGTACATGAGAGAAAAACATAACTACTCCCCAGCCCACTCCCTGATCAAACACACACACACACACACGCACACGCACACACACGTGTCTCTCTCTCTCTCTCACACACACACACACACACACGTCTCTCTCTCTCTCTCTCTCTCTCTCACACACACACACACACACACACACGCGCGCGCGCGCGCGCGCGCACGCGCACAGAGCCAGAGACGGACACATCAACTTTCTCTGACACCACGCTTAGATTTCGCTCTCATCAATTGCGTTTAGGAGCAAACGGTGCAAAAAGATACGCAATCCCAAACTGCAAGTGCAAGTGCTGTCATAAAATGGAACGTAGACCTCTACCAGTACCCATGGAAATACGCGTGTAAACCATAAACAAATGAACCGTTAGCAAAACTGGTATAATGCCTTTCACACGATCAGTGTAACCAACTATCGAGACTGGTTATGAAATGTGGAGGAGGCGAAGGTTAAACGCACGGAAACCAAAATGAACTTGGGGAAAATAAATTTTACCCCAAGGAACATTTTTAGTGAGTTATGCGTTAACACGTATCTGAACTAGGCAAGCGTTAATGCTGATCAACATGGACAATCTTGTTCTAAGGAAGCCAAAATGCACCAAATCCATGCCTTTGTCTGGGCTTCGGTTGGGTCTAAAACGATGTTCTAAACTTCAAAAGGATGATAAAATGCTAACAGTATAGCTTGTAGAAATTTATAAGACGAAACCACGGACAAATCCTCTGTGTGTGTGTGTGTGTGTGTGTGTGTGTGTGTGTGTGACGAAATAAATGAAAATAGACATATGACACTTTAAGGAACACCACCACCACCACCACCGACAGCAACACCCACAACCACATGCGCGCGCGCGCGCGCACACGCAAACATTCATTAAAGCATTCTCCAATGCGTGAAACATGCCTGATTTCTCACTTCTCACCCTCCATTTCCTTAATCCCCCGCTGTCATTTCTTCCCCTAAATTTCTTTCATAAAAAATGCAACACCCAGAAAACTCATCCATGCCAGATTAGTAATTATTAATTCCAACTAAAGCTTGATCTGAACAGAAACAAAATATTAAAACAGAATGGACCGCAAAATCATGAATGAAAAAGGTAGAGGGGGAGGGGGGGGGGGTCTGGGCAAAAATCTTCCCTGCCAGTGCTTAGTGATTATACTCTAAAAGAACAAATATGCAACTCACGCCCCTAAGCAGTCAAACCAGACTACCTTTGTTATCAATCACCGACACCATTCCATCCAGAAACATATCCATGCACACGTTTGATTAGTCACTGGATTCATTGTTGTAGAGCTGGGGAATACTTCTGATCTTCGTGAACTCTAAAACCAGTCAAAACGTTCAGCCTTGAATTTCCCCTCATTCTATGATTATATGACGCGGTACGAACACCGTCTATATTGCTAAGTATGCCTGCATGTAACACAAGAACATGTTAGATTGCTGTATATATATTTGCAAAGTGCATGTACACATACGTAAATTATCATGCGTTTTCACGCACGCGAATCTGACAGTGCCAGAATCAGTATTCACTCTGCAGTATTAGCCGTCAGCACTTTTCGTTTCACAAACTTTCCAGTTTTACTCCATATTTTTCATATTTCCCCAGCTCCACGCCTGCAAAACACAACAGCAATCTAAACGATGACCCTGCTACATCTCAACCTCATGTTACTCGACAATTTAGTACACTAAAGCTTTTTACTCACTTCGGTTTTAGTGGCCATGGGCGCGAACTGTCTGTCAGATCTTAGTAAAAACATCTGAAGTATGTCTTCATTAGAGACAAGTCATTACTTCCACGGATGCAAGTTAAATACATGGCATCGTTCCAAATGAAGTTAGATACTATGACGGATGAAATTTGAGGAAGATAAATAGAGACGTGTTGTACATGAATGACTTTTTATGAGCAACAGTCAACACAGATACAAATGTGACTTGACCAATTATGGAAAAAAAAAAAACTGCAGCTAACCATTCATGTCTTGTTTCCTACTAATTTGACGCGCATTCAGAACTTAAGCCGTGAGAAATAAGTTTCTTGTCTGTTGCGTATTCGGTCTTTCTATACTTTGTAAGCGTTGGCTGTTGAAAACTTTAACTCGATAACATGTCAACAGATGTATACATTTAATGCAATGGTTAGATTCGAAAAATATCCGTCTCTGAACAGCACAGGCGTAAACAGTAAAAAAAACCGGTTTGGCTGATACCATTTTTCATTACCAACCACCAAACGTTAATTTTGTTAAAAGGTTTCATCTTCTAATGATCATGCTATGCCGATATATACATATATATATATATATATATATATATATATATATATATGTGTGTGTGTGTGTGTGTGTGTGTGTGTGTGTGTGTGTGTGTGTGTGTGTGTGTGTGTATGATGATGCTGAACAATTAAGTAGTGGAGGAAAAGTGCAGGTTAACAATTCTTCCATCATTATAACAATGACTTGGCAAAGATATGAAATATGAAAAAAAAAATTAAAGAAGAAAATGGGAAAATATGTATTATAAATATGAGAACCCTTCACTAGCTGCATGAGGGAACCATCGTTAAGCCCTCTCGAGGACAGACCTATATGTATTGCCTGCTCCTAGGCCTTTCGTCCGCTGGATATATATGTTTTTGAATATCATCAACACATGAAAGAATAAACCTCAAAATGATAGCCCAAGGATAAAGATCATGTTCGCCTGGCAAAGAACAACACATAGATTCATTTTCATTTCGTAAATCAGTGTCTCAGTGTATCCTTTTCCATTCAATATCCTGGCAGACGCAGAGAAAGACATAAAATGAAATTATGCTCTGAAAATGTCGGGAAAAGTCTTGGGCTATCAGTGAGGTCTTCATTTTCACGAGACCGACCTCTATTTCAATACAAACCTACACGACAGAGAAAAAAAAAGCGGCTGCTAAAATCTAAATCTAACCATGAAGATAAGCATGAAATTCATTCAGCGCCGATGAACTAACAGCCTGTCTGCATGAGGTTGAAATGTAACAGAGAGACAGCGAGGGAGGAGGAGGAGGAGGAGGAGGAGGAGGAGAGGAGGAGCACATACCAAGAGGGCCTTCTCCTTGATGGCATCTTCATGCGAGTCATGCAAGCGAGTCAGCTGCCCTACCCGAAAACGGTGCCCAATCTTCTCCACAATGCGGCTCTGGCGCGTGCGCGCTCTTACGGCGCAGGTAGAAGCGCCACTCCAGGCGGTGCATGTAGTGGTCCGGCACGATGATCTTGCGCTTGTAGTGCATGCGGTGCTCGTTCTCCATGATAGGGTGGCCCCCGGTCTCTATGGCCACCGTCAGGTTGCTGGGGAACACCACCACCACCGCCGTCCGGCAGGTAGGTCACCTTGGTCTGCGTGGAACCTGGGGAAGAGGGGCAGGGGGTCATCAGGGGGTCATACGTCAGCTACCGCCCGGTTGTTGCGAGGAATTTCATAATTTGAAGGAATTCTGGGGAAGGGAGGGGGTCACCTTACCAGCGTTCTGCGGAGTATTCGACTCGCACCCGTAAAACTGATCAGAGAGTGGGTCGTGTATGTGGAAGGGACATTCAATATTCAAAACTGGTCTCTGATTTCAGATTTGAGGGGAGGCGTGTTATCACAATCAATACGTTTCAGAAAGAGTTCTACGAAAATCTACCACCAGCAACTTTTCTGAGCAACGTCTAATTAAAACAAAACCAAAGCACCTAAAAAGAAACACACATTTACTCTTCATTTAAAGTCAAATGTAAGGGTAGATAGGGTGACAGGAATAAAAAAAAAATACATGAACGAAAGAAAAAAAAAATCCAAAATATATAGCCTGACGAACCACACATGCGCTGGTAAGTATGACCCCAGGCCCTGCCTCTGCTCCAGACAAGCCCATCCAGATGCCATGCTAACTGACAAGGTCTTTGGCAAGTCTCTTTTTCTAACTCCACGGCCTAACCCGAACCAAAGCAACACTGAGCGCATTCGGCACACTGTACAACCACACCGACCTCAACCGTGCCCCCAGTTCTGACCTAGATCCACACACAACCATTTCTGCAAGGCATACCGAGATGAGAACACTGAAAGCTTCGGAATTCTTCGCTAACGTCCCCCCGCTCCCCCCCTTCTTTCCCCCTGTTCTACACCCTCCCCCCCCCCCCCCATCGCATCCCTCCTGAATATGTTGTTCCAAATAAAGCATTTAGGGTTAAATATGAGAACAAAGAGCAGAACACGACTAATCTAACTAGGTCAACAAAACGATGTTATTGACTGGATATTTCAACATTCAAGAATAGCTGCACGCACAATACATTCAATGGCTTCTCGAGCTTTTCAAAAATCTGCAGTTGTTTGCCACCAGCAATAGCTCTTTTTTTTGTTTCGTTTTATTTTTCCTAAACGTGGCCTCAGTAGTGAGAAATCGGATGGATAGACCTCTTCGCATTAATCATTAAGGAGAACATTTCAATATCAACAAAATTCACTGTTCAAATTTTTAAAAAAATGATATTTGCATTCATTCGTGACAAAATTAAAAACAAAAAATTCAAACATAACAGAGTCATACAGAAATGCTCCCAAAAGGAAATACATCAGATGTAGGAAATACTTTGAATGCAAAAACTGTGGTGGCCAAGCTCTTTGTTAGCAATCCAGAAATAAAAAGATAAAAAAGAAGGGGAATGTACTTGATAATATATGATGCTAAAATAAAATCAGGAGGATATCAAAATTAAGGGAGAAAAAAAATTAGAAAACGAACATCAAAAAGTACAGTTAGAAACCTTGAGGAGTGGCAAGAGATATATATACAAGTTTGCAAGCAATTAAAAAATACGTCTGCCATCCAAAGCATAGATACCAGTCCGTTAAATGTTAAAAAAAAAGTTCAAACCATGCAGCCGAGTAGTAAGTCAAAGAACCCAAAAGAGTATTGGTTACACACAGTATGAAACTGGAAAAGAAAACAAGCCATTCTGCTAATCGTAAAATAGATTACGCTCATGCTCAGAAGCTCTGAAAAAGACCAAAGTTGCATGCCAGGAGCAAATTAGACAAGTTAATCCGTCACGTGACATTGGACTAGGCTTATCTAAGAGCTGAAAACCATGTTCTACTGCAACGAAATCAATAACATACGTATATAGGAAGCTACCCATTTAATCTTAGCTTTACCCAAAACAGCACAATTGAGATTCGTTGTTTCCCATTTTTTGAATACAATGTCTATTCATTTCTGTGTATTACGCCATTAAACCAGAAACAAAGAATAAATACACAATCTCAATATCATTTCAATAGTGGAAAAAGTAATTATTTCAAAAGAGTGTCAACGTCTGAAAAAATACACTTATCCGTTACAATTACAAATTAACGATTGTACTGATAAATTGTTTTCACGTTTCTTTTGTTCTTCAAACTATGATGGTAAAGACATCATGACATGATAAAAGAAGTGAAAAAAAAATCAAGACACCAAATTCCAACCTTGGACATGTAAAGTTGTAAAACAATTTTTGCAGATGTTTTCAGAAAAAGAAATATCCTCAATGGAATATGTGATGAAATTAAGACAATTATCAAATGAAAACACATTAAAGCTTTTTTCCCCTACCCGTTTGGTGTGTATTGGTAAAGAGTGATTTTCACGGTGGATAAGTTCATACATACCTTCGGAGAACTGGAAGAAAAAGAATACATACAAATTACATAACGTCAAGCGTGGGATATCCTTAAAGTGATGTGTATGTTCCAAGGTTGTTATTTTAAGTGTCCAAGCCCTCTTCCTTGGCAATTCCATACGTTTTGATATGAATTACAGACAGATAATGTATATTCAGTTTTATCCAATCGATGAAAACTAGAAATGACATTACAATTTCACAATACCATGATTTGTATTTTCTGTTTGTGGCATATTTTACCCCATCAAAATTACCATTCCATTGATGAAATGGCTCCCCATATATATGTCCACTCTGCCTTTATACAATGTCTTGAAAACCGCGACTATCTCAGCACAACAAACTCAGAAACTCCAAAAACAAAAGCTAAATCGTTTAGCCCCTAAATTCTCGTTGTTGTTCATGGACCACACACAGACATTAACAAAGTGCATGTACCTTACGCTCGCGCATCTTAGGCACTCTGTCGGCAAAATACTATTTCTGTATAAAGATTGTATGAAAGCTAGCTCGCCCAAATAGCGAGAAAATCCTCAGAATTTTGACAGACCTCGCGTTTTTCGTCTGATAATGTCTGCTCAAGGACAGGAGGGCTTGCTGAGTGAAAAAAAAAAATCACAAGGTGGAGTTGCAAGCCAAACTTGCCATGCATGACCGATTGCACGCTCCCATAGGTCGCCATGGCCACCACATCAGTGCTATCAGTAGTGACATGAACTAGGGAACCTGTGGCATTCACGTCAGTCTTCAGCACCGTGACGGCTCCCGTGGGCTGCGAGATGCGCTGCAGGCGGCCCATGGCGTCGTACTCGTAGTTGAAGGTCTGGCCGTTGGCATGTGCTTGGACTCCAGCAGCTCCGTGTCCCCCATGTAGGTGAACGTCTCCGTCAGGTGTTTGGGCGCCTGGAAGCGGTACAGCCGCCGGCGGTTGTCCATGATCAGCTCGCAGGTGGCGTTGTTCGGGGTGATGATGGTCTTGGCCAGGGACTGGTAGTCCCGCTTGACCTGCACCTTGTTGGCGGCGCTGTCCTCCACCGCCACCAGCCGCCCGTACGACGAGTACACGTTGTAGGTGAAATTGTACATGTACTGGTTGGTGAGGATGTTGATGGTGTGCTTGTGCTGGCCGAAGTAGTTGAAGACGTAGATCTCCTGCGTCTCCGGGGACACCACCTCGTAGTGGCGGGACTTGAGCGTGGGCAGCTGGGAGATGATGGAGAAGACCCGCAGGTTGCCCATGTCGGCCAGGTGCAGGACCCCGTCCGGGGTGACGGTGACGGAGGTGGGGTCGCTGAACAAGGCCTGGGCGGCCAGCAGCTCCCGGGGGTCGTAGCATTGGCACCGCTCCTTCTGCTGGCAGTCGCACTTGGACTTGGCCCCGGCGAAGTGGTGGATGTGGCCGTCGGTGGAGACCACGCGCACGCGGTTGATGTGG
>JADBJO010000994.1:240000-245000 GCA_016801955.1 Conus betulinus | reverse complement strand
ACGTTGGAATAGAATGTGAATGGAGCGTAACAGAGAGTTCAACAGGATTGAAATAGAACAGAACACAATGGGACAGATCAGAAAGGAATAGGACAGAGCAGACTGGAACGGAACATTGCGAAAAGACAATATCAGAATATCGCTAGACACATCAGAACGTTGGTGGTGTCTCCGACACACACACACACAGAGAGAGAGAGAGAGAGAGAGAGAGAGAGAGAGAGAGAGGACAGGACAGGCACAGTTGGATGAAGATAGTTATGATATGGTAGGTTTGTTACACGAGACGCACTGAAAATGCCAACGACAAACAAAACGGTTGCATTGTTAAAAAAAAGAAAAGGGGGTGGGGAGGTGGTTGTGACAGTACAAAATCACCCTCTTTCCTGCATCCTGCACAAATAACGAAAAACCCTCACAAACGTATGCAGTCACACAACCACGTTCAGTCCACATCACTTCGGCCACTCTCGCCCAGCAGTCAAACACTGACCCATCATCCGTACCTTCCTGATAGTTGTACATGTGGTGGATGTCCAGGTTCCAGCCCCCGATGTGAGAGGCCGTCAGGTCGTAGCCGTTGACCGTGGTGCTACGCGTCTCCCAGAATATGTAGTCACAGTCATGGTACTGGTAGCCCACGTACACTGCCGGACATACACTACACCCTCAACAACGTTGTCACCGTAGATCTCGGGATGACGTTTGGGCTGTTCCTTGCCATCGCGTGACATTCCTCTATACATCCATATATCTCTTGTCACCTTCAACCTTATCAGTTTATTTCCAGCCAACCTCCACCTCTACCCCACCCGCCCTCTGCCCCTCTGCTCCCCCCCCCCCCCCCCCCCCCCAATTCTTTTTCTATCCCATCAACTTCCCCCATCCACTTCTCTTTTGTCTCATTCCAGCGACGACTCCACCAGCACCTCCCTGCTCACCCTCCCCTCCCCCCTACTCCAATGCTTCTCAAACTGAATGCTGTAACAATACACCGAGCTGCGACCATCAATTGTGTGAACTGTATTTACTAAAGCCTGCCATCAACACCGCCTGACATCTTTCACCTACAGTCCTCTGAAGACCGAGTGTACGATTCGAAACGTGTTCAGGTCTAGGGAAGGCAACTTAAAAGAAGAGTCACTGCACTGCTGCCGAACCACTTCCACCATTGTTTTGGCAGTTCTCCCCCCCCCCCCCCCCCACTCCAAACATCTCCACTCACCTCTGGCCGTCACGATCCCGTACACCTTCTGCTTGTAGGCGTTGAGGCGGTTCCAGGCGAAGGTGTACTTGAGGTTGGGGTCGGCCTCGAACACCTTCTCCAGCACCACCCCCTCCACCGCCGCCCGCAGGTGCACGAGGCGCAGGGTCCGGGGCACCTCGTCCGGGGTCATCTGGATGCGGATGAGGGACATGTAGCCGGCCGCCTCGCTGCTGTGGTAGACCAGGTGCACGTCCGTGCCCGGCAAGGGGATGCTTTCCTGCAGCACCTGAAACACAGACAGAGGCATGGACCTTGGGAATTGTTGTCGCAGCGGTCCCTCTTAGTTCTTCGGCTACAACTCGGAGATTCATCACTGACAAAATCTTTCCATGTGCGAAGTTTTTTTTTTTTTTGAATCCTACCACATCCACACTGGGGGAATAAAAGCGTGCACACGTAGCAGAAACAATTACTAGCTTAATAAACCGTTAGTAGCTGCCGGCCGAAAACCCGTTGTTTTCATCGTGACGGTCGTGACTAAGGCATTCATGGTGGTGGTGGTGATTATGGCGGTGGTGGCAGGGTAAAGGGTATTAAAGGGCCAGTACTACGCACCCGGAAATGATCTTTCCCCGTTCATTCAAATTATTCATTGACTATCCATTAGTTTTTTTCTTGTAATGTTGGGGTTACCTTTATCTGCTACATAGGTTTCCGAGGTAAAAATGAAGGTCATTAGCTAAATTCAATTAAAAAAATCAATCGAATAAGAGTACGGAATAACTGTACGATCTTAAGATCAAAAACACCATCTTCATTATTCCCCAAATGTGTCTTACCGTATTAATCTTTGCAGGATGGTCTGTAGTTACAGGGAAAATCATCGCATTTTGGAACTTGTATTATAAAGAAAGTAGATAGTCTAAAACGCCAATACGAAAAAAAAAAAAAGATCTGAACGCAGTGAAACGAGTCCAAATTCAATTCCTAGACACGCGCATAATATAGAAACGAAGCAGTTTTCCTTTAAATAAAATCAACAAAAGTACTGTCATAAAAATCGTCACAGAAGCGGACACCGGCTTCTTCCCACGGCGGAAGTAGGGTGGGCGTCACGTGACTGTCTTATTACTGCATTAGCCACAAAATCTTCGGCCTGGCAGAACTGACTAACTGCCGTAAATGCTATGGTCTGACAGGGTACAGTATATGACGCCAAAAATTAATATTAAATCGCCTCACACACACACACACACACACACACACACACACACACACTCTCCTCCTCCTCTCACACACACTTTCCGCCCCTAAAACCTTTGTCGTGGGGGGACTGACCTGAGACTCGGGGATGACGGTGCTGTGGTCGGGGCAGGCACCCAGCTGGGTGTGCTGCCAGGTGGACAGCACCACGGGCCGCAGGTGGTAGTGCGGGTGCTCGGCCAGGCAGTCGTTGGGCATGATAGGCGGCGTGGTCTGGTCCAGCGCCAGGTACACCGTGTCCATGGTGATGATCTGGTTCCAGGGCACCAGCACCGAGGCCGTCACCGAGCGGAACGGATCCCGGATCAGCTCCAGCTTCACCGACCCGCCCCCGTTCACCAGGATGTCGAACCTGCGGTTGGAGGACAAAGGGAGGTAAGTGAGGGGAGTGGAGCGTGGTGGATAGAACAAGGGTTTGTATTGCATGGTGTGTGTGTGTGTGTGTGTGTGTGTGTGTGTGTGTGTGTGTGTGTGAGGGGGCAGGGGCGTGTCAGTGGACAGAGGTGGAGGAGATGGTTGGGTGGGTAAGTGGGACTGATTTTTCATGTTTTTTTTTAATGTATGCGTTAAATATTTTACCCCCTTTTTTTTCACAATGATGAGGATAACATTATCGGTCTTTTCTGTTTATAGCTATGACAGTTGGGTATTCTCAAGATGATGGCCGACCTGAGCGTTTCTGGTCTTTCGTACTTTTACTCGTTGCAGTTATTTTTCATCTTTAAACTTTTTTCTTTTCTTTTCTTTCTTTTTTGGGCTGCTGGCATAGCTTCTTTCTCTGCGATGATGATGATGATGCCATGAGCTGGAGACATTAATGTCATATTTTCGTAAATATGTCCACAAAAAGGTATTGCTGTTTCTTTTTCCTTTTCCTAACGAGTGTCATTGTTTGTGTTTTCTGTTCCCTAACCCAGTCGTCGCTACACACCACAATATAACTTCTTACGGCAAAACTGGGGAAAGAAAAATGTACCTGCACTTTTTATTACCGATAATGACTTGTCCAGACGGTTTCTTCGTTTTTCTTTTTTTTCAATAAAACTCGAATTTACTCATCAAGAAAATAATGATAGGAAAAAAAATGAAAATAACCCCCCCCCCCCCCCCCCCCCCCCCGTTTCCTGCAGTTCTGTTAATACAAGGGAATGGAATTACAAGTAACGGCAAGGGGTAAGGGATACAATCCAACGGAATAGTCATCTTGATAAATTGATTGTTCCCCTTCAATCGCAAAGGTGTTCTTCGTCGGTTTCGGTTTGTCCCCCCCCCCCCCCCCCCCCCCTCCTCCTCTCTCTCTCCCCCTGTAAGACTTACCATTTTCCACTAAAAAAAAAAATGATTTGGTTACTTCTCAATGGTCACATACAAAGATTTATTCGCCATATACAAGGATAATTTTCACACTGTGCGATCTTAATCGAGAAACGGACACCGTTCAGGCAAAAAAAAAAAAAAATGCTGGACATATTATTCATTTATCTATCAATGCTCATTGATTGATTGATCGATCGATTCATTTTCTTATTATATATTTTCATTATTATTTCCTAGATCATCCCACTTTCGTCACACTCGTGTGCCGTCTATCAACAGATAGAAAGGACTGTGCTGCTTCATCATCTGCGTGTTCATCGTCTGTGAAGCTGTATGGAACCAATGCGCTTTGGGACACAGATTCGACATCAAACTGGAGAAAGATCTGCTAAATTTGTGTGCATGGCGTGAACGTGATCATGATCGCTCACTTCATGGAAATGGACTCTTTCTTTTCGACATCCTCCCTTCCTCTCAGTCCCCTCCTCCCTTTCACCCATTCTCTCTCTCTCTCTCGGCTCTCTCTCTCTCTCTCTCTCTCTCTCTCTCTCTCTCCTCGCCAATTGACAGAATCACACACATCGCGTATTGCGACCTCACAATTGACAACACACACACACGTGTACACACACACACACACACGCGCGTGTAGGTACACAAACGCACATGTACGTACACACACACACACTCCTGCCACATATACGCACTCACAGGTTACTCTCTCTCTCATTCGCACACACACACACACACTCTCACCACACACATCCCCCTCTCCTCTCCCCCTCCCCACCTCATCCACCCCCCCCCACCCCCTCTGTCATCTCCCCACTGTACTTACTGGCCCTCCTTCCGTGACAAGGTGAAGCCGTACAGGGGCTGGGTGACCACGCCCACCCGGACCCCGGCAAGGGGTGTGCCGTCCAGCGTCTTGACCCGTCCACGTATCACAGACACCTGCCTGCAGGCCGGGGGGACACACAGAATACGACGTCAGGTCAGACAGGACATGGATGGCTGGGTGGATGGATTGTTGGTTGGCTGGTTGGTGGTGCAGTTACGGTCAGTTTGTCTGTCTAGGTTCATGATGTTCTGAATCACCCTTCAGTCGATTTCACAAATCGATGCTTTATCAATAAAACTTACACGGAAACAAAGAAAAACGGGGCCGGTAACAGAGTGTGCGTGCGTGAATGCTTGTGTGTGTGTGTGTGTG
>JADBJO010000994.1:220000-232500 GCA_016801955.1 Conus betulinus | reverse complement strand
TCAGACAGAGTCACGAAGGCCCCCACACTGACCATTATCATTGTCCAGTTCATCCGAGCACTTTGGTCTCCCGGGCCAGGTTGCAGTCGTCGCCCTTCCAGCCGTCCCGGCAGTCGCACTGCCAACTGTCCCCGTAGCGCCGGCACTCCCCGTGCCCGCTGCAATCCTTCGGGCACCCGTCTGCACAAGTCGGGCACACAACGGTACAGACATGTAGCAACCACAGTCACCAAACCATCCAACCAGCCACCAAAGCACACACACACACACACTGATGATGATCATGATGTATGAAAGCCAGGATTTTTTTTTGGCTCACTGGGAATTTACAGTCACACCTAAATTACCTTCCTTTCTTTCTTTCTGCGTACGCAGGCTGATACTCCTGCGGACACTGCCTGATATTCCTGCGGACAGTGCCTGTAAAGACAGGCAGTGGAGTTTTGTGTGTATGACCGTTTTCCATCCCGCCATTAAGGCAGACATACTCCATCTTCGGGAAGACGTAAATCACTTTATTTTTTAACAGATTTTGGTGGAAAGATGGAATAATATGGTACACGATTTCGGAGTTTCACGCCATTCAGCTTGCAACATGGGCAAACGGGACATTTGTAAAAGGGTATACCGTCTCGAAGGTGAACCCATTAAGTCATGCCGATCCATAACAAACGGTAGATCCAGGATCGGTTCGGCAATTAGTACAATAATCCGTAGAACATAAAATATGACATTATGATTTTTCCAGTTGATAAGTATCCAAGCTCTCTTATGTTCATGAAATATTAAAACTTCATAGTGATAAAAAACCTTAACACATCTGTCTTACCACAGCCTGTCCCGAACAGATACAAGGGAAATAACCCTTTCAGTCCGTACCTACTAATAATTCCCTTGGCGACAATGTTTTTTCTTCTTTTTTTTCCACTCATGAACAGATTGAAAGGGCATTAACCAGAATCTGTTCGAGCTTGGCAGAGATCTGCGACCCTCCCGAAAAAACAAATAAACAAAAAAACCTTCCGGTCGTGACTGTTTGGGAAAAGCTGAACATTCGGCAGACTGCGTTGGGACAGAAACACAGGATGAAATTCTCCCTGCAGTCCCCTGACAACTTGACAAAAGATCAAAAGAAACGGTTCATACAGTTAGTTCGCGTACAATGTGTCCTCTTTCTGACACACTGGCTCTCACGGCTATGCTGAAGAGCGCACGGGGGGGCGAATTCAAGGCTGAGTAAAAAACTGAAAAGGGAAAAAAAATATAGGAACAGACTGTATCTGCGGTGGTGGGTAATAACCAGTTTTTTCCACAGCGAGCAGCACCTGTGACAGACGTATGAACAGCCCCCCTTTGCTTTAGTTGCTTCAGCGAGCTTGTAATTATTATTGTACTGTATTGTGCTGTCTTGCATTGCTTTGCATTGCATTAAATGCATTGCATTGTATTGTATTAAATTGTGTTGCATCACGTCGTCGTCAGGACAAGCTTAATTTCTCCTGAAGGAACAGCGGCGCATGTCGCCACAGTTCAGAGCCACTTTTTTCCTTTTTTTTTAAGTCTGCTTGTGTGTGTGTGTGTATGTGTGTGTATGTGTGTGCGTGCGAGCGTGCGTGTGTGTGTGTGTGTGTGTGTGTGTGTGTGTGTGTGTGTGTGTGTGAGAGAGAGAGAGAGAGAGAGAGAGAGAGAGAGAGAGAGAGAGAGAGAGAGAGAGAGAGAAAATTTGCCCTGTCAGAACCCCAGCACCAGCAGTCCGCCAGGAGCAAACAACAGCAAGAAGTCCTGAAGTAACCCGCCAGAGCGGACACTGCACCGCAGCCCGCGTCTCTTCGGTGCTGTCCAGCTCTGTGTTGACCCAACACACGCTTAGGACACCGCTAACCCTGGACTGGCGACAGTGATCGCCTAGCCGCGGAACCAGCGTGGAGTGGGCGCTCCCCTCTGGAGGGCGCCACCAACGTCCCGTCCAACGACGGTCCCCAGAATTTTTGTTGTTGATGCCAACGATTTTCGACAGATGCAAAAAGGAAATCGACACTGAGGCCACCACTGGAAGAGCGCACTAATTGAAGGCAGATAAGAGGAAATCTGGCATTAGGGGAACCCGTATCCCGCGAGTTCCACAGTCAATATTCGGGGTGTTTAGTCCCCTGTCCCGGACACCTATACACAGGGTAACCTTTTCCCTACAGCCTTAATGAATGAGGCACACGCATCCGAAGAGAGCAAAACAGCAGCGCGTTTTAATGGATAAACACGCATTCACGCACGCAAACACAGCGACGGCCTATCAAGAAATATGAGTGCGGCGATGGACGGCGGAGGAAAAAGAAGAAGAAGAAGGAAGAGGAGAAGAAGAAGAAGGAGAAGAAGAAGAAGAAAAGAAGAAGAAAGAATAAGAAGAAGAAAAAGAAGAGGAAGAAGAGAGGGGCGGATTGTGAGGGGGTGAGTGGAGGAATGAGAGGAAGGGGATGGGGAAAGAGGAGGAGGGAGCGGAGGTGAAGGAGGGACTCGGAGGGGTTCTAGCCAACGCGGTGTCGATGACAAGGCTGTCTGGTGACGACAAACGGCGGCGGGTAATGGGAATTCGAAACGCCAGGCTTCCAACCAGAGGTGGACGATTTATGCGCACGTGCCGTAGCAGTCCCAGCCGTGGTGTAGCTCCGACTACCTATACAACACATATTCCTTCCGCATCAAGCAGCGATAAATACGTCATGATGATGATGATGACGACGACGACGATGATGACAGAAAGATGTCTCGATGAAAAAATTACCGAAAAAAGTGGAAACGGAGGAATGGGAAAGGGAAAAAGAAAGGGGAGGGGAGGGGGGGGGGAGGGAGGGAAGGAGGTATGGTGAGGTAATGTTGCTTACAGCCCAGCCGACAGCAAAGGGCCATATTAGGGCTGTCACCACGTTAAAATCAACTCAAGTCATAAAAAACCAACCAACCAACCAACCAAACACTTTCGCAGGGGCAGAGGATGAGGGAGGGGCCAGGTGGTCTGATCATGATGAACCTCTGAACCATTGCTGACCGTCAGCCGGAGCCGGAATAGCTCAGTTGGTAGAGTGGTAGAGCGCCGGACTCGTAATCTTGGTGATCCTGGGGTTGCGGGTTCGAATCTCCGCCGGGGCGTTTTCGGTACAGGGGGATTTTTCCCTCAGAGTTAACATTGGTTCTGACTCCATTTCCCATATAGTCCTTCGAAAGAGACTATAAACCGAGGTTCCGTGTGTGAACGCACGCATATCTTGCACACACGTAAAATCCCATCACCAACTTTCAGAAGAGCAGGCCAGTTTGGCTGTTGATATGGATGACACTCCACACAAAGCATGCACCCTGCGTGAGAAATGGAAAGAATGAAGGAAGTAAGCAAAATGAGTGAACAACATTGACTGGATGACACGGGAAACGACTGAATGAAGCGCCAGCTGGCAGCTCTTCAGTCGGCACTACCCAGGTAGACAGCGCGTGGTGTAAACGAGTGTTGATTGTAAAGCGCTTACAGCTTGGTCTCTAGCCGAGAACAGGCGCTGTATAAGTATTCATTAATAATAATAATAAATGATAAATCGGGACGGAGGGGTGTGAGCACGATGGACGGGGCAGAACGAACGATAACGCAAGACTACTAACAGTGTGCCTCCCCTCTCCACTCCACGACCAAACACAGCGCTACATACAGAAGAAAACGAAACGTTAAGTTCAAACAGTTTGCTTTCCCTGCAGTTTCAAAAATCTGTTCGCTGGCAATACGCAGCTCCGTTCCGAAGTTACGCTTCGTTTATTTGTTCTTCTATCTTCCGAACGGCATCCTGTTTCTCACATGGCAGTGAATGCAGTTTTAACGGAAACGGACCCTGTCAATGAATGCGAGAGAGAAAAAAAGAAGGTAAGTTAGAGCCCCGATAGGAAGCGAAGTTAAACTTACCACAAAACGGCTCATCTCTGCCCCTTACCAATACTTTAGTACTTCCCCCCCCCCCCCCCCCATCTGCTGGAAAAAAGGCTTCTTTGTTCATTTGTTTCAACAGATTAATATGTGCAGCATATCCCACTACCCGCAAGCAAATTGCGTCTGTGTGTGTGTGTGTGTGTGTGTGTGAGAGAGAGAGAGAGAGAGAAGAGAGAGAGAGAGAGAGAGAGAGAAGAGAGAGAGGGGAGAGACAGACTCAGACAGAGGGGGGAAGAGACAGACAGACAGACAGACAGACAGACACACACACACACACACACACACACACACACACACACACACACAGTCACAGCTAGCATAAACCACACGGCCACATTTGGGAACCGTACACCCCTCTCTCCTTCCCTCTATAGGGGATCCCCCCCCCCCCCACCCTCCGTGCCTT
Source organism: Conus betulinus (assembly GCA_016801955.1). Taxonomy (NCBI): domain Eukaryota; kingdom Metazoa; phylum Mollusca; class Gastropoda; order Neogastropoda; family Conidae; genus Conus; species Conus betulinus. Next base: position 228,127 of record JADBJO010000994.1, on the reverse strand, counting down.
GCTCCCTGAGCACTCACTGATGGTGCAGTGCTTGCCGTTCCAGCCCTTGTCGCAGACGCAGGAGCCGTTGGAGCAGAAGCCGTGGGTGTGGCAGCGGTGGTCGCACTGCAGCTGGTCACACAGCGCCCCTGTCCAGCCCGAGTCGCACACACACCGCTGGTTGCGACACTGCCCGTGCACGCACTCCAGCCGACACACCTCTGCTGACAGGAAGCGGAAACACGTCATTTAACAACTTCCGGCCGTGCCGTCAGTGGCTTTAGTCTCCGATTCAATTAAAATAATGATAATAATAAAGATAAAAAATGATGATAATTATAATAGTATTATTATCAATAATAACACGTACGTTTCAACAGATCTTTAACAAGATTTTGAAGCAAAGGTATTTTCAGCTCTTGCAGCCATTCTCACCTCATTCTTTGTTTGTAACAATACTTCAAATGCACCGCTTTATAACACGGTTCATCGAATCTCACAGTACACAGAAGGCCAACGAAGCCCGAGGACGAAGAGAAAGCAGAAGAGCTTCTCTTGTTGCAGAGAAAAGAAATGTCACGTGTGGGTCAGCTTGTACTGATGTCATCTAGGAACACAACTGAGATTTAAACTGCAAAATCTAAGAATGAAAATTGCATTGAATGTTCTCTTTTCTTGAGGAACAAAAGGAATAAAGAGAGAGAGAGAGAAAAAAAAGAATGTTTTGTCTTGTGTCTAGGGCAGCAAACGAACAGCTGAACAGACCCTAGCTGCAACTGCCTGTCGGCTGAAAATAAAAACTGTATGATACTACCCTTACCACATTTTTATATGAGACCGACTTTCATTTACACAAACCACACAGCTACACATGGAATGCCCTTAGAAATTAAAAGCTCAGTTTAAAACAAAATCCGAACTCATTTGTTGACTGAAAAATCTTCAATAGCAAGTGCTACTTTTACATTTTTTTTCCCTAACGGTCTACAAACATTACTCTCGAATATGTACTTCCATCTCAAAACACAATACAATAAAAGTGCTCAAAGCTATAAATTCAACACACACCCCTTCCACAAAAAAAATGTTGAAATCAAAAACGCAAACCCAAACACGAACCGCTACATTTGTACAGAATCAAAACCATAAGTTTCGTGCTCAGTCCATCATAGACTCTGGCTGCATCCAAACATCTCATCTTCAAAACCTCCTAAAAATCGAACACCCCCGCCCAAAGGAACACTTGTGTTCACGATACAGAAAACATGACCAACGAGGCTGATACATCTCTAATGTACGATTGCTTAGCGAGCGCGTTATACTATTAATAGTGCACGAGAACCGTCATGCGTGATATGTTCATCAGTAGGAGTTAATGAGCAGTCTTCATCCATAAACATACAAATCATTCCCATGCTTGAGCGCACACACCACCACAGTTACGCGTGGTTTCATTTTTGTTTTGTTTCAGACTGTTTTTATACAGTGGCGATGTCACAAACTTCACAGAATTGTAACGCAATGTCCTTCACCAAAGAGGATAAAAAGAAATAACGCCGAGCCCTGCAACCAAGGACAAATAAAACAAAATAATTGAAAAAAAAAAAAAAACCAGCAGGGGTCAGACTGGGGAGGGGGAAAGGGGGAGGGATAGAAAGGAGAGAGGCGGCAGGAGGAGAGAGGGTGGTTGTTGGAAAAGTGAGGAAGCGGTTGGGGGGTGGGGGGGGGGGGGGGGGGGGGGGGGAAGAGGGGTAATAGCCTTGCATTTACTGAATTAATATATCTCTTTTTGTAGTTTCAAAACACGTAAGATAGTTCTCATCATCGTTGAATCCGACAGGCGATGGATGGTCGGTACAGACGTCAACGCGTCCTCCATCACCGCATCAGAGATACTATATCTCAGTTACATGACAACAACAGCAAAAACAACACTACTACTACTACTACTACCAACAATATAATGATGATGATGATATTTCCCATATAAACTGATTCAGAAGCGGTCCCTGTGGAACCCCCCCCACCCCCCCAGAGACCCCCCCCCGACCCCCCCCCCCCCCCCCCCCCCCCGACAGAAGTTTTAAATGCTATTCTTGTATTTCGGTCAGCGTTAACTATGCGTAGTCTTCCTTCTCTCTCTCTCTCTCTCTCTCTCTCTCTCTCTCTCTCTGATCACAGTCTGCCTCATTCTCTGAACTGCAACTGATTTAATGACCGGTTACTGTAAATGTATGAGCCGGTATATGTGGCTACGCAGGTATGCACACCAATAACAACTGATGACCAGAACAACGAAAACAAAAAGCTCTTCGGCGCACACTGTGTTGAAAGATAAACATCGAACTCGCAGACAGGATATTAACTTCCACTCGGTACCGAAGAAGCATCAGACTAACCTGTGGGCAGTTCCCCTCTCCGCTTTCCCCAACCACGCGATGAGCGACTTGTTGGACCGATTTTGGACGGCAAAAAAAAAAAAAAAAAAAAAAAAAAAAAAAAAAAAAAAACGGTTGGATCGGCACAGGAACAGAGAAAGGGGAGAGAAAAAAATCATTGCTTACAAAGAGTCTAAACGTCGAGCGATTGCTGCCTGTTCCGCTTAGCGATTTGATTGATTTTGATCGGCACGGATTCGTTATCGGCTTGATCACGGGGGACCGTACAGTGAGAGATCAGATGTTCTGTACCTGTGTGTGAGCCCGGACCCTGAATGTCTAGTACTGCGTTACAATGCGTTCCGCTATGTCTAGTTCTGCGTTACAGTGCGTTCCGCTATGTCTGTCTAGTTCTGCGTTACAGTGCGTTCCGCTATGTTCTGCGTGCGTTCCGCTGTGTCTAGTTCTGCGTTACATTGCGTTCCGCTGTGTCTAGTTCTGCGTTACATTCATTCCGCTGCTGTGTCTAGTTCTGCGTTACATTGCATTCTGCTATGTCTAGTTCTGCGTTACATTGCATTCGGCTATGTCTAGTTCTGCGTTCTGCATTGCATTTCGCTTCATCCCCTGTCTAGTTCTGCGAACAATATGCGCGTCCCGGATTCACGGCCAATCAAGGATGCACACTCCTGATGTTGATGACGACGACGACGACGACGATAGAACATAATTGATGTATCACTACTACTACTGATGATGATGATGATAATTTATCGATGTAACAACAACAACAACAACAATAGTAATAGTAATACTGATATAAAAAATAATAACAACAACATAATCGAAGTATTTTTGAAGTCATCTATTTTCTGGGCAAAGGACAACCGGAGACGGTAAAAGAGGAGCTGAAAGAAGAGATGTGTGTGTGTGTGTGTGTGGGGGGGGGGGGGGGGGGGAGGGGGGGGGGGGAAGGAATGGAAGGTTGGGGAGTGGGGTGTAGGCCAATTAGGGAGGAGAAATCAACGAAAGCCGGGGCAACGAAAAAAAAAACCAACCAAAAAAACAAAAAAAAAAAACCCGAAACGAAAAGAAAAACTGCATCACCCCCCAAACCCACAGGTTCAGCAAACGACGAAAAGCTTTTGTCTGTGGTTTAACAAACGGTAATGGCGGTTAACGAATTGTTGCCTATTCATTATTATTGGAAGATTTTCTTTTACATATCATTCATTCACATTTTCTTTTACATTTCATTCACAATTACACATGATAAATCAACGAAACAAAACAAAGCGCAACACTATCACCCCAAAACGTTTCATAATCAATGCCATTTGTTTCATTTCCAATCAATTCAATCGCCGTTTGATACACTTAGACCCCCCTCCACCACCCCCTCTCTCTCTCTCTTACTGAGTAAGAATGACGTGATGAGAACATGCCACATTCAGTTTCATTCATGAAATTCCAGTGATATTCACAAGTGTTACAGTGCACAGTAATTATAAAGTGTAACAGAATATTCTATTTACTGACTTCATTCAGTTCGTCCACAAAAGATATTCCCACAGACAAACAGACATATATGCATACGCTTCTTTCATTAACTGATCATTTCGATATTTATGCACGTATTCCTTCACTCCTTTACTGGCGCGTTTGTTGATGCAATCATTTACGATGTAACTCTCTCTCTCTCTCTCTTACTTCATAAAGAAAAAAATTCCGTTAATTTCAAAAGGAAAGAAATAATATCAAACACGAACTTCTGACATAACTATAACATGAAAGTTACAAAAACTACTGAGAACAATTCCATTTCTATTTACATTTTCAAACATTACAGGGGAGGGGGGGGGGGGGGGGGAGCACTCGAGGGGGGGGGGGGGCCCCGAGTTCCCCCCCCCCCCAATTTGTGTTTTATTGACAACTTCCCCCGAGGCGAGGACACCCGAGAACAAGGCCATAAAACATGGCCCCGAGAGAGAAATTGTAACCCCCCCCCCCCCCCCCCCCTCTCCCCCCCCCCCCCCCGCCCCCCCCCCCCCCTCTCCCTACGAATTTGTCACTTCCAAAGAGCGGAGCCGAAGAGGACAAAACAAACATGTTGTGACGGACTTGCACTCGCCGTCAAACGTCCAATCCTCATGGGACCCTCTGAACCGTTCTGACCCCACTTTTTTCACCGCTTTTAAACAGGCAAGGGTTAACTGATGATCTTGACCTTTTTAAATTTATTTCATTTCATTTTTCTTCTCCTCTCTTCTTCTTTTAGTCGGGGAAATGATCAGAATGTGTGTGTGTGTGTGTGTGTGTGTGTGTGTGTGTGTGTGTTTCACATTTTCTCATTCATGCTTTGGCACTGATTCCGTGTGATGCTTTGATTTGAAAACAAAATATATATCTTAAATCGAATACAATATGATCTCTCTCTCTCTCTCTCTCTCTCTCTCGATCTCCTCTCTCTCTCTCTGATTAGTTCTTGCATGTTAAGCTGCCTTCATGTAAAAAAAAAATGTTATTCACTTATTCAATGAAAAGAAAAGGAAGAAAAAGGGTGTCCATTTTCCAGGCACACCACAACGCTTTTCCCAGTCCTGCAAATGAAACTCAAAAGCAGACAGCACGCCATGTTGCCAACGTGCTTACTGCAACACAACATGTAACAAAATCATAGTGGGCAAATGCATGACCCAAAACCAGTTCGTGGTAACTGGAAATTCACCAAAAGAAAACAAAATCCCCAAGAGCAAAACGACGCAAAAAGGGAGACAATAGAAAAGAAGTCACAACATGCAAATGAGATCGGTCGTGCAACCATTTCAACATCAACAAAGAACAAGAAGGATAACAAGATTCAAAATGATACTAAAAACAAAACTTACACACCATTTTGGGAAAGAAAAAAAAAAAAGCAATCAAACCTACAGACAGCACGTCAAACCATGCACATGTGAAACGTGGCTGAGAAGCAAAAGCTCTGGCAAACAAAAAGCGCAATCAAAGGGAGGTAAAGCTGACAGGCTACCACCACCACATTAGAAAGCGGGGAAAATTCGGAGGGGAGAAACAAACGAACAAAACCCAAGAAAAGGTTGCGGGGGGGGGGGGGGGGGGGGGGGGGGGGGGGGGGGGGGGGGGGAGGGGGGGTGTCACAGATGTAAGTCTTAAACAAACAAACAAAACAAAATTCCCATGCCCGCAAAAAAAAGATCAGCAATGATAATATTAATAGTGATATCAGCAGCGGGAACGCGCAGGGGTGGGTTATATTATAAGTGACATTGATAAGCATGTTCAAACGAAGGTGGTTGCGTGTGGATGGGGCGGGTTAAATATATTTGGAAAACAAAACCCATGCCTTAGCGAACTTTGTGTAACTCAGGAAAAGAATCATCAACTCATCATGCCAGGATTTCTTCGCTTGCTTCACCCCCCCCCCCCCCCCACTCCCTCCATTTCTCCCACCCCTTTTCTCTCTCTCTCTCATTTTCGCACCATATCAAATGCCAAATATTAAAAAAGTGTATTGCTCCCCTCCCCCTCCATCAATACCACATTTTCCTCAGTTAATTATATATATAAGTTACAGCTATAAAATCCCTTCCTCTCCTACCTTTTCTGCTTTCTATCCCCAGTGTTTATCGACATGATTCAAATATTTCACATTCTTGGAAAGTCTTGCGTGCCAGACCCTCCATGCCCTTTGCAAAAGACGCCATGTTCGTCGAAACAACTGTAATCCTTGCTGTCAGTGAACGTCACGATGCACTCACATTATTTCCAGGTTAATCAAGACAGGTTCAAAGTACACTCACGCCATCCTCGTCATTCAATGCAAGCCATGATTAAATCAATAAGCAAAAAAAAAAAAGAACATATGTTAACTCTTCATCAACCGTGCTCATTAGTAAACCATGTTAATTCCATACACGACCGTGCCTAGCTAGTCACCTGACTCCGCTGTCAACTCATCTACCACTATGTCTGACTGGGCCACTCAAGGCTACGTACGTCATTCAGAGAAGGAGGAGGCTGAATTAAGGGAGAGAATCGGAACTGTCAAATGTTAAGCTAAATTACTATTCCTACATAATTTATGGCATAGATTCTAGCAATAAGTGCTTCTGCTGGCATTCTCACACTGTCTGCACCCCCCCCCCCCCCACCCCTAAAAAAATATGCTAGCTAGTTATTCGACTCGCACTTTACTACTTTACTATACAGCTGGGGGTGTTAACTCATTATCTCCCCTACAGCCCTCGCCCCAATCTCTTGCCCCCCCCCCCTCACCACCCTCTCCCTCCCCCCTCCCCCCCCCCCTTTTTTTTTTTTTTTTTTTTTCCTACACGTCGGTTACCTGTCTCGCAATCAGGCCCGGTGAAATGGCGCTCACACAGGCACGCGCCCAGGTCCACATCAAAGGCGCCGTGACCCGAGCAGTTTTTCGCGCACACACGAGAGTGACATTAATTTTGTCCGGCAGGCTACAGTCGCTGCCTTTGAAGCCGTTAAAGCAGCGGCAGTGCCCGTGGAGGCAGATCCCTTGCCCCGAGCAGTTAGGCAGCAGGCAGTCCACTGCAGGAGCAGGAAGCAGGAGGAGGAGGGAGAAGACCCACGGTGTGGGGGAGAGGGGGGGGGGGGGGGGGGTAGGAAGAAGGAGAGGAAGGAAACAGAAAGAAACAAACAGAAAACATAAAAACAACTCAAGATGTGGGAGAAAAAATGAAATATAAGATATGTACACGCAAACACACAAAATAGGTAGACATCAAATGTAAGCACAAAAAGCCGCAAGTGCAGACTTTAAATATTGAATAACGTTTTGTACGTACTGAGGTTAGGACACCAGAGAAAGGTAACCTATCTTTCGAACGTACGTTGTTGCAACAAGAAACACAGTGAAAGATACATCCTTCTAAGTCTTTGGATATCAGAAGCAACCACCAATTCTGGTTCCCCACGTGTAAAATGAGTCAACGACTGTTAGAGGGGGGAAAAAGAACTAACCGACCGCGGCAGTACCACTCGAAGAGGCAACCAAAATCATAAAAGAAAAAAGAAAGAAAAAAACAAAGATGCCTAAAAATGGTAAAGGGGCAGACGAGCGAATGCGTTCAAGAAAGGGACGCCGCCATCAAATAAAATCCTCGTATTTCAACCGGTCAGAACATTTATATCTCTCTGTTTGTGTATTAAGAAGAAAAGGGCCAAAGAACCCATTTTCTTTTTTTTCTTTTTTTTTCTCCTCATTGTCAGATGTTTCGACACATTTTCCATGACGGATGGGTATGGAAGGGAACTTATCTGAACAACAAAGAGAGAGAGAGAGAGAGAGGAGAGGAGAGAAGAGAGAGAGAGAGAGAGAGAGCCAAGGGCCAGAGAAGCAGACCACAGGAATAACATGGAGAGAGACGCGGATGGGGAGGAGTGAGTGGGTGGGTATCTTTCGTGGTTCGTTCCCTTGTGTCTGGATTTTTTTTTCTGTTCCTTTCTTTCCTCTTTTCCTCTCTCCCTCTTTTTTCCATTCTTCTTTAATTTCTAAACTTCTTGTGCGCGCTTACGTAAAAACGCGCGCACGCAGACACACACATCGTGTACACGCACTATTCTCTCTCTCTCTCTCTCTCTCTGACCGGAGGACGACGATTTTGTCTGGCGTTCATCCTTTTAATATCCCTGCCATTCTATTGATCCGTATCTGTCTTCGCTTTTCTTTTCCATTTATACCGTCACACCAACAGACTCCGGTCGAAGACGACTTTCT
>JADBJO010000994.1:212500-217500 GCA_016801955.1 Conus betulinus | reverse complement strand
AAGCGCGTCGTGCGTAAGAGGATGATGTGTGTGTGTGTGTGTGTGTGTGTGTGTGTGTGTGTGTGTGTGTGTGTGTGTGTGTGTGTGTGTGTGTGTGTGTGTGTGTATGTATTGATAAGATGTGCGCTCACGCGTGTATGTTCAGATCTAAACTGGCTGAGAAATAGCAACCTCAAAAAAAAAAAAAAAAAAAAAAAAAAAAAAAAAGGACTCCACATTTTCCCCTCCTTCTTTCAGTCAGTTCCTTTTTTCATTTAACAAAGTACCGCCCTTGCGCGTGTACGAATGCTGCGTTTTCTTGGATACGGACCTGAAAAAAAAATCAGAATCTAGATAGAAGATGGAGACGATGGAAAAGAAGGGTATTGGCGGGGGGTGGGGGTGGGGGGTGGGGGTGGAACAGACATATGAAGAAAGGGAGAAAACGAAGACCGGCAAGAAAAAAAGAACTGATCGAGAAGGGGAGAGAGGAGAAGAGGGGATGGAGTGAGGTGGGTGGAGTGCAGAGTGCGATGTTGTGCTGACATGAGGGGGGGGAGGGGTGGGTGTGTGTAGGCGCATGCAAAAGGGCAAACTTTGTGCGTCTGCAGTGTTTTCTTTCTTTCTCTCTTTTTCTTGATCATCTCCCATTTAAAGAGTTCACACTGCATGACGATAAACCGCATCAGCATTAAGTTTGACAGGGGGGAGGAGGAGGAGGGGGGGGGGGGGGGGGGGGGGGGGGGGGGGGGGGGGGGGGGGGTGGGGGGGGGAGGCAGAGAGCTGGTACTGCCCGATTCAAGTCACGTGGTTTAGAGCCCCAGCCGACCTCGAAGACCACATCGTCAGCGGCTGGAACTGCCCGTCCGCCGAGCCACAGCACCAGTGAAGTTGTCTAAGGGAGGCCACTCACTTCCTAAAGTCATCAAAGTTGTCTAAGGGAGTCCCCTCGCTTCATAAAGTCGTCCTTTTTTTTTCTTTCTTCTTCAGCTCTGAAAGAAGCGTTCAGATGACCACCTGGGCTTTGACAAACCTAACTCAAAATAACCCTTCCACCGACTATCATCGACAAAACATTGATCATTACTATTTCTTTTTCTTCAACTATGAAAACAGCAACAAGCATCGCGAGAACAGGAATTATGAACATGGTTTTCGCATGAAAATGTTCCATTTTCGAGGGCAAACATTTCCACTAGGCTGCACGCAGCACAGACATCAGGTGAAAAGTCCAAAGAAAGACTCTAGTCAGCCGAGCGCTGTCAAAGCAATTAATCATGGCAGCTAGGCCCGGCTTCGGGGCATTCTGCATCTTTGCAAAAGGCATCTTTCTGCGGCAGGCGCGCAGCCATACTAAGCGACCCTGCTCAAGCCAAGCAGCCAACCAGGAGGGGCAATGAGGATGCATCAGCCACGGTCAACCTCGACTCCGGGAGACCTTGCTGATGAACCCATTTCAAGGTGGGCCACTGCGCGAGGCCGAAAACCAAGAAAACGTGTAAATTATGAAGCAACATCATCAGTTGTCAGATTTTCACGCGAACCCCCCCCCCCCCCCCCCCCCCCCCCCCCCCCCCCCCCAGCAGAGTCTCTTTTTTTTTTTTCCCGAAGAAAATGGACTTTAAGGGTTTCTAAAGCAACTAGGATCCAGTACTACTTCTCCGGCGTCTCTCTTCACACCATGTCAGCATGTTGGGAGCACGATGGTCTGTGTCTCTTGTTGCTTTTTACACACCTCACCTCAACGCAAGTATCCAGGAACGGAGGTGAGACCTGTCTCTTATTCTGGCGAGAACTCCAAGGAGAAAGGGGTCGGGCAAGAGTATGGAGGGAGGGAGGGGGTGGGGTGGGGTGGGGGGGTGCGGGGACAAGGAAGAGAGGAGGAGTTGGGAAATTTATCACAAAGGATGGAGAGAGAGAGAGAGAGAGAGAGAGAGAGAGAGAGAGAGAGAGAGAGAGGGAGAGAGAGAGAGGGGGGGGGGGGGGGGGGGGGAGCGGATAGAACAATAAAACGAAACAGAAATACCACCGAAAAAAGACGAAACAGACATCTGGCCGAGAGGGGAAGCGGGGTAAGACACAGAGAGAGAGAGAGAGAGAGAGAGAGAGAGAGAGAGAGAGAGAGAGAGAGAGAGAGAGAGAGAGAGAGAGAGAGAAGAACAAGAAGAAAACAGACGGACAAAGAAAGAGGAGAATGAAAAGCAAAAAAAATGTTACCCCCTCAAAAAACAGCGAGAGACGAATCTGGTGCCGAGGGTTTCAGATGCGTTCTGGCACCGACAGTGACAGTGACAATGGTCGCTCACACACGTCCCTCCCCTCCGAACCTCGTCCATCACTTCATTAGGCCGTCACATACAGCACAGCCCTCTACAACTACCACAACTTCCTTCCACCTTTTTTTTTTTTTTTTTTTTTATAACAGGGTCCGACGAATTGTGGCAGACACTTCATCTTTCGAGTAAAAGAAGTCAGGAAAAAAAAAAATGTCCAGAGGAAGAGGAGGAGGGAGGGGAGAGGAGGGGGGGATGAGAAAAAGAAAAGGTGGAATGTAAAAAGAAAAAAAAAATTAAAAAAAAGGGTGTGGGGGTGGGGGGGGGGGGGGGGGGGGGGGGGGGGGAGACAAGGAGGAGAAAAACTAGAGAACTTGTACAAGTAACAAAAACATCTTCAAGGAATCGGCCAATTGAATTCCCTGCTCGGAGAAATGTGTCTCGATGAAATATGCTTTAGGCTTTACATGTTTTGATACAAACATGTTTTCGGGGAAAGGAACAGCACAAAAAAAAACACAACCAACAACAAAACAAGAACAACAACAAAAGCTTGCTTTGGACAAACATGTTTCGGAAAAAACAGAGTTATGACAAGAAGCAAAAAAAAAAAAAAAAAAGTATTTTGGAAGACAAAAACAAGACAAAAGAAAACAACCTGGCTCGTGTTTCGCGGAGGGGGGGGGGGGGGGGGGGGGGGGGGGGGGGGGGGGGGGAAAACAAAACAAAAAAAAAAACTGCGGACACTCCTGTCGCGTTCTCGCACTTCCGCCAAGCGCCGCTAAGAATCCTTGCAATACCCACTTCTGTCATCCCGCAAGAGATCAATCTAGTGACGAAAAGATCATCTGGTGAAGAACAGAAGATCATCTAGTGATGAAGAGAAGATCATCTAGTGATGAAAAGATCATCTAGTGATGAAAAAGATCATCTAGTGATGAAGAGAAGATCATCTGGTGATGAAGAGAAGATCATCTAGTGATGAAGAGAGGATCATCTGGTGAAGAAGAGAAGATCATCTAGTGATGAAGAGAGATCATCTAGTGAGAAGAGAAGATCATCTGTGTGAAGAAGAGAAGATCATCTAGTGATGAAAGAGAAGATCTAGGTGATGAAGAGAAGATCATCTAGTGATGAAGAAGATCATCTAGTGATGAAAGAAAAGATCATCTGGTGAAGAAGAGAAGATCATCTAGTGATGAAGAGAAGATCATCTGGTGATGAAGAGAAGATCATTAGTGATGAAGAGATCATCTAGTGAAAGAGAAGATCATCTGGTGAAGAAGAGAAGATCATCTAGTGATGAAGAGAAGATCATCTGGTGAAGAAGAGAAGATCATCTGGTGATGAACAGAAGATCATCTAGTGATGAAGAGAAGATCATCTAGTGATGAAGAGAGATCATCTGTGATGAAGAGATGATATCTAGTGATGAAGAGAAGATCATCTGGTGAAGAAGAGAAGATCATCTAGATGAAGAGAAGATCTAGTGATGAAGAGATCATCTATCATCTCAGGTGAAGATCATCTAGTGATGAAGAGAAGATCATCTGAAGTGGTGATGAAACAGAAGAAGAAAGATCATCTAGTGATGAAGAGATCATCTAGTGATGAAGAGAAGGTCTAGTGATGAAGAAGATCATCTGGTGAAGAAGAGAAGATCATCTAGTGATGAAGAGAAGATCATCTGGTGATGAAGAGAAGATCATCTAGTGATGAAGAGAAGATCATCTGGTGAAGAAGAGAAGATCATCTAGTGATGAAGAGAAGATCATTAGTGATGAAGAGATCTGGTGATAGTGATTCTGTGAAAGAGAAGATCATCTGGTGATGACAAAAAGCTCGACGACTTCATTCAGAAAGCCTCTTTCCGTCCATAGATAATCTTCTCTTACTGAGGCAAATGTGTCGACATCCCCCCCCTCTCTCTCTCTCTCTCTCTCTCTCTCCTTAGAGCTGTGGTCATCGGTCAGCTTACGATCATGTCCAGTTTCCCATAATTATAAAAACAGTAGAAAACTAGCAGAACTGCATATCCAGACAGAATGTAATTCTATGTCAGTAACTCAACAACAACAAAAAAGTCAAACATACAATAGTGAGATCATAATCATTACACAATGTCTGAAAAAAGAAAAAGACAAAGTGTAGGATGTTAAATGATATACGTATAAATGTTGTGGCGTATGAATATATATAACCTCAGGGTGAGAAGAAAAAACTGAGATCACATATAACCAAAACGGGCCAATATTTAATGTATAAACGGATCTGTGCATAATACTTAAAAAAAAAGGATACAAAGAAATATATACACACATAGAATGTGAAAATGAAAACAAAAAATCATAAACAAATGAACGCATAAAGAAAAACTAAAAAAAGGGATTTCGTCAACACAAAGACGTTTTTTGCTTCCATATCACATCATTGGGGAAAAAAAAAAGCTGCAAGTCAGAAATAAAAGAAAAAAAATTGTTATCAAGGAAAGTAACAATCATAATAAAAATTTCCAAAAACTAATGAAAATAAAGTACGTCACAAGAGAAGAACAAAACTCAATAATTTCACGAAATGAGAAGAAAGATCGAGAAAAGATGGGCCACCAACATCACGAGGAAAAAACAAAACAAAACAAAACAACAACAACAACAAACGATACAATCAACAGCAAGGGTGACGAAGAAGGAGAAACAACAATAATCAAACAAGTGATGGATTTATACGACAGCAGTCAAGACAGTAATG
>JADBJO010000994.1:187500-205000 GCA_016801955.1 Conus betulinus | reverse complement strand
ATTAGCTCAGGTAAGTGCACACGCAACAATTTTCCCAGCCCCATGTCTCCATATAGACCTGCATACATTCACAACTAACTACCAACAATCATGCTCTTCAGAATACCGTATGACATATTTCGCCACGCATCATTAAAACACACACACACACACACACACACACACACCACACCACAACAAAAAAAATAAAAAAAAGCAAATACGATGTTTCGACAGTCTATCCAGTTGGGTTTTTTCCTTTCCATGTCAGACCATGCGCGACCTCGCCTGGGCCCTACAGTACACCCCATGTCTCTGTCACTGCCGGCAACACTCAGCCCTACAGTGCACACCATGTCTGTCACTGCCGGCAACACTTAGCCCTACAGTACACCCCATGTCTCTGTCACTGCCGGCAACACTCAGCCCTACAGTACACCCCTTGTCTCTGTCACTGCCAGCCACACTTAGCCCTACAGTACACCCCATGTCTGTCACTGCCGGCAACACTCTGCCCTACAGTACACCCCTTGTCTCTGTCACTGCCGGCAACACTCAGCCCTACAGTACACCTCATGTCTCTGTCACTGCCGGCAACACTCAGCCCCACTGTACACCCCAGTGTCTCTGTCACTGCCGGCAACAATCAGCCCCACAGTACACCCCCGTGTCTCTGTCACTGCCGGCAACACTCAGCCCTACTGTACACCTCATGTCTCTGTCACTGCCGGCAACACTCAGCCCCACTGTACAACCCCGTGTCTCTGTCACTGCCGCAACACTCAGCCCCACAGTACATCCCGTGTCTCTGTCACTGCCGGCAACACTCAGCCCCACTGTACACCCAGTGTCTCTGTCACTGCTGCCGGCAACACTCAGCCCCACAGTACATCCCGTGTCTCTGTCACTGCCGGCAACACTCAGCCCCACTGTACACCCAGTGTCTCTGTCACTGCCGGCAACACTCAGCCCCACAGTACATCCCGTGTCTCTGTCACTGCCGGCAACACTCAGCCCCACAGTACACCCAGTGTCTCTGTCACTGCCGGCAACACTCAGCCCCCACAGTACATCCCGTGTCTCTGTCACTGCCGGCCGCAACACTCAGCCCCACAGTACACCCAGTGTCTCTCTGTCACTGCCGGCAACACCCAGGCGTCGAAAAATGTTAACAGTCTAGAAAACACGGAGCCACATCACACACCACTGGTTGCAATGTACATTTGTATCGGAGCTACCATGCACCACACCCCACAGCAACTGTCCACCCAGGTGACACGCAGGTGCTGGGACTCAAACCCAGGCCCGCACCCCCCACACCTACACGCGCCAGCCATATATCTGTAAATAAGCCACGTCGGAACCACCACTTTACTTTTGTTTTCACCGTGTCGGACTCTGCAGGAAACACAGGCATCTGAACAAATTTATCACTGAGATTCTATGGTATAACACCTGGCGAGGTCGCTGGATGTGCTGCTTCGTCTTGCGTCAGAGGCAAGAAGTGTCAATTCCACACTAGCATCCCAGTTAAAATCACCTGTTGATGACGACACGCAGGTGAACTGGTCGACAGCTACATGGACTCCGCAACAAACTGGACTAGATTCAGAAATGCCCGTTCCTACATAAAACTTCACCACATCGCACGGCTGTAACCTTCTCCCTGAGCGATGCACGAGCCATGCCTGCTACCCGAAAAATTCACATTTCCCGAAGTTACATCCCCCCCCCCCCAGCCCGACAGTGAAACTGACTGAACTGAACACCGATTGCTGCACGGAAATCTTTCCCCTACAGATGATAACCCACGGTTGACCGTGTGTGTGTGTGTGTGTGTGTGTGTGTGTGTGTGTGTGTGTGTGTGTGTGTGCGTGCATTCGTACGCGTGTGCGTGTGCGTGTGTGTGTGTGTGTACATTCGTGTGTGTGTGTGTGTGTGTGTGTGTGTGTGTGTGTGTGTGTGTGGTGTGTGTGTGTACATTCGTGTGTGTGTGTGTGTGTGTGTGTGTGTGTGTGTGTGTGTGTGTACATTCGCGTGTGTGTGTGTGTGTGTGGGGGGGGGGGGGGGGGGGGGGGATTTGTGTGTATGTAGCAGTAGCGAAAAGTTTGTAATTGAAGTATTGTCTATACTTTTTGTCTGAAATATTGTCTGTGAAAAGGGTTACGCGCACACACATGAACAGTCGCGGGTGAAACTCTTGCCCTTTCTTCATAGACGAAACCTCAGCCTTCTCTCAAAACCTGACCTGCACCCTCTTCCCTCATTCAACTTCCTCTCCGATTCTCTTGTAACAAAATTTCAACCTGCAACCCCCCCTACTCCCTCCATAATTTCCTCTCTCTCTCTCTCTCTCTCTCTCTCTCTCTCTCTCTCTCTCTCTCCAATTCCCTTCGCTTGTAAAAAAAGAATACCTATCTATTCTCTTCAACCCCCCCCCCCCCCCCCCCCTCCCCCAATCTCTCACTCATTCCCTTCATTCTCATTCTTACCTTCCTGTTTCTCAAATCCCGAGATACAGATTTGCAAGAATTCGCTGTGTCTGTCTGTCTGTTCGTCTGTCTGTCTGTCTGCCTGCCTGCCTGCCTGCCTGCCTCTCCTCTCTCTTCTCTCTCTCTCTCTCTCTCTCTCTCTCTCCTCTCCTCTACCTCGCCAACCCCATCTGCTGACACAGAATGACCACAAATCTGTCTCCACACCCCCACTCTCCCGGTCTCCCTTTCCCACCACCCACCCCACCACGTTCCCTTTCCACCCACCCCTTCCATATCCAAACCTGTCCCTCTACATCACCCCCCCCTCACCCTCCCATCCTCCTCCCCTCCCCCACCCCCACCCCCCTTTTCTCTTTGAAAAACGGAAGGAGGAAGGGAAGAAGGGATAAACAAAACAACATTAAAAAAAAAAAGAAAAGAAGAAAAGAAAAGATAGGAAGGCAGACAAGAAAGGAAGAAAGAAGGGAAAGAAGAATCGAACCCAGAACTCGCCAAGCCAGGCATGAAATGCGACAGTCTTCCCCCCCCCCAGAAGAAATCGGGATGCCACCGGCGGGCCCATAACGGCGCGCTTTACGAGTGGCGCGGGGACGATTTGCGCCGCTTCTTGTCACCGGCGATGGGCGCCGTGAGGGCCTAAGGAACCAGGGGGACCTAACCGGGCTTCAGGATGGTGGTGGTGGTGGGGCGCAGGGAGGGAGGGGGGAGGGAGCAAGAGGGGGGGGGGGGGGGGGGGGGGAGGGAGGGAGGGAGGTCGCCGCTGGCTGGACAAAAGGAGCCGGGAAGATTTGCTCGCCACATAAACACTGGCGGCTCTCTTTTCTGTGTGCGAGCCTCGCTCGGGTGAGCTTTTCTTTTCTTTTTTTTTTTTTTTTTCTTTTTTTCTTCTTTCTTCCCTTTCGACCCTTTTGTTTTCCTTCGATGTTTTCTTTTTTGCTTTAGTTCTTACTCTTGTTTATTTCGTATTTAGTTTCTTTCTTACGTCTTTCTTTCTGTTTTCTTTCTTTACTGGTTTTTATTCTTTTTTTGTCGTTGTTTTTCTTCGTAGTCTTTTTCTCTCTGCTCTGTCTCGTCCATTTGGCCCCTGTGCTCACCTTCTCTCTCTCTCTCTCTCTTTGCATCTCTCTCTCTCTCTCCTCCCCCATCCTTCCTCTCTGTCTCTAGCAGTCTGTGTCTCTCCCATCCCTCCCTCTCTTTCTCTCTGCCTTCCTCTCTCTGTCTCTCTCTCTCTGGAAAGGGGAAGAATGGTCTGTGATATATGTATCTTGTTCTCTCCCTCCTCTCCTCCCCCCCCGCTTCCTCTTTCGATCTCTTCCTGCAACTTGTTTTTGTGAACCTCTCCCCTCCCTCACTCTGTCTTTCCTCCCCTCCCTCACTGTCTCCCTCCCCTCCCTCACTGTCTCTCCTCCTCCCTCCCTCACTCTGTCTTCCTCCCTCCCTCACCTCACTCCTCCTCCCCTCCCTCACTGTCTCCCCTCCCCTCCCTCACTCTGTCTTTCCTCCCCTCCCTCCCTCACTGTCTCCCTCCCCCTCCCTCACTCTCTCCTCCTCCCTCCCTCACTCTGTCTTTCCTCCCCTCCCTCACTGTCTCTCCTCCCCTCCCTCACTCTGTCTCTCCTCCCCTCCCTCACTCTGTCTCCCCTCCCCTCCCTCCCTCACTGTCTCCCTCCCCTCCCTCACTCTGTCTCCCCTCCCCTCCCTCACTCTGTCTTTCCTCCCCTCCCTCACTCGTCTCTCCTCCCCCCCCCTGTCCCTCACTGTCTCCCTCCCCCCTCCCCCTCACTCTGTCTCCCTCCCCTCCCTCACTCTGTCTCCTCCCCCCCTCCTCTGTCTCCCCTCCCCTCCCTCCCTCTCTGTCCTCCCTCCCCTCCCTCACTCTGTCTTTCCTCCACTCCCTCACTCTGTCTTTCCTCCCCTCCCTCACTCTGTCTCCTCCCCTCCCCTCCCTCACTGTCTCCCCTCCTCCCCTCCCTCACTGTCTCCCCTCCCTCCCTCACTCTGTCTCTGTCCTCCCCCCTCCCTCACTCTGTCTTTCCTCCACTCCCTCACTCTGTCTTTCCCTCCCCTCCCTCACTCTGTCTCTCCCCCCCCCTCCTCACTGTCTCTCCTCCCCTCCCTCACTCTGTCTTTCCTCCACTCCCCTCCTCACTCTGTCTCCCTCCCCTCCCTCACTCTGTCTCCCCTCCCCTCCCTCACTCTGTCTCCCTCCCCTCTCCTCACTGTCCCTCCCCTCCACTCCCCTCACTCTGTCTCCTCCCCTCCCCTCACTCTGTCTTTCCCCCTCCCTCCCTCACTCTGTCTTTCCCCTCCCCTCCCTCCCTCACTCTGTCTCCCCCCCCCTCACTCTGTCTCCTCCTCCCTCCCCTCCTCTGTCCTCTGTCTTTCCTCCCCTCCCTCACTCCCCTCCCTCCTCCCCTCCCCTCCCTCACTCTGTCTCCCCTCCCCTCCCTCACTGTCTCCCTCCCCTCCCTCACTGTCTCCCTCCCTCCCTCCTCCTCCCCCTCCCTCACTCTGTCTCTCCTCCCCTCCCTCATCCCTCTCTCCCCTCCCTCCCTCACTGTCTCCCTCCCCTCCCTCACTGTCTCCCCTCCCCTCCCTCCTCACTCTGTCTCCCCCTCCCCTCCCTCACTGTCTCTCCCCTCCCCTCCCTCCCTCTGTCTCTCCCTCCCCTCCCTCCCTCTGTCTCCCCTCCCCTCCCTCACTCTGTCTCTTTCCTCCCCTCCTCCCTCTCCTCTGTCTCCCCTCCCCTCCCTCCCTCCTGTCTCCCTCCCCTCCCTCACTCCTCCCTCCCTCCCCTCCCTCCCTCACTCTGTCTCCCCTCCCCTCCCTCACTCTGTCTCTTCCCTCCCCTCCCTCACTCTGTCTCCCCTCCCCTCCCTCACTGTCTCCCTCCCCTCCCCCTCACTCTGTCTCCCCCCTCCCCTCCCTCACTCTGTCTTTCCTCCCCTCCCTCCTGTCTCTCTCTCCCTCCCCCCTCACTGTCCTCCCTCCCCTCCCTCCCTCACTCTGTCACTCCTCCCCCCCCCTCCCTCTGTCTCTGTCTCCCCTCCCCTCCCTCACTCTGTCTCCCCTCCCCTCCCTCACTCTGTCTCCCCTCCCCTCCCTCACTCTGTCTCTCTCCTCTCACTCTGTCTCCCCCCCCCCCTCCCTCTGTCTCCCCCCCCCTCCCTCACTCTGTCTCCCCTTCCCTCCCTCACTCTGTCTGTCTCCCCTCCCCTCCCTCCCTCTGTCTCCCCTCCCCGCCCTCACTGTCTCCCCTCCCCTCCCTCCCTCACTCTGTCTCCCCTCCCCTCCCTCACTCTGTCTCTCCCCTCCCCTCCCCTCCCTCACTCTGTCACTCCTTCCCTCCCTCACTCTGTCTCCCCCCCCCTCCCTCACTCTGTCTCCCCTCCCCTCCCTCACTCTGTCCCCCCTCCCCCCCCCTCACTCTGTCTCTCCCCCTCCCCACTCACTCTCTCTCCTCCCCTCCCTCACTCTGTCTCTCCTCCCCCCCCTCCCTCACTCTGTCTCCCCTCCCCCTCCCTCCCTGTCTGTCCCCCCCCTCCCCTCCCTCCCTCTGTCTCCCCTCCCCCCTCCCTCACTCTGTCTCCCCCCCCTCCCTCCCTCTGTCTCCCCTCCCCTCCCTCACTCTGTCACTCCCCCCTCCCCTCCCTCCCTCTGTCTCTCCTCCCCCCTCCCTCACTATGTCTCTCCTCCCCTCCCTCACTCTGTCTCCCCCCCCCTCCTCCCTCACTGTCTCCCCTCCCCTCCCTCACTCTGTCTCCCCTCCCCTCCCCTCACTCTGTCTCCTCTCCTCCCCTCCCTCACTGTCTCCTCCCCTCCCTCACTGTCTCTCCTCCCCCCCCTCACTCTGTTTCTCCTCTCCCCTCCCTCAATGTCTCTCCTCCCCTCCTTCACTCTGTCTCTCCTCCCCTCCTCCTCACTCTGTCTCTCCTCCCCTCCCTCAATGTCTCTCCTCCCCTCCTTCACTCTGTCACTCCCCCCCCTCCTCACTCTGTCTCTCCTCCCCTCCCTCAATCTCTCCTCCCTCCCCCCCCTCACTGTCTCTCCTCCTCCCTCCCTCACTCTTGTCTCTCCTCCCCTCCCTCACTCTGTCTCCCCTCCCCTCCCTCACTCTGTCTCCCCTCTCCCTCCCTCACTCTGTCTCCCCTCCCCTCCCTCACTCTGTCTCCCTCCCCTCCCTCACTCTCCTCCTCCCCCCCTCACACTCCGTCTCTCCTCCCTTCCGACATGTCTCTACTTCCTTCTACTTTTTCTACTTCTTTCGCTTCCACTTCCCCTCCTCATTTTCCTTCTACGTCTACTTCTTCATTCTTCTTCTTTTTTTCTCCTACATATCTCATTCTCTACCACTTCCTCTTCGTCTCCTTCTCCTCCTTCCCCCCCCCCCCCCCCCCTTTTTTTTTTCTTTCTTTTTTCTTCTTCTTTTCCTTTCTGGCTTCACTCAATTCACAACTTACGGCATTCTGCACTCCACGAGTTCAGTTTTGCTATTTGTGTTGTCCATCTTCTTTTTTTAGGAGGAAGAGGTTGGGGCGGGGGGGGGGGGGGGGGGGGGGGAGGAGGACGGATGGGGGACGGTTGGGGGGGGGGGGAGAAGGAGAGGAAAGCTGCTGTGCCGCTGTTGCTGCTGCCACTTTGGAGTCAATCTTTTTTTTTTTTTTTTTTTTTTTTTTTTTTTTTTTTCTCGTCTCCCTCGTCCTCGTCTCTTCCTAGAAACTTCATTGCTTTCTTGGCTTCTACAGTTTTACGTCTACGTTTCTTTTTCTTTTTTTTTTTTCAAACTTATTATAATCAGTGTTTCTTCTTCTTCTTCTTCTTCTTCTTCTTCTTCTTCTTCTTCTTCTTCGTTTTTTTTTTCCCTTCTACAAGGAGAGGTTTTTAGAGATTTCCACCCCTCCCCCTTTTTCCCCCCCCCTAGATTAAAAGGTGTTTTTTTTTCGCCTGTATACATTGCTTTTTCTTTCTTTTTTTTTTCTTCTTTTTTTTTAACAATCTTACCCACTGAAAGTGGCGCGTTTCTCCCGCTATTGATTTGTTTATTTATTTATTCATTGTGTGATTCATCGGAATTCCTTCTGACCGAGTCTGTTTGGAGCAAAAGCTTGCCATGCTGTCGACAGCGTTTCTGCACAAACTAACGGCCAGCTTACTCAGTAGACAAATGTACATCAACCAATTAAAGAATCCTGAGGTACACAAGCCCAAAAAACAACAACAAAAAAGCGTCATTTATGTTACATTGATGTGGTTTCAAAGAACCATGGTTACAGAAAACGCCTGGTGTAGTAAGTAGTAGTTGTTCGTGTGGTTGAATTAAAGGGATGAACATTAATAAGACATGCTTTGATGGACTCTTGAGGACGAATGTTGTAAACAGGTAGTCCAAAAAAAATGCAATGCTAAATTTGAACGAAGAACAAATAAGTGAGACTGAGAGAGAGAGGAGAGAGAGAGAGAGAGAGAGAGAGAGAGAGAGAAACAGAGAGAGAGAGAGAGAGAGAGAGAGAGAGAGAGAGAGACAGACAGACAGACAGACAGACAGACAGACAGAGACAGATATAAAGACAAAGAGAATGTGAGGAGAGGTCGAGGTGTCTGTGTGTGTGTGTGTGGGTGTGGGGTGTGGGTGGTGGTGGTGGTGGATGTGTGTGTGTGTGGGTGGGGGGGGATGAGTAGTAAGTGAAGCAGCAATAGGGGACAAACAAGAAAATGGAGGAAAGGAGACGGAGAATGAGGAGATGGAAAGGGGGAAGAGGAGGAGGGGAGGAGGAGAAGGAGGAGGGTGGGAGGAAGAAGAAGAACAAGAAGATGAATGATGAAGTTAAGAAGATGAAAGAAAGAAGAGGAAGAAGAGCAAAGAAGAAGAAGAAGAAGAAGAAAGAAGAAGATAATAATGATGATGAAGTTAAGAAGATGAAGAGAAGAAGAAAAGAAGAAGAAGAAGAAGAAGAAGAAAAATGTAGAGAAGAAGAAGAATAAGAAGCAGAAGAAGAAGGAGACATTCAGATTAACTTAAAGGCCTTGTCACAAAATACGATCGACTCGCCCAAAACGAGTCAATAACCAACTCTGTCCAGTGTGTGGCCCCGGCCGACGATGAATCAGTCGACGGACGTTGTCGCGCCGCCCCTGACTCCACACACACACGGCCGACCCTCGTAGCTCTGAATGACTGTTTGGACAGTCCGCATTGATCCTTTCGTGCCACCAATTTGAAAATTGAAATCGAGATCGCTTTAAGGGCTGACAGGAGGACCGGCCAAAAGGAGAGCAGGGAAATGTAAAAAAAAAAAAAAAAAAAAAAAGGTGTGGGGTGGGGGTGGGGATTGGGGAGAGACAGGGAAAGGTGGGGAGGTGGGAGGGGGCACAGCTGGAGAAAAGGCGCGTAAGAGTGGGGGTGGGGGATAGGGGAAGGGATTCGGAGGTGGGGGGCGGGAGAGAGAGAGAGAGAGAGAGAGAGAGAGAGGGAGGGAGAGAGAAAGTCTAGGAGTTGAAAGGGAGAAGGATGCAAGGATAGCGAAACGGGCGAGGGGGGGACTTGGGGGGAGGGGGGGGTGGTAAGAAGGAGCAGTGGTGGGAGGGGAAGGGGGAGGGGGTCGCGGCAAAGAATAACCTTACAAGTAAAGGTCTGAATAGCGAAAGAAGGAAAATAAAGGAAAAGCAGTTAAGGAACTGAACGACACACACACACACAACACACACACCACACACACACACACACACACACACACACACTCGCGCACGCCTACATCACTCACTCCCTCAGAGAGAGAGAGAGAGAGAGAGAGAGAGAGGAGAGAGAGAGAGAGAGAGAGAGAGAGAATCCACATCTTTTTGTACTCTTCTTTCGAGCGATATCTATCTATCTATCTATTCATCCCGCGCGCGCGCGTATATATATATATATATATATATAGTGTGTGTGTGTGTGTGGTGTGTGTGTGTGTGAGAGAGAGAGAGAGAGAGAGGGAGAGGAGAGAGAGAGAGAGAGAGAGAGAAGAGAGAGAGAGACTTCAGAGATAGAGAGAGAGAGGAGAGAGACGAGAGAGGGGGAGAGAGAGAGAGAGGGACAGACGGTGTAGAGTAGTTTGTAGGTTTTTGTGTTGGCCAAGAGGGAGGCGGGGGACGGGGAGTGGTGTGTGTGTGTGTGTGGGGGGGGGGGGGGGGGCGGTTAAAATAGAGGATACCAGACAGGGATAGCGCAAAAAAAAAAAAAAAGGGAACGACAGACATTGACAACCATACAGACAGACACGGAGATCGGGACAACCGATCGAGTCGGACAAACGGACAAGTAAAACGAAAAATTCTCCTCCTTCCCTCCCCTTCCCTCCAGTCTCACCCCCCTCCCCCACTCCCCGTCACCCTACAGACGAGGTCAAAGAAACAGAAGGACGGAATGCCTCCACCCCCTCACCCCCCCCCATCACCCCTCCTCTAATCACCCTATCTCCCCCCCCCCCCCTCTCTCTCCCCTAGCTTCCATTACAAACTAACCGACTCGTGGCAGTGAAGAAAATGGAACCATGTCACTCACTCTCTCCTTCCTTCGTCCACAAGACTGAAAAACCCGACCAGTAAAGAAGACGGTCACTGCTTTCATTGATATGAACAAGATTGGCTGTTTGCTAATACTTTCCCCGCCCCACCAACCCTTGTCTCCCATCCCTCCCTCCCCTCCTTCCTACCCCCACAGTCTCTCTCTCTCTCTCTCTCACTCTCTCTCACACACACACACACACACACACACACACGCGCGCGCGCGCACGCACGCACACACACACACACACACACACACACACACACGCCCGCACGCACGCACGCACGCACGCACACACACACACACACACACACACACACACACACACACACACACACACACACCTGACTTCCCTCCATCCCCCTCCCGTCTCTCGCTCTCATTTCCTTTTAACCCCCCTCCCCCCCCCCTTCCCCCATCTCTCCCACCTCTCTCCCTCGTCCAGCGACACACACAGCCCTGAGTCATTTGCCCAGATCGGTTAGTCGCCAATATCTCTTCACATTTCCATCCGTCTCGGTCGAATGCCAGCCAGTTCTGGTGGAACCCGTTCTTCTTTTTAATTTTTTTTCACTTCTTTTCTTTATTCTTCCTTGTATGGCTCCGTTTGTCTGTCTGTCTGTCTGTCTGTCTCTCTTCTCTCCTCTCTCTCTCTCTCTCTCTCTCTCTCTCTCTCTCTCTCTCTTATTTTCACGTCTTGATTTGGATGGAATGGTGCGAAGAAGGGTATAGGAGAATAAACATGTCATCATTATAAAACTAACATGGGTTCTGCTGCATCCACCTCCTTTCCTACCACCCCCTCCCTCCCCACCTCCCCTTTCCGTACAATCTGCGACTCTTTTCCTCTCTCTCTGCATTTCCTTCTGTCTTTCTGATTTTCCTCGGCAGATTGACCGCTTCGAGAAACTGTATTTCCAACTCTCTGTCTGACTGTCCGTCTGTGTGTCTGACTGTCTGTCTCCCTCGCTCCCTCTCTTTTCTGTCTTTCCTGCGGGCGGGCTGGCACATCTTCTCTCTCTCTCTCTCTCTCTCTCTCTCTCTCTCTCTCTCTCTCTCTCTCCTCTCTCTCTCTCTCTCTCTCTCTCCCCTAATTCGTATTTATTCGTCGGTGCATTCACAGAATCGTACCAACACCCACACAAGTTCACTATCTGAGTTTTGCAATATTCTGTAACAACCTGTCTGTCTGTCTGTCTCCCCCTCCCTCTCTCTCTTCAATAATGCTTAAAAGATACTAATGGTTTGCAGGATTTTATAACAACTCGTCTGTTTTGTCTGTCTGTGTGTCTCTTCAATGATACTTAAAGGAACGGCTGGAACGGCCGAATCCTGACCATTGTCAACACCTGGGATCTCTCAATTTCCCAGACATCGTCTTGCCTTTTAGAACTTTGGAAATAGTGCGCCCCCCCCCCCTCCTCCCTCTCCCCTCCCTGCTACGTCTTACACTTCAAGTTCAATCGATAGTGCATTATGAAAAAAAAAAAAAACACAGGATGGTTATCACGCAGTTGAACTCAGGGGGAGAAAACCCCGTTCATTCGCACTGGGATAACAAAAAAAAAAAAATGTTGGCGTATCGCCGCCACAAACGCCACAATGTTGTGTGTTGGGTGCTCTCAACACTGTCCGGACCTTACCTACATAAAACATACCCACGTGAAGAGGAGAAGGTTGCAGAGAGAAAGGAAACCGGGATATATTAGTGCGAGAGCCAGTTTGTCTGAATTTGCCATTTTGGATTAAAAAGACCTAAACAAAGACGGCGGTACAAGAAGACGTCAGTGCTTTCGTCAGAACGCTTTGAAGTAAAACAGCGGTGCCCTCTTTCCCCCCCCCCCCTCCCTCCCTCCATCTCCCTGGCTGTGCATTCATGCTCAACAAAGTTACAGATTTACCTTTCATGCAGCGTGGGAACAAAACGCGCCGATGGATCTTTCCACCAATCAGGGAACGTTCCCAGTTTGGTGGGGGAGGAAGGAGTGGAACGGGGGAGGGTGTGTGTGTGGGATAATGACCTAACAGAATCAGGAACGAGTTCCTGGTTGACCTCCCACAGCTCATGATGAAAGAATGTATTTCATTTTGTCCTCCTTTCTTATCGACAGTGAAGTGGATTTAAAACGTTCAGAATCAGACCAGAAACTGGATGATCAAAAATCCACTTTCTGAGCGTTCTTGTTCGCACATGAGACAGATACCATGCTGACAATGAGACCCATCACATTACTGGCATCAACGTACGACGACTTTTTCGTTGAAACTGTTGAAAGGGAACAAGCGGGCAATTGTGCGACAAAGTGAAGACTGTGAGGGCTGTGCGTTTACGATTATATCCTGCTCGTTTCAATCCCTCTTCGCAGGGTCCATTGCCTTTCAGAATAAACACCCGAGTCTAACTCTGATTGCAACAGCACTCCTTCACTTGCTCTCTCTCTCTCTCTCTCTCTCTCTCTCTCTCTCTCTCTCTCTCTCTCTCTCTCTCTCTTGTCAACCCCCCTAGTGTCTGTTGTCATGGTATTTTTTGTTTTTCTTGTAGTTGCTGCCCCCCCCCCCCCCCCCCCCATCACCAATTATTTGTTTTCCAGAGCCATCTCTTATTCCTAACCTTCCCGTCAACAAACTCCCCAGCTCAGAAAATTCTCTCTCTCTCTCTCTCTCTCTCTCTCTCTCTCTCTCTCTCTCTCTCACACACACACACACACACACTCTCTCTCTCTCTCTCTCTTCGCCTCCACCTCACGACACGTCCAAAACCCCCCACCCCCACTGTCTCTCCGTCGCCATTTCCTCCCATACCTCCTCCAACCAATTCTGAAGACATCCTTTTTTTCTTTAAAAATGGAAGATGGAACGGGAAGAAAGACGATGGTTGGGGGTCGGGGTGGGTGAGAGGGGAGGAGGGGTGTGTGTGTGTGTGTGAGTGAACGGGGATGGCGGAAGATGGGATGGGTGGGGTAGTGGGGGGGGGGGGGAGGTAGAAGGAAGGGTGAGGGCGAAGAGGGTGGGGGGGGGGGGGTGAGGTGAAGGTGTGGGAAAGGACGAAGGGCAACTGTTGTCTTAATCCCTTTAACAAGGGCGGAACTCTTCTGTGCCCCCATTTCTCTCTCCACTACACAACAGTCCATTCCTTTGCAACTGGTTGTCTCCGGGGAGAGTGATCGAGGAGGGGGGGGGGGGGGGGGGAGAGGGGGGGGGGGGGGGGGAGGGGGGAGGGGGAGGTGGAAGGGGGGGGGGGAGAGGGAGAGAGGACCTCAGCTTCCATCCAACTCGCCCAGAAGAAGGATGAGGAGGAGAAGAAAAAGAAAGGAGGGGGGGGGGGGGGGGGGGGGGGGGTCGGAGGGGAACCGACCCGTCGTCCCGCCGTTGGGGAGAGAGGAGGAAGAGGCGCGCGGCGTCTTTCGGTGAGCCGGTGGTGGCGCTGGACCCGGGCGCTGATTATTTTCCAAGGGCAAGAGGGCCTTCAAACAATTAGCACTGTCGGAAGCCCGATGACTCATTGAACTGTCCACCCCCACCCTGTCTCCACCCCCTCCTCCCCACCCCCACGCCCCTACCCCTACCTTACCGTCCCCCCACCCTTGCTCCTCGTCCTGACTCTTTCCGAATTTCGTTTTCTCCCAGAGCCTTAGATTTTTTCCCCCTCTTCTTCTTCTTCTTCTTCTGCTGCTGCTTTTTTGCTTCTGCTTCCTCTTCGAGGGGGGAAATTGCAAGAGGCAGGGTCGGGAGGGAATGTGCGTGTGTGTGTAGGAGAGAGAGAGAGAGAGAGAGAGAGAGAGAGAGAGAGAGAGAGAGAGAGAGAGAGAGTGTATGAGTGTGAGCAGAACGATTAACCGTCTCCCCATGAGTTCTCCGTTTCATCTGGTGGCTTGTCTCACAGGCGCGTGCGAATTGTGCAAATTTTCACTGCCCCATCTTAAGACGTTGTCGTTTCTGGTGTTAGGTGTAGCGTTAGATAGATTCCGTCCTAGCCACACGCCTGGAAGACTTTAAACCCAGCCCCGCCGTATCGGCTTTAACGGCTGTGGACGAAAAAGTGAATGCAACCTTTAGTCATATATATGTGTGTGTGTGTGTGTGTGTGTGTGTGTGTGTGTGTGTGTGTGTGTGTGTGTGTGTGTGTGTGTGCGCGCGCGCGTGCGTGCGTGCGCGCGCGCGCACGTGTGTGTGTGTGTGTGTGTGTGTGTGTGTGTGTGTGTGTGTGTGTGTGATCCAGTTTCTTTCTGGTTCAGCCCCTTTCCGGCTAAAACCACTTCATCCTCTAGAGAAACTATACACATGGTAGGCAGCCCGTTGTGTAAACGAGTGTGGACTGTAAAGCGCTTGGAGCTTGGTCTCTAGCCGAGGACAGGCGCTATATAAGTACTCATAATAATAATGACAATACTCATAATAATAATGACAATAATGCTGTTTTTAAGGGCTAGAGCTAAGGAAAGACATCTTTGCTAGTTATATTCATCCGTTCTTTTCTTTTCACAAGCATTAAAAAAAAAAAAAAAAAGCAATGTCCTCTGACTTCGAGGTCTATATGAAGAACCGTCGGGCGTTTTAGTCTCAAAATCCCGCTGCAAACACACACACACACACACACACACACACACACACACACACACACACACACACACACACACACACACATCTCGTCTACCAATCGCTGCCTCGCTTCGAACTCACGCTTCATGTGGTGAACAACAGTCCGAGTCACCCCTCTCGGATTGAGGAGCATTCCAACTCACCCCTCTCGGATTGAGCAGCATTCCAACTCACCCCTCCCGGATTGAGCAGCATTCCAACTCACCCCTCTCGGATTGAGCAGCATTCCAACTCACCCCTCTCGGATTGAGCAGCATCCCAACTCACCCCTCTCGGACTGCGGAGCATTCCAACTCACCCCTCTCGGATTGAGGAGCATCCCAACTCACCCCTCTCGGATTGAGGAGCATCCCAACTCGCCCCTCTCGGATTGAGGAGCATCCCAACTCACCCCTCTCGGATTAACGAGCATTCCAACTCACCCCTCTCGGATTAACGAGCATTCCAACTCACCCCTCTCGGATTGAGGAGCATTCCAACTCAACCCTCTCGGATTTGAGCAGCATTCCAACTCACCCCTCTCTCGGACTGAGGAGCATTCCAACTCACCCCTCTCGGATTAAGCAGCATTCCAGCTCACCCCTCTCGGATTGAGCAGCATTCCAGCTCACCCCCTCTCGGATTGAGCAGCATTCCAACTCACCCTCTCTCGACTGAGGAGCATTCCAGCTCACCCCTCTCGGATTTGAGCAGCATTCCAGCTCACCCCTCTCGGATTGAGCAGCATTCCAACTCACCCCTCTCGGACTGAGCAGCATTCCAACTCACCCCTCTCGGATTGAGCAGCATTCCAGCTCACCCCTCCCGGATTGAGCAGCATTCCAACTCACCCCTCTCGGATTGAGCAGCATTCCAACTCACCCCTCTCGGATTGAGGAGCATTCCAACTCACCCCTCTTGGATTGAGGAGCATTCCAACTCACCCCTCTCGGATTAAGCAGCATCCCAACTCACCCCCTCTCGGACTGCGGAGCATTCCAACTCACCCCCTCTCGGATTGAGGAGCATCCCAACTCACCCCTCTCGGATTGAGGAGCATCCCAACTCACACCCCTCTCGGATTGAGGAGCATCCCAACTCACCCCTCTCGGATTAACGAGCATTCCAACTCACCCCTCTCGGATTAACGAGCATTCCAACTCACCCCTCTCGGATTGAGGAGCATTCCAACTCAACCCTCTCGGATTGAGCAGCATTCCAACTCACCCCTCTCGGACTGAGGAGCATTCCAACTCACCCCTCTCGGATTGAGCAGCATTCAAGCTCACCCCTCTCGGATTGAGCAGCATTCCAGCTCACCACCCTCTCGGATTGAGCAGCATTCCAACTCACCCCCTCTCGGACTGAGGAGCATTCCAGCTCACCCCTCTCGGATTGAGCAGCATTCCAGCTCACCCCTCTCGGATTGAGCAGCATTCCAACTCACCCCTCTCGGACTGAGCAGCATTCCAACTCACCCCTCTCGGATTGAGCAGCATTCCAGCTCACCCCTCCCGGATTGAGCAGCATCCCAACTCACCCCTCTCGGATTGAGCAGCATTCCAACTCACCCCTCTCGGATTGAGGAGCATTCCAACTCACCCCCTCTCGGATTGAGGAGCATTCCAACTCACCCCTCTCGGATTGAGGAGCATTCTAACTCGCCCCTCTCGGATTGAGCAGCATTCTAACTCACCCCTCTCGGAGTGAGGAACATTCCAACTCACCCCTCTCGGAGTGAGGAGCATTCCAACTCACCCTTCTCGGAATTAATGAGCATTCTAACTCACCCCTCTCGGATTAACGAGCACTCCAACTCACCCCTCTCGGAATGAGAAGCATTCTAACTCACCCCTCTCGGACTGAGGAGCATTCTAACTCACACCTCTCGGATTAACGAGCACTCCAACTCACCCCACACTCGGATTGAGGAGGATTCTAACTCGCCCGTCTCGGATTAACGAGCATTCCAACTCACCCCTCTCGGATTAACGAGGATTGAAGAGCATTCCAACTCACCCCTCTCGGATTGAGGAGCATTCTAACTCACCCGTCTCGGACTGACGAATATTCCAACTCACCCCTCTCGGATTGAGGAGCATTCCATCTCACCCCTCTCGGATTGAGGAGCATTCTAACTCACCCGTCTCGGACTGACGAATATTCCAACTCACCCCTCTCGGATTGAGGAGCATTCTAACTCACCCCTCTCGGTTTATGTCTGCGTCTGTATACGTTCAAATGCACCAACACGTATTCACAAATGTAGTTGAATTCACCACAGTTAGAGCTCTCAATAGAGCGAAATCCAAACAATACATGAGATGAAATAAAATAAACCATAACACAGCAAAAGGGTTAGCAATAAACCCAGTGAAAATCTCGTTTCTTTTTCAATGGAAAACCACAAAATCAGACCACGTCCACAGCTGAATCATTTTAATTTAAACATCACGCACCACCACACGCCTCCCCCCCCCCCCCCCCCCTTTCAATCCCCCTCCCCCATTTTTCCACCCCCTTCCCCCCCTCAGCTACACTTTTTCCTCGCTCCCCGTCCCCACTTCCCTGCCTCCTCCTCATCCTCATCTTCTTTCTTTTCTATTTTTTTTCTCGTTTCCGTCATTGTCATCCCCCATCCTTCCCCTCCCTCCCCGCCCCGCCCCGCCCCGGCCCCCTACCCACAATCCTCCTATACCGTCTCACCCGTCCCCCCGTCCTTTTCCTCATTTGCTAACGATCTCTCAATCAGGCAGACTGATGCAATGTCACTCATGTTAGCTGGGCGGATTCCCTTGCCTGGAGAAACTTCCAACCGCATTTAGCGGGCGCTAATGCCAGTCTAACCTGCTCTCTCTCTCTCTCTCTCCCTCTCCCCCCCACCCTTTATCCCCTTTTCCTCTTC
>JADBJO010000994.1:175000-177500 GCA_016801955.1 Conus betulinus | reverse complement strand
GGCGCCGGGGTCGTGAGGTACGTCGGGGGATTCGAACCTGGGAACAAGTAAGGGGAGGAGAACCGGTTTGAGTCTTCGCGAGGGCGTTCAGGGTGTAAGTACGAGTTGCGAGTCTCGTGTTCTAAGGGCGAGTCTGGAGATGTTTTTTTTCCAGCTCGGGGTCTGGTGTTTGTCAGGGCGAGTCTAGTGTTTTTTCGGGGCGAGTTTGAGTTTTTCAGGGCGAGTCTTATGTGTTTTCAGGGCGAGTGTGGTGTTTTCAAGGCGAGTTTGGCGTTTTCAGGGCGAGCCTAGTGTTTTCCAGGGCGAGTCCAGTTTTTTTCAGGGCGGTTCCAATGTTTTTCAGGGCGAGTCCAGTGTTTTTTTCAGAGCGAGTCCAATGATTTTCAGGGCGAGTCCAGTGTTTTTCAGGGCGAGTCTAGTATTGTTTTCAGGGCGAGTCTAGTGTTGTTTTCAGGGCGAGTCTAGCGTTGTTTTCAGGGCAAGTCGAACGTTTCTGGGCGAGTCTAGTATTATCAGGGCGAGTCCGGTGTTTGAAATGGATCTAGAATTACACACACACACACACACACACACACACACACACACACACACACACAGAACAGAAATGGCTGAGCACTGGGACCGTCAAGTCGGGGCAAGTAACCGAAACTACAGCGTGTGTGTCACAGTACAATTAAGTTTTATAGAGGTCACAGTCTTACCGGACACGACATAGCAGAAAGAGAAACCAACAGCCAAACCGTTCCCGGATCGGAACGCTCGGAGGCAGATGGGTGAATCGGTCCGAGACCGACCTTACGCCTCACTGACATTACCATTATGACGACGCATTAAGGCGAGAAACAAAAACCGGCGTGTGTGTGTGTGTGTGTGTGTGTGTGTGTGTGTGTGTGTGTGTGTGTGTGTGTGTGTGTGTGTGTGTGTGTGCGCGCGCGCATGTGTGTATGTGTGTACGTATGTATGTGTGTTTTGTGCGTGTGTGAGCGCGCGTGCTTGTGTGCGTGTGTGCATGCGTGCGTGCATGCGCGTGTGTGCGTCTGTGTCTGTCTGTCTGTATGTGCGTGTCTGTGTGTGTACCACGTCAACAGGATTTGAACTCGAAACGTGTTGACTGCGAACCCGCTGCTTTGCCACCGAACCAAAGTAAGGCTCCGTTATCTCAGAAAGGATGCTGAAAGGTTTATCGTTAGAACCTGGGTGCACATTTCAGACCCCCCCCCCCCCCCATCCCCTTTCACAATTTTCCTGCTTCCTGCTTCTCCTCCGCCTCCTCTCCTCTCCTCTCCCGTTCCCCCCCCCCCCCTCATCCCTCCCCCCCCCTTCCACTCCTAGTGTACCGGGTCCCATGCCACAATTCTCGCCAAACCTCGTCCCTTGAGAGAACAAGACGAATGTCACCGTCTCACCTCTTCCTTGTGCATCGTCGCCCCCCCCCCCCCCCCCATCGATGCCCCTTCCCGCTACCCCTCTCTCCCTCCCTACCCGGCCACCAATGCCATCACCCCCGCCTCTCCGGTCCCCCACCTCATCCTGTCCCTTATATCCCCCCCCCCCCAACCCGTTTCTGTTAACACAACAAACAACACAACAACAACAACAGCAACAACAACAACAACAACAACAACAAGGCAGGAAGAGTGACTGACGTTTCAGATACATTCTGTGTGTGCGTGTGTGTGTGTGTGTGTGTGTGTGTGTGTGTGTGTGTGTGTGTGTGTAGAGAGAGAGAGAGAGAGAGAGAGAGAGAGAGAGAGAGATGAGAAAGAGAGAGAGAGAGTGTGTGTGTGTGTGTGTGTGTGAGTGAGTGAGAGAGAGAGAGAGAGAGACAGAGAGAGAGAGAGAGAGAGAGAGAGAGAGAGAGAGAGTGTGTGTGTGTGTGTGATGTGAGAGAGAGAGAGAGAGACAGAGAGAGAGAGAGAGAGAGAGAGTAAGCGAGCGCGCGCGCGCGCGTGTGCGTGTGTGTGTGTGTGTGAGTTAGCATGCGTGCGAGTGTGCGCGCTTCTGTATGTATAACCACCAGAAAACACCAAGAAATATGATAGATGGGAAAAAAATGAGAGAATAAGTTAGAAGAATTGGGAGTTGCACGGAAAGCTAGGCAGAAGAAGGCAAGAAACGAAAAGGAAAAAGGAGGAAAAGAATAAAAAAAAACAAAAAAACAAACAAACAGACAACGGAAGGGTACGGCGGCTGACAAAGAAAAAAAAAAGAAAGCAGTACTATCTGCCAGAGCCTTATCAGTTCACGTAGCAACGATCACATGCTTACTTACGCCTTCGCGAGTCTCAACGTGTGTGGTCCAGAAAGAACGAGAAAATAGAATAGTGTCAGAAAAGGAGAAAATACATATGGCTTGTCGACGGGATTTTTCTTTCTCTTTTTTTTCTTTTTCTTTTTTTTTTTTTTTTCCTTTTTTTGTGTGTGTGGTGTGTGTGTCTTCTTCCGCGGATGTCTGCTGCACGTGCAAGCCGCACTGCCCCCTGTCGCCCTCCGCGCTCGT
>JADBJO010000994.1:170000-172500 GCA_016801955.1 Conus betulinus | reverse complement strand
CGAAATAATCAGCCAAGGCAGGCTGCAGAAACAAGAGCGAGTGCGCGGATGTGGCCGCTTCAGACCATAGCCAGTGGAACAACTCGTTAGGGACTTCCAGGCTAACAGAACGTTAATCTCACCATTCAAGACAGACTGCTTCGGGAACTCAGTAGGCTCAGAGGTAGCGCACCGACTTGGCAGCCAGAGTGAGTTTGAATCCCGGCATTTAAAAGGACGCCTCTGCTGTTTATTTCAACGAGTTGTCATCCTGTTGGTATCGGTGTAGAGTAAAACAGCTCCCCTTTCCTCCCACCCCTCCTGGGATGTTTTTTTTTTTTTTCTGTCCGCCGTATCCTTCGGGTGTGGGCGTTAACCTATAATGTAAAGAACCCAAAGTTATTTCACCCCTTCATTAGTCCTAAGCAAATAATTTTATTCCTTTTAGTCCTGACCATAGTAATTTTACCCCTTCCTAAATTAAGTAATTTCACCCCTTCATTAGTCTTGACCAAAGTAATTTTATCCATTTTAGTCCTAACCAAAGTAATCTTACCCCTTTTAGTCCCGACCAAACTAATTTTACCCCTTTTAGTCCTGACCAAAGTAATTTTACCCCTTTTAGTTCTGACCAAAGTAATTTTGTACCCCTTTTAGTCCAAACCAAAGTAATTTCACCCCTTGATTAGTCCGACCAATACAACCCCACCCCTTCATTCGTCCAACCTAGAGTAATTCCACCCCTTCGTTCGTCCAAACCAAATCAAATCCACCCCTTCATTCGTCCCAAACCAAAGTCATTTCATTTCACCCCTTCATTCGTCCAAAGTAATTTCACTCCTTCATACGTCCGAACCAAAGTAGTTTCACCCCCCTTCAGTAGGTAGTCTGTCTATGGTTCGAACGTTCCGCTGTGGAGCAGAACGGTCTTGAGTTCGAACCGCTCGCGAGGTCGGACTTTGACAAGTTGGAAAACCCTCTATGTCCCACCACCCCTGCAGTAACTGGTCACCGGATTCATTTCAGGGAAGGTCAAAGCGGCAGAAAGAGAAAGGTGGGCACCGCTTTCCGTAACGCCGTGCCCAAGACGTCTTGAAACCACTACCGGTCGTTCACTGTCCCGACGCCCGTGCCGTTTGAGAAATTTCAACCTTTGTTTTTTTTGTTTTTTTTTTAAAAATTTTTTTTTAAGGTAATTGAGCTGAGCACATAAAATACTTTTAAAGAGAGAGTCGTTTGAGAAATTTTAACCTCTTTTTTTTTCAAAGACAATTGAGCTGAGCACATAAAATGCTTTGAGAGAGAGAGAGAGAGAGAGAGAGAGAGAGAGAGAGAGAGAGAACCGCCAGCTGAGCTTGGATGGATGTGGTTTCCAAGCATTTCTCATCCACACTGAAAGGCCATAATGATGGAGTCTCTTTCTTTGTATATTTTACTGTTTCCCTTCTTTCGTTGTCATTTTTTTTTTTTTTTTTTTCACCCCGCCCCCCCCCCCCCCCCCCCCCACGCCCCCCCATTTCTCTTCTCTGCCAATTTCCTTTTGCTGCTGTAAAGTGCTGGCGTGTGGGTGTATTTTATCTTTTAATCTTTTCTTCACTTATTCGTCTTTTTTTTCACTTTTCACCGTTTTCCATTCCTTTTCGCTTTCTTCCCCCCCCCCCCCCCCCCCCCCCCATTCCTTTTCTTCTTTATTTTCTATTTCCTATCTCCTTTGCATCTTTCTTTCTATTTTCAGTCCCCTCACCTTCCCCCTCCCCCAGTCTCCTTCCCACTCCCCCACCTCCATCACACCCCCCCCCCCCCCCCCCCCATTCAATCCTTGTCTCTTTCTTCCTTTGCTTCGTTTTGTTCGTTCCTGTCTTCTTTCATTCCTTCATTTCCGTTGTTTCTCGTTCCCTCTTTTTCACCTTCCTCCACCCCCCCCCCCCCCCCCCCCTTTCCTCTTCTCTCTCCCCTGCACGCCTCCCCATCCCCAACCGGCCTTCTCTCCTCTACCCCCCTCCCCTCTCTACCCCTCTCCCTTCCCTCACCCAACCCCTTCCCTTACCCCTCTGATCCATCCGCCCTCTCCCCCCCCATCCCCACCCCCCTCCGTCCACCTCAAGGGACAGGGCGATTAACAACTGCAAATCAGAACAGATGGGAGTCGTGTTCGTTACTCACCACATAACCCGATTTTATCCGTAACTAACGGCCGGCCTAGCCAGGCGCAAACTACCAAATTACTGTCAAACTGCGCAGATTTAAAGCAAAAAAAACAAAAAACAAAAAAAAAACTGAAATTGAAAAAAAAGTGTGCGTGTGTGTGTGTGTGTGTGTGTGAGGTGTGTGTGTGTGTGTGTGTGTGTGTGTGTGTGTGTGTGTGTGTGTGTGTGTGTGTGTGTGTGTGTGAACGGATGGAAAAACAAAGGGATGGCGTTGTAACTGCCGCCTTAATGTGAACTGTGTAATGACCAGCGAGCCAGGCGGGCGCCATCAAATCAGCCGGATTCATTTGGTAAAACAGGACGTGAGCGAGTGG
>JADBJO010000994.1:145000-155000 GCA_016801955.1 Conus betulinus | reverse complement strand
TCACACTCTCTTCCTCTCATCCCACCCTTCCATTCCATCTCTCTCTCTTGGTTCCGTCTCTCCCCGGTATCGTGATAACGAGGCAGTTTCCCAATTCGCTGATTTGATTGGTCGGAGGGACGGCGGAGATGTACGGACTCCCGGGGACTGCTTTACGGCGCCGGGACACGAAGAAGTAAACCCCCCACTCTAACATGCCGGGACCAGGGGAGGGAAGTGCTGCGGCCCTGTCAGCCCCTACAGCCGTAAAAGATGAAGGAAGCAATACAAAGGGCTTCGGACATGGTTAGCGCGCGGGCCGGGGATTTGGTGATGGGGAAAGAGAGAGAGAGAGAGAGAGAGAGAGAGAGAGAGAGAGAGAGAGAGAGAGAGAGAGTCTCCGTCTTCCTTCCCATCCCCACCCCCCATCCCCCTTTGCCCCCTCTTCTTTCCCCCCCCCCCCCCCCCCCCCAAGCCGAGTTCCAGACCAAATTGGTTTAGTGCAGGAGACAAAAGCCAGGAGGGGCTGGTTTTATTGGGCCTCTATCCAGTGTGGCGCCTTATCACTCCTATCACCGTGGTGGCGATACCGGCAGGGGAGGTAACGCCAAATTGGAAGAGAACAGAAAGGAGACAGAGAGCTGCTGAGGCACAGACAACAGGGGGGAGAGAGAGAGAGAGAGAGAGAGAGAGAGAGAGAGAGAGAGAGAGAGAGAGTTTTGTGTCGTATCACTTTCTGCTGTAAATGGTGTATTTATGTAATGTTCGCTCGATTTCTATACAAGGCACTGATACTTGCAATGCTTTATCAAACACTGTCGTAGAGAGAGAGAGGGGTGGTTTGTAGCGCCTTCTTCGTGCATTCGCACTGTTTTCTGTTTCTTTTTTATCTTTGTCTTTTTCCTTTTTTCCCCTGTGTTTTAAATTTTTCCCCCTTTTTCGTTGTTGCTCAGACTGAAAACTGCCCCAAACAAACCATCCGACTACTGCTATGCAAGGAACACCACAGCCATCATCACTGCAGACAGACAGCAACAAAGGACGCCACCTACAACAGACGACCTGAGACCTTGCCCAGTACCAATCGCCAGAAAGGCGACGCGATTTGGCGAATCGCACAGCCTGACTGACGTCTCGCACAGACAATGCGATCATGCTCGCTAGGCTTTCTACAGAAAAAAGTTTTCTTAAGCCTTTCCCAACATCACGTCAAAATGGTCCCGCACACTGGCCTGCAATTCAACACACGTGATCTTCCATATCAGACTTAAACTCTCCCAGCATGAAAACGCGCCAGGTTACACTTACTGGTCTTGATTCATTACAGTCGAACGAATCACTCACTGGGCGACTGCGAACAACACGAGCAAAAAAGACTGAGCTGAGAAGCTAGACAACGCTTGTTCATCCCACTCGGTGTACACAGTGAGTGAGTGAGTGAGTGAGTGTGTGTGTGTGTGTGTGTGTGCGTGTGTGTGTGTGTGTGTGTGTGTGTGTCACTAAGATTCAGTGGTGCAGACGCTGGCTCTGCAGTCAGTCGGCCCCTTACAAGTACAGCAGGGTGTGTAACCCGCCTGCATGTGCGTGCCCTGTGTGACCGAGAAAGATGGCTCTAAATGGTAAATAGGTAGGGAGGGAGGTTGATGATGGTGGTGGTAGCAGGAGGGTGGTGGGGAATGGGGCAGTCTGGGCAGAAAGAGACAGAATGCTATTGGGGGTGGGGGGGGGGGGGGGGGGGGAGAGAGATAAGAAGCGGGCGAAGAATCCGGGTAAAAAATGCTAGTATATCACTGTAAGAAACGGAGAAAGGACAAAAAAAAAAAGTTACATAACCCCTTCTCTCAATTCGTCTTCTTGTCCGTTTCAGATCCATCTTTATACAAGACAAACAGGGACGGACAGTCAGTCGCCCGGTTGCTCAAGGCGACTGCACATGCAGGCGGGGGAGTAGGTTTGAAAACTGATTGCCCACTGGGCGACCCGCAGCTGGCTCTCTGCATTGATCATTTGTCTGAGGCATCCTGAAAACTTACAGCTGCAATTTAATCTGAAATGGCCGCCGACTTCGACGTTCTCACTCACTGCGCACAAAGCTGAGACAGAGAGAAAACGACGCAGCTGGCTCCACAGACACGGTTGTCCTTAGATGGTCACGCAGAGACAGTGGAAGTTCTTCCACTTTCTGTGATGTACAGTAGCTTCCAGTCGATGTCGTCTGGTCATAATCCATACCAAACGCTCACCTTCGTCTGAGCTCCAACGCTACGTCGTCGCCATATGTCGCTTTGCCACTGAAGTGGAATAATATCAAACAGTTGCCACAAATCTCAAGAACAACAACAAAAGTTTCAAAACAATAAGCAAACGAAGGGTATGTGTGGATGGGGGGGGGGGGGGGGGGGGGGGGGGGGGGGGGGCAGGGGAATGTTATAAATGGCAAGAGCGTTGTCAACGATCTAACAGTAGCATTGCGCAGGGCGAAAACGAGGCTACTTCGGTCGACATTTTCTGCTCCTTTGTTGAACTTGGTTTGCTTTCGATTTCAATACTT
The DNA here is from genome assembly GCA_016801955.1 of Conus betulinus. Classification (NCBI taxonomy): domain Eukaryota; kingdom Metazoa; phylum Mollusca; class Gastropoda; order Neogastropoda; family Conidae; genus Conus; species Conus betulinus. The sequence continues at coordinate 152,470 of JADBJO010000994.1, read as the reverse complement.
CTGCCTGTTTGACAAAAAAGAAGAAGAAAGGCAGAGAGAGAGAGAGAAGAGAGAGAGAGAGAGAGAGAGAGAGAGAGAGAGAGAGAGAGAGAGAGAGATTCAGTGAGAAAGAGATTCTGAGAAACTTCTCTGCAAAAAAGACAAAAAAAAAAAAAAAATCTGCAAAAGACTGGGAGAAGAATAAAAAGGGCGAAACGAAACGAAACTCTTACAAGATAACAGATAGGGGTGGGGGTGGGGTAAGGCGGCGGGGGGAACGAAGCACCTCCAAAAAAAAGTCAGTAGCCAGAAGAACGCGAGAACAGAAGAGAGGAAAGGGAAGAAATGCACACACACACAAAAATGACACCACCCTCTTGGCCACATCCCGTTCCATCCCCACCCCACCTCTCCCCTTTATCCAAGCACCACTGGGCAAGCGCTGTGTCAACGCTGGTAAAGGCAGTAGATAAATACTGCCGCTTCTCCTCCTCGTCCCAGACATCGCTCCATCTGACAGTTCCGTCCACCTGTAGCGGGACTGGGTGAGCAAAACAGGGTAATGTAGTGGGTGGGGGAGGCGTGGAAGAGAGAGAGAGAGAGAGAGAGAGAGAGAGAGAGAGAGAGAGAGAGGAGAGAGAGAGAGAGGATATGAGGAGGAGAGAGAGAGATTGGTAGGACTGGGGGAGGGGGCGGAGACTAAAGATGGTGGTGGATGTGAAAGGGGGGGGGGGGGGGGGGGGTGGAGGGGAGGGCAAGGATGTTGCTCTCTGACGTGCATCCTCTCTGCGGAAATGTCAAGGGTGGCTGCCGCCACTGACGGCATGGTGGCGGGTTTGGGGGGAGGTTTTGGGCAGAGAAGATTGTCAGAGCTGCCAGCACCATCTTTGGTCACTTGTGACAAGCAAAAGAGGAGAAGAAAACAAGACAGCGCAGCGCGGGGAGAGGCGAGGGCACATTTCATGGTTGGGTTCCAGTTCTATTCCAACAGACTGACGAAGGAAAATATTTACTTATTGGACACGGACAGAGAGAGAGAGAGAGAGAGAGAGAGAGAGAGAGAGAGAGAGAGAGAGGGGGGGGGGAGGGAGGGAGGGAGGGAGAGGCAGAGTGAGAGAGAAGAGAGACAGAGAGAGAGAGACAGACAGTCAGAGACAGAGGCAGACACACAGACGGACAGACAGACAGAGAGATGGAAAGACAGCAGGAGAAAGAGAGAGAAGGGGGGGAGGGACAGGGAGTGGTTTGGCGGAAGGGGATGGACGGAGGTGCCAGAATAATCAAGTTTGATTGTGGGCCCTCAACACTGAAGAACAGGATGAGCTACGGAGAAGGACTCTGCAATACTGCAAATTCGCAGCCTTCTCAAGATACAAAAACACACGACCCGTGTTTCAAATAATTTCAAACTGGAAGCCCAAACAAACAAACAAACAAACAGCAACAACAACCACCACCTATTCCTGGAAACTTGATCCACTTCCCCTACAACCAACTTAGCCCGTGTCTGTGTTCGCGCGCGCGCGCGCGCGCGCGCGCGCGCGCGCGCGTGTGTGTGTGTGTGTGTGTGTGTGTGTGTGTGTGTGGTGTGTGTGTGTGTGTGTGTGTGTGTGTGCGCGCGCGCGCGCGCGAGGATGAGAGGGGTAGAGGAATGGGTGGATAGGGCTGAAGAAGGGAGGGGCAGGAGGGAGAGAAAATAAAGGGTTCAGTATCCGCTTAGCACAGCCAGGCGAGAGGAGACTGTGTCTTGGGACATCCATGTGTGCAGGCTCCAACCACTTCCAGTCCTCCGGATGACACTTGAAAGCGAAGTCCCGTTCATAAAAACGTATTCATTAAAAAAAAAAAAAAATGGGGAGTGGAAATGGGAAGAGGGGGTAAGGGAAGTAGGGGAGGGAAGTGGGGGAGGAAGAACTTGCGTGCACGTTTATCCCATTCCAACCTTTTTTTGAAGACATGGCCCGCCATCGTCTGTCGGTGGTTTAGCTGACAGAAAACGAACGCGCGCGCGCGCGTGTACACACACACACACACACACACACACACACACACACACACACACACACACACACACACAAACAAACACACGCACACATAAACACACACACGCACACAGACACACAACAACAACAACAACAACAACACTGCAGCATTGTCTGGACATTTCCCAAGACGGAAGATGACCACATTCATAACTTATGGGGTTAAAATAGTCCTATTACAAAAAAAATTCTCACTATTTGTGAACTTCACACATCTAGCCGACGAAAAGATAAAAAGGAGGGTAAAGAGCAGCAGCAGCAGCAGCAGCACAAGCAGGAGGAGGAGGAGGAGGTGATGGCGGAGGAGGAAGGAGGAGGAGGAGGAGGAGGAGGAGGAGAAGAAGAAGAAGAAGAAGAAGAAGAAGAAGAAGAAGAACAACAACAACACAAGTACTCCATGCCTTTAAAAAAAAAACTGTTTTGCTGTCACTTTTCCCCCTTGGTCTACACTAGACTGACTTCCCCAACGAACGATTGATTCCCTCCCTTTGTGGACCCACCGTTTAAGGATTCTGAAGGTCATCAAGCAGAAGTTCTACAGTGGAGCAAAAAAAAAAAAAAAAAGGTAACAAAAAGCCAGCCCCGTTGTATAAATGACCTGTGGCTGGCAAGAAGAAATAACCACACAGAGCGAACAAAAACAATCACTAACTGAAGAAAAACATTGTCGAATTTTAGAGGGCACTGACAATGGAAGTCACCAGTTGAACTGCCAAGCACGAAACTCAGCAAACGTCCCCATCCTCTCAACAAAACCAAAACCAAAACAAAACAATCAAGCAAACAAAACCCCCCCCACCACTTCAGCTCTGGTGATCACAGTCAACACTGCAATCTCACTGGTCTTCTAAATCACCACCATCCGACCAGAACACGAGACCCAACAATAAAACCCCCCAGATTGCAGATTTGAAGCAAGATCGTAGTGAAACCACCGCTGTGTACACAAAAAGACTTTCTCTCCTCTTCCCCCTGATTCTCCCCAGGGACACCGACGGCAAGGAAGTATAAAAAGGGGAAAGTTAAAAAGAACAAAAGCAACGGAAGGAAGATCTATCTGTTTTTTACGGGGCTTGTTTCTTCTTCAAACGAGGCCGATTCCGGGTGCTGTATTTTCTCTCCCTACAGCGACCGGTGGGAGGTAAACGCGAGGAGGTCTTTTCTTCTTCCGGCTGTTTCACTGCCAGGCCCCAGGCCCCAGAAAGGCAACAGGGCCAGTGGCGTGTCGTCCAGCCCCCCCAGATGACCCATCCTACCGTCTGGCCAGTCCCGTACGTTGGAAGAAGAAAGCCGCGGCGGAGAGGGGGCGGGTGTGGAGGGCGGGGGGGGTTGAGGGGGGGGGGGGGGGGGGGGGAGGTAACAGAGCAGGGATGAGAAAAAGTTCTGAAGAGTTTCTTTTGTGATCTTTACATAAACCCACGGAACTTGCCAGGCATTAAGAGGCATGTGACGGGGAATGGGGAAGGAAGGGTGGTGGGTGGGTGGGTGGTGGATGGTGGTGGAAGAGGAAGATGTAGGACTTGAAAAACCGACGACTTCAGTACCAAGATCTGATTTGTCAGCAGCTTACACCAGAAAGCGACCCTCAGCTGGTAGGACTTATGTTAGACTCCCACGGTTATAAAGCCTGAGCTCAACACTGGGAACAAGTGGGGGCACCCCCAATGATGAAAGGGGAAGACGGGATCTGGCGTTGGGGATGATGGTGAGGCCACTGAGGATGGGGGAGGGTTCAGAGCGGATGTGGTGGGATTGGGAAGGGGGGGGGGGGGGGGGGGGGGGAGGGAACGTTCCTTACTTTTTCATTCTTTCTTCAAGGCCCACATATCGTTTGCAGCGATGAAGAGAATGCAGTTGTTTTAGTTAAAAAGAAAGGATACAGACATATAAAGACAGACCGACAGACAGACAGACAAAGGCATTCACGGAAAGACGAATAGATGGGCACACAGAGATCTTCAGCTTTTGTTGACAGTTATTACCCGAGAACAGAAGGGGGATGGGGAGAAGAGGGAACAGTACGGGTTAGGAAAGGGGGAGGATGGAGCGAGATACAGTCCCCTTTTCTTCTGAATGACCTGCATTGTAAGTCGATCAATCCTCGGCTTTCCAAAAAAAAAAAAACCTGCGACAACTGGGCAGGAAAGAGGTGCAACGGACCCCAATTCTGACAAGATGAAAGATAGAGAGGCATGGGCTGGGTATGGAAGAGAGGGGAGGGAGGACAAATGCCTTAATAGCGAGTCCTGGGGGGGGGGGGGGGGGGGGGGGGGGGGGGGGAAGCAGGAGGACAGACAGAAAAGAAGGAAATAAGACAAAAAATGACATTCCACTCTCTTAGCCATACCCCCCCCCCCCCACCTCTCGCCCCTAACCAAATACCCTGTGCAAGTGCTGTGTGTGTGTCAGCTGTTTAGAAGGCAGTAGATATATAAGAAAACCACTTCTTTTTTTCCTCCCAGGCATCACTAAATTTGACAGTTCTGTCCACCAGAAGCCAAAGATGGTGAACAAAAACAGGGTGGAAAGTGGGGAGAGAAAGGGAAGTGTGGGAACGCTCGCTGGGAGAGGGGGGGGGGGGTCTGGAGAGAGGTGTGTGTGTGTGTGTGGGGATGGGGGGGGGATGGATGCTCTCTGCTTTTCTCCTCTCTATAGACCTACACGGGAAACGTCAAGGGTGACTGCCTCGCTTGAGACGGGCATGGCGTTTGGAGGTTTGGAACGAAGAGACGTCAGAGCTGCCAGCATCTTCTTTGATCAGTGTCACAAGAGAAGAAGGAAACACACAGTTCTGGAAGAGAAGACGGCACATTTCACTGTTGAGTCTCCTGTCATTCCTAAGGACTTTTGAGAGGAAATATTTACTTGATGGGTGGAGGAGTGGGGGAGGGGGGGGGGCCGAGAGAAAGGGGAGAAGAGAGAGTGCTGGCAGAGGGGGTGGAGAGTGGATGGAGCAAGGGGTAAGTAAGTACTCTGGAACACTGCAAATCTACAGTCTTTTGAAGGTACAATCCACATGATCTGTGTTTTCAAACAATTCAGAACCTGAAGCTTTATGAACAAAAACAACAAACAACAACAACAAAAGAAAATGCAAATAGCAAAAACATCCCATTCCTGGAACCATGCCTCGCTTCCACCAAACTAACCATTGCAGAGAGAGAGAGAGAGAGAGAGAGAAAGAGAGAGAGAGAGAGAGAGAGAGAGAGAGAGAGAGAGAGAGAGAGAGAGAGAGAGAGAGAGAGAGAGAGAGAGTGTGTGTGTGTGTGTGTGTGTGTGTGTGTGTGTGTGTGTGTGTGTGTGTGTGTGTGTATGTGTGTGTGTATGTGCGTGAGAGACAGGAAGTGGAGGTTGTGGAGGGAGGTAAGAGGAAAGGCGGAGGGGGTAGAGAAAGGGGCTCTATCACTGCCACGCAAGAGGGAGACCTTGATTTTGGACTCACCATCACACCACACACACGCGCGCACGCACACACACACATGAGTCATGTTTATACATCATCAATGAAGAGGGAATGTGGCTACATATTAACTGGTGAGGTTACAAAAATTTAAAAAACAGTCACGTTCACAAAAAAATCTCACCTGCAATGAACATAAGGATCGTAAACTAGAAAAGGAAGAGCTGAAGGAGGGTGAAAAGCAAGGAGAAGGAGGAGGGGGAGGAGGAGGAGGAGGAGGAAGAGAAGGATTCCTTCTCTTTAACAAAAAAAAAAAACAATTGTTGCTGTCAAATGCTTTTCATTGTCAACACAAGACTGACCTTTCCAACGAACGATTGTGTCCCTTTGCAGACCAAGTCTTTAAGGACTGTGGAGATCATTAGGAAAAAGTTCCACTGTAGCAGCAGGGGGGGGGGGGGGGGGGGGAGAGAAAGATGAAATCATATTGACTCAAAGTGAGGCCCACCATGCTAACAATCTCTGGCCTGTGAAAAGAACTTAAACCACACTGAGCGAAGAAAGACAGTAACTAACCAAAGAAAAACCACATCAAACTTGAAGTACATCAATCATCGAAGTCACTAGCCCAACTGCCAGCCACGAAACTCAACAACCATCCCCACTCTTTCAACAAAAAGACAAAGCAGCTGACCTCTCATGATCGATCAAACAGTCAACACTGAAATCTCACTGCATCTTCCAGATCACCGCCATTCAGCCTGAACTCGAGAGACCCACCACTAAAACGCCAGATGGCAGATTTGAAACAAAGCCACTGCCGAAACCACAGCTGTCTACAACCAGAACAGGAAAAAAAAAAAAAAAACACTACATATTCCCCTCCTCTTCCCCTCATCCTCCCTTTGGGTGCTGAACCCATGGAAGTATAAAAGGGAAAGTAAAAAAAAAAAAAAAAAAAAAAAAAAAAAAAAAAAAAAAAAAAGGGGGATCTATCTGTTTTTACGGGGCTTGTTTCTTCTTCAAACGACGCCAGTTCCGGGTGCTGTATTTTCTCTCCCCACAGCGAGGAGGTCTTTTTCTCTTCCGGCTCTTTCACTGCCAGGCCGCCAAAAGACAACAGGGCCAGTGGCGTGTCGTCCAGCCCCCCCAGATGACCCATCTTACCGTCTGGCCAGTCCCGTACGTTCGAAGAAGAAAGCCCCGGCGGAGAAGGGGGGGGGGGGGGGTGGGTGGGGGCGGTGGAATGGTTGAGGTGGGATGGGGTGAAGTGGAGTGTGGAGGGGGAGATGAGAAAAGTTCTGAAGAGTTTCTTTTGTGATCTTTACATAGACCCTCGGAACTTGGCAGGCATCAAGAGGCATGAGGCGTGGGAATGAGGAGGGGGTGAGGAAGGGGTGGGGGGTGGGGTGTGTGTGTGTGTGTGTGTGAGAAGACGAGGATCTTGGAAAAAACAGACGGGGTATTAACAGAGTGAAAACGAGAACTATAAAAACGTACATGAATCCAGTACCCACGTCGGTTCTGTGAGCAAGGTACACCAGACAGCAGTCTCCATCCAGAAGGACGCAAGTCTGACTTGGTCCGACTTCCACGGCTATAAAATGGGGGCTAAACACTGGGAGGACGCGAGGTGCTCGCCCTGCCAGTGCTGAAAAGGAGCGGGGGGGGGGGGGGGGGGGGGGGTGGGGGGGCGGACAGGGAGCGGACAGGGAGGTGGGGAGGAGGGACTCTTTCAACGGCAGGGATGTTGCTCGTTTCTTTTCCTTTCTTTCGGTCTTCAGAGGACCACACATCGCTAGCTGAAGGGGAATGGGGGTTGTTTTCGATGTGGAGAGAGAATGAAGAGAGCAGAAGAAGAAGACGAAGAGGAAGAGGAGGTGAGAGACAAGACTCTGTGTGTGTGTGTGTGTGTGTGTGTGTGTGTGTGTGTGTTTAGGGGGTGGAGGTAGGGGAAGAGCATCCGTGCCCGTATGCGTCCGCATTGCTTGATGCATGCACATTCTCTCCACCCTTCTCCTCCCCCTCCTCCTCCCCTCTTGTCTCATG
>JADBJO010000994.1:135000-140000 GCA_016801955.1 Conus betulinus | reverse complement strand
AGAGGAGACAGGGGCAGACAGAGAATGAGGTGAACGGACAACATTTGCTGGGGGAGTGTTTGGAAGTGCAACCACAACAAGCAGAAGTTAACATGTGAAAATGAAGTTTGGAAAGCAATAAGCCTCGTCGACGTATCGGTCTTTATTAGAACGAACAAGAAACAAACAAGCGATGATGATCAGGAAATAATGTGGGGATCGGCAGGGTTGTCTGAATGTTCTGCCACTGGGGGGGGGGGGGGGGGGGGGGGGGGGGGGGGGGGGCGGACTTCGCCCAACACAGCAAACGCAGACCCGCACACAGATTGGGTTATGACATGGACGAATTAAAAAAAAAAAAATTGGTACTGTTTGGCCTACCTGTATCGAATCGAATGAACGAAATGGAAGGTGGAGATTGAAACAAAAGCAAACTAGGAATTACTGGGCCGCCAAAGGAAGAAACAAATAAATTACGAGACAAACACAACGCGCTAGGGCCTGTTGGGTCTTCATTATCATCATCATCATCATCATCATCATCATCACACATCATCATAGCATTGCTATCATCATTGTCATGTATTTTTTTTCTTCCCTTCGATCTCAGTTCCATTCTGTTCTGTAAATTTAGGCATAATAATAAAAGCTGAAAATGAGGGAGATCCTCGCGTGGGGAGACTTTTGGCATACGCCCAGCCTACTGTCCCTCCTTCATCACCCTGTCTTTCCAGTTCCATCTGTATAACAGCCCAACCGAACTAACGACGGCCCTTTCACGACGGCCAGAGAAAACTGTTTGAAGGCAAAGGAACCAACAACAAAAGATGACCCACGACCATCTACAACACCGACACCGACTCATAACCTGACCGTTCTGCAAGCGACTATCTTCAATGCAATGCAGCTTGAACTTGGCCTTGCAAGGCCCGTCTACAAAATAAAAAAAAAAAAAAAAAAAAAAAGGGGGGGGGGGGGGGGGGGGGGGGGGGGGGGGAGGGGTCGGCAAGAATTTATAAACTTTTAACGTACAATTGGTCAACATTTCCAAAACTCAATACATACTAAAGACTGCTTATAAGTCACAGTCATATTAAAAAAAAAGCCAAACGCTTTTGTATAACCTTTCCCTTTGAGAGAGAGAGAGAGAGAGAGACAGAGAGAGAGAGAGAGAGAGAGAGAGAGAGAGAGAGAGAGAGATCATGAAGGTTGAGGATGTCCACTCCGATCAGAAGAAAAGCAGAATTCAGACATATCACGATGCTGTTGTTGGATGGACCCGTTTTTCTCTAGGACAGTATCTCCAGATGACTAAAAGACTCCAGTAGCCAGGCTCTGAAGCCATGCTGGGAACGGAACTCACTGGCAACACGACCGCAGTGTCCACACTCGCAAACGCATGTCAGTTTCTACAAAACTTTGAAGGCCTTGAAAAGAGTGCCTCAAGATTCTAAAACTTTTCCGAACCTTCAATCACCGCACGGACCTTGCTGTCCGCCTCCGCCTCCTAAATCATCTCTAACTAACTAGGCTATCTTCATGTAACGTTCCAGACCAGCCGACGGTCTTCTTGTCTGTCTGCCTGTGATTCATGTTCATAAATAAAAACTAATCTAACAGGACTGACGAATGGGGTGAGAAGAGGCCGAAGGGCAAGGGAAGGGGGAGGGGGGGGGGGGGAGGAGGGTTTCATAGAAAGTGATCTTTGCTGGAACTGAGTTTATGGCTTAAAAAGAAAAGAAAAAAAGCTGTTTCAAGTATACGAAGAAAGAAGACTAGAACATTTTTTGAAAATGTTATATCAAAATTGGATGACTGAGAGAGAGGGGAAGTGTGGGGAAGAGAGAGAGAGGGGGGGGAGGGAGGGGAGAGAGGGGGAGAGAGAGAGAGAGGAGGGAGAAGGGAGGGGAGGGAGGGGGGGAGTGAGAGAGGGGAGGGGGAGGGGAGAGGGTGAGAGGGAGAGGAGGGAGAGAGAGAGAGGAGAGAGAGAGAGAGAGAGAGAGAGAGAGAGAGAGAGGGGGTGGAGAAAGAGAGAGACGGAGCAATCATTCAACCAACCCATTAATCAGCTGGACAAACAAATCCAAAGACAGCACGAGCGCTTAAAAGCAAACAAGAACAAAAAATGAAAAATGAAATGAAATAAATAGGCAAACAAAAGCAAAAAATAAATATAAAAAACAACAACAACAAAAAAAACTTACACCCACTCAATCTCAGTCGTGCCAAAAAAAAAAAAGAAAGACACAAACATCAGACGAACCATTTTACTCTTCATACGTGGGGGGCGCGGGGAAGGGGGGGGAGGGAAGGAAGAGAGTGAATGGGAAGGGTAGCCCTCCAAACTGAACCGACCGCTCCGCCCCACCTCTCCCCCACTATGTCCCTATACCTTCGCCCCCCGCCCCCCCCCCCCCCCCCCCCCCTCCGTTTTGATCTAGCCGACAACCTGAGCTACAATTTCGTCATCGATCTTGACAGCTCTCCCCCACTTCCTCAGACAGACAGAAGACAGGGGGTAGGAGGAGGAGGAACCGCAAGAGGCCGAGAAGGAGGAGGAGGAAGGGAAGAAGGAGAACCAGGAGGAGGAAGAGGTGGAGGGAGGCACGGAGGGGGGGAGGGAGGAGAGGGAGAGATCGAGCGACTAGAGGTTGATTTGAAGAGGTACGGCGAGGGAGGAGGGGGGGGGGGGGGGGGGGGTTGCAGGGTTCGACAAGTTGTCTGATATATCATCCCAGACTTTACCGTTTTGTTTGCTGAGGGAAGAGTTGAGAGGGAGGGTGGAAAGGGGATGGGGATGGGGGGGGGGGGGGGGGAGGGGGAGAGGTAAACGAGGGTACAACGAGAGGGCGTAGTGAAGGATGGGGAAGGGGAAGGGGAAGGAGGAGGGGGAGGGAAGGAAGGAAGGTAAAGCAAGACAGCGGTGTTGATTGCTGGTCGGTGTTTACTGCCTGCCGGTCTGATCGTCCGAGTTGTGTGCAGTGCAGCTTCCCAGTGAACACTGCCAATACAGAGTGGACTTTCGTTTTTTTTTTCTTTTCTTTTTCTTTTTTTTTTGTTTTTTTTTTGGTCACCTCCACCAAGCTTATACTTGCATCCGCGTCCGTTCTTTTGCTAGTCGGCCAGAACCATCGCGCACAAACTACTACATTCATTTCAGTCAAACTTTGGTAGAAAGACAGTGCGTGGCCTAAGAATCACTCATTGCATTTCGGTGCGGATCCAGATCAAACGGCCGATCCAGATCGGCTCACCCCATTTTCCATTGACCCTTTAAGCGACGCAAACTACTGTACTGCTTATGGACTGATAACTATCGAGAACAATTTTCTTTATGTAATAATCATGAAAAACTTTGTCTATAAACGCTGAAATTTTGCAATTTCCATAGGATAACCGTATCCAATCATAAAAGAATCACATGGAAAGTAAATTTTTCCTGTTGTGGGCAAGTGTCTGGCTGGGTCCCACTTCCCGGTCCCTCAGCGATTCCGTCAGCGATTCCGTCGGGCCACCTCTTTCTCTGTCTGCCCTGTCTCCTCCCCCCCCCCCCACCCCCCCCCCCCCCCCCCCCCGCACTGTATCTTGGAGGAGGTTGCAGGACACAGCGCATGACCTTGGTCCATGTCCAGCACACCAACGCAGCGGTGTGTGGTCAGCAGCTCTTCATAGGGACTCGCATGCTGGCTGGTGGTTCTGCGGGTTTGGTCATGTCCAGTATTTTCTCCTGCTGCTTCTCCCTCAACTCCGTGAAGAGTCACTGGGTCGGAACGTTGAAGAACTGTTCACCTGATTCCTCCAGTTCTGCAGGTTGAGTAATAAGGCCTGGGTCCCTGCAAGTGTTTCCCCTGTCCATACAGCGATGCTGTCAGTCCATACTCCCCCCCCCCCCCCCTCCACCCCCGTCTTCCGTTTCGTCTCCCTCTCTTAACTGCTCCCAGGACTAGTTCTATGCTCAGAAAGGGAGATGAGGTGCGAAGTACTCCTCTAAAGCTTTTCATCTGGACTGTTTTTCGGGGCCGGAATAGTTCAGTAGTAGAGCGCCGCACTCGTAATCTTATTGATCCTGGCGTTGCGGGTTCGAATCTACCCGGGGCCGTTTCGATACAGGGGGATTTTTTTTTCCCTTGTTTCTGACTCCATTTCCCATACAGTCCTTCGAATGAGACTATAAACCGAGGTTCCGTGTGTGAACGCACGCAGAACATCTTGCACACACGTAAAATCCCATCACCAACGTTCGGAAGTGAAGGCCAGTTTGGCCGTTGGTATGGATGAGACGATACACATAGCAGCATACACTTTCCCCGAATTTGGAGTATGGCTGCCTTAAGGGCGGGGTAAAAAAAAAACGGTCATACACACAAAACTCCACTCCCAATTGTTGGGTAGATGGGATTTATCCTTGCCTGTCTATACAGGGAGTGTCAGCAGGTGTATCATCCTGCGTACGCGGAAGAAGAAAGAAGTCTAGACTGTTAGTTGGATCTTCCTTCGCTGTTCTGCTGTCAGAGTCACGTGCACACAAGAAAAGGGACAGCGCCACTGCTTGCACAGAAGGCTCAAGTTTTGCGGGACGTTCAACCTTACTTCAGCTGACGACAAAATCCCCATACTTCACCCTGCAGCGGCAACTCAGACTCGAACTCACAACCCGTTAAACTGAAAAATGTGCATACTATCCCACTCGACCGGCTTGTCGTCGCACCGGTCGAAACGAACAGATGGCTGTCGGCGTTTTTATTACGAGGCGGGAGGGGAGGAGGGGGCGGGGGGGGGGGGGGGGGGGGGGGGGGGGGGGGAGCGACCGGGGTTCATTATGGTGGGGACTAATTCACCGCGTCGTTTACGACCGGGAGATGGCCGCTCATGTTTAAAACCCAGCCGACCACTGGGCTAAACCAGGGTTGCAGGGGGGGGGGGGGGGGGGGGGGGGGGGGGGGGGGGGGGGGGGGGGGGGGGAGACGCGGGGGTGACTGGTAGTGTCGGTGGGGAGACGTTTAGAGGGGAACTCACGGTAG
>JADBJO010000994.1:127500-130000 GCA_016801955.1 Conus betulinus | reverse complement strand
TCTTCTTCTTCTGCGTACGCAGGCTGATACACCTGCTGACACTCCCTATATGGACAGGCAAGTATTAATCGCATCAACCCTACAATTGAGAGTGGAGTTTTGTGTGCATGGCCGTTGTATTTTTTTATCCCGCCATTAAGGCAGCCATACTCCGTCTTCGGGGAAGGTGCACGCTCTCAAGCTCCCCAGACCTCAAGCAATGTCATCAAGCAGGAGCACTTGAGGGTACAAAGTCCTTTTCCTCGTGCACTATTCTTACTCGCTGAGGATACGTCCCCGGCTCTCCTGGTCGACGATACTTCCCGCGCGAAAATCGGCCAAAAACGCGTGCCTAGCCAGCATTCACAGAAAGACCGGAGGGAAGATCATAGCGCGGAGATCCTTAAAACAACAACAACAACAACAACGATAATCATCATCAACAACAACAACGACGACAAAGAAGGGAAGATCAAAGCAGACAGTTTCAGAACAACAACAACGTCATCACCAATAACTACCGCCGCCAAGACAGTAACACAGTGTTTTGAGGATGAAAGCCAGTTAAAAAAAAAAAACAATAACAAAAAACAAACGTTTTGCAGCTTTATATTTGTCGCCACAAGAAGAGCAAACTATAACCTTCCCTCCCCGAGACACACACGCAAACAAACAAGCAAAAACCGCCCCTTCTCCCTCCCCACTCCGCCGCCCTTAGTCTACCCCCCATCACTCCACCCCTTCGTCGCAGAAACAAGTCATCCACAAATATTGCTTATGTTATGCATAACACCCAAAACACTACAGCCAATGTTAAGAAGAACGGACGCAAAATCTTCCAAATTTATTCAAGAACAAATTCATTGGACCATTGCACGAAATCAACAAATCAAACGCGGACAGCGGGCTGTAATGTCCAATCACTCGTCACATAAGCCACAACTGAAAACTGCACCATTCAGTACCGAGTGTAGCCACCGTTTGCCGCCAGGCAAGCGGCACAACGTCGACGCATGGAGTCCACCAGGGTCCGAAGAGTGTCCGCGGTATGGCCTGCCACTCCTGCTGCAGAAAGAGAGTGAGCTGGGCCACGTCAACAGGCGGGGGGTGGTTGTGGGCTACCCGCCGTCCAAAGGACATCCCAGAGGTGCTCAATTGGAGCCAGATCGGGTGAGCGAGATGGCCACTGCATCCGGATGATCCCCTCTTGCTGCTGCAGATGATCGTCCACGACACGGGCTCGGTGTGGACGGGCGTTGTCGTCTTGGAAAACAGCAGCGTTACCCATGGCCTGAGGGCGGGCTGGATCAGGGGCCTCACAATCTCGTCACGGTACCGCACCCCTGTCAGCATGCCTTGAATGACGTACAGGGGAGTTCTGTCTTGACGACTGAAGCCACCCCAGACCATCACAGAACCCCCTCCGTAACGATCCACCTCACGAACTGTGGCGTCAGCAAAACGTTCTCCTGGCCTTCGCCACACTCGGGTCCTGCCGTCATTGAATGCCAAGGTGAAGCGGGGACTCATCTGTGAACAGCACTCGAGACCATTGCTGCCTCGTCCAGCGAAAACGTGATGACGACACCAGTCTGCCCGTGCTCTGCGGTGAGCTGGAGTAAGTGGTACTCGGACTGCTGGTCTCCGGGATGACAGCCCGAACTCGTGCAAACGGTTACAAACTGTCCTTCTACTGACATTGACATTTGCAGCCTGCAGGAGCTCACGCCTTAAGGTGGATGAGGTGACAGTCCGATTGCGTAGGGCAGACAGCAGGAGGAATCGGTCAGCATGTCTGTCGGTACACCGAGGACGGCCTGATCGTGGCCGATCCTGCACGCTGCCAGTGGCCTGAAACCTCTCTACAAGACGTTGGATGGTGGAATGGGACACGTTCAGACGCCTAGCCACCTCGCGGCCAGAAATCCCTTCGTCAATCAACGCTAAGGCACGTCCACGATCGGCAGGGTCCAGTCTTTGCCTTTGTGCCATGCTTTTTGGGGCTGGCGTAGACGACCGTTCTGTTTACAGATTTGTGGCCAACGGCGTCTGATCTGTGTTCATGAACGAGGTGCCATGCACGTGCATCATGATTGACCACGAGCATTTCGCCCCTTTTTTTTCAAACTCATATGCTCCCACAGGCACCCGTTTTACCGGTTTTACGTGGTTTCCGCACGTGCAGCTGCGCGCTCCACCTTGTACCGCAGTGGGTTTTTAGGTGTTGTGATCTGACCTGTAGGCCCATCAACATGCAATTCTCCAGATTATTCTAACGAGTTTGGATTTTTTAATCAATGAAGTGTATGTCGCTATGATTTGTATCTTTTCGTTCTATTTTCTTTTCCTTCTTTCTGTTTTTAAAGATTTTAACCCACGTGCTCTGGCGTCACAGTCTCACCACAACGGCACATGGTGGATCCAGGCGTTCCTCCGGACAGGACACTACCAGAGGGCCACCAGGTTTCCGCGGCCTGTACATACAGTTAGCCAGGTCGCCATTAAATCACCGAAGCAGACC
>JADBJO010000994.1:115000-122500 GCA_016801955.1 Conus betulinus | reverse complement strand
ATGGTCTGGTATGGTATGGTATGGTATAGTATTGCATTGTATGGTGTGGTATGGTATAGTATAGCATGGCATGGCATGGTATGGCACGGCATGGTATTGTATGGCATGGTATGAAGAAGAAGAAGAAGAGAGAGAGAGAGAGAGAGGGAGAGAGAGGGGGGGGGGGGGGGGACGGAGACGGAGAGGCAGACAGAGGCAGACCAGACAGAGGCACACACACACACACACACACACACACACACACACACACACACAGAGAGAGAGAGAGGAGAGAGAGAGAGAGAGAGAGAGAGGGAGAGAGAGAGAGAGAGGAGGAGGGGGGGGGGGGGAGACAGAGAAAGCAAGCGAGCGAGCGAGCTGGCGACAGAGACCAATCGATCGACAGACAGACAATCAGACACAGACAGACAAACAGACATAGAACCGGACAGGCACAGACACAGTAATCGTGCCAAACATTTAACAGGAGATGGTGGAGACTATGCCCCCATCCTGAAGCCCGACAACAACGGACGATGGGAACGATCCACAGTGCGAGTCTGGAAGCCTTTGCCAGCCAGTGTGCCCAATCTTTGGCAGGGCTGTTCTATCGCCCTAAACACCCACCTCAACCCCTACACGCACGCACGCAAGCACGCGCTCGCACGTGCACGCACACACGCGAGCACGCACGCGCGCGCACGCACTCATCCACTCACACACACATCCATGCAGTCACTCACGCACGCGCACACGCATGCACTCACACACACACACACGCACACGCACGCACACGCACACACACACACACCACACACGGCACATACACACACACAAAACATCGCTCGAAAAAACCCACGTACGACATACTATATATCATGCACCATTCTATTAATCCCATGGAAACCATGGATAGAAAAAAGACAGAATAGTAGAGAGAACAAACGAAAGAAACAAGGAAAGAAAGAATGAGAGAAATACAAATCACGACAGGAAGAATGAGACTCAAGAGAGAGAGAGAAACAGAAAGAGAGAGAGAGAGAGAGAGAGAGAGAGAGAGAGAGAGAGAGAGAGAGAGAGAGAGAGAGAGAGAGAGAGAGGAGAGAGAGAGAGAGAGAGAGAGAGAGAGAGTGAGAGAAAAACATGAGAAAAAGAAAAAACGAAGAGAAGATAAAAGAAAGCATGGGAGGGGAAGTCAGAAGTAAAAGAAGACAGAAAGAAACAAATAACAACAGAAAGAAAAAAATGAAGGAAGGAAGAGAAAAAGAAAGAAGGAATGGAAAGAAAGAAAGGAAGTAAGAAGTGGGAAAAAAAAAAAATGGAATGAACGACAACAACAACAAAAAAGATGTAACGCAGGAAGCGAAAATGGAAGAAATAAAGAAACTGAAAGGAGACAGAATGGCTGACGGATTAAAGAAAAAAGAAAAGGAAAGAAAAAGAACGAAAACATAGATGAACAAAAATTGAAGGAAGGAAGGAAGAGAGAAAGACAGGCAGAAAAAAAGCAACATACAAAAAAAAAAAAAAAAAAAAAAAAAAAAAAAAAAAAAAAAAGCAAAAAGGACACTGGGAAGAGAAGACAAACAGAGAGCGACAGACAGACTTAAAGAGAGATGGCAAAGAGAGCAAGACAGACAGAGATACAGAGAAAAACAGTCATGAGAAGAACGCAGAGTCAGCGAAGCTGGCGGAGTGGGAAGAAGGGCGGGTGAGGAGGAAGGGGGGTGGGCAGGAAGAGACGGATGGAGAGAGAGAGAGAGAGAGAGAGAGAGGAGAGAGAGAGAGAGAGAGAGAGAAGAGAGGGAGATGATGATGATGATGATGATGATGATGAGGAGGAGGAGGAGGAGGAGGAGGAGGATAATCTTTATTTCCAAGGGTAACAGATAAGCAGACTTTTTTTTCATCCGGCCCCGTACCCCGCTAAGGGACTAACTAGAGAGAGAGAGAGAGAGAGAGAGAGAGAGAGAGAGAGAGAGAGAGGAGAGAGAGAGAGGAGAGGAGAGAGAGAGAGAGAGAGAGGGAGAGGAAAGAGAGGGAGAGGGAGAGGAGAGGAGAGGAGGAGGAGGGGGAGAGAGGAAGAGGGAGAGAGGAGAGAGGAAGAGAGAGAGAGAGAGAGAGAGGAGAAGAGAGAGAGGAGAGAGAGAGAGGAGAGAGGAGGCGAGAGAGAGAGGGGGAGAGAGAGAGAGAGAGAGAGAGGGAGAGAGGCAGACAGACAGACAGGCAGACATACAGACAGGCAAGCAGGCAGACAGAATCAGAGAAAGAACAGAGAGAGAGAGAGAGAGAGAGAGAGAGAGAGAGAGAGAGTCAGACAGACAGACAGACAGGCAGACATACAGACAGGCAGGCATGTAGGCAGACAGAATCAGAGAAAGAACACAAAGACGAACAGAGAGACAGAGACAGGGAGAAAACAGTCATCAGAGACAGAGACAGAGAAAAAAGAGAGACAGAAACAGACAGAGAAACGGGACAGGCAGAGACAGAGAGAGAAACGGGGCAGGCAGAGACAGAGACAGACAGAGAAACGAGACAGGCAGAGGCAGAGACCGAGACAGACAGAGAAACAGGAGAGGCAGAGACCGAGACAGACAGAGAAACGGAACAGGCAGAGACAGACAGACAGAGAAACAGAAAGGCACGGACAGACTAGTCGTGCCAGACATGAGAGGGAGAGATAGTAGAGACAGTAAAAAAATCTTGAAGCCCGCCAAAAAACATGAGGTCGATCCATGGAGGTAATCCTGGAAGCCTTTGCTATTGTGCCCTATCTTTTGCAGGGCGATTCTATCACTAACACACACACACACACACACACACACACACACACACACACACGCGCGCGCGCGCGCGCGCGCGCGCACTCACACGCACGCACGCGCACGCACGCGCACACATACACATACACACACACACACACACCCCGCACCGGCGTTCGTATAAAGACGAAAGCGCATGCGCACGCAAGCAAGCATGCACATGAAAGTCGTAATTCTCCGCTTCAACACGATCCAACAGTGTGGTTGTGTATCAAACTGAGCCGAACGTTCGCTTCCACCAACTGGGGCACGAGAGCTCTCACATGAAGAGGAACAACTACGGACGTCTCTTTCCAAGGAACAATGCCAACGTCTCACTTTCCAAGGAACAATACTGACGTCTCTCTCCAAGGAAAAAATATCGACGTCTCTTTCCAAGGAACAATACCGACGTCTCTCTTTCCAAGGAACAATACCGACGTCTCTCTTTCCAAGGAACAATACCGACGCCTCTCTTTCAAGGAACAATATCGACATCTCTCTTTCCAAGGAACAATACCGACATCTCTCTTTCCAAGGAATAATACCGACATCTCTCTTTCCCAGGAACAATACCGACGTCTCCTTCCAAGGAACAATACCGACGTCTCTCTTTCCAAGGAACAATACCGACACCTCTCTTTCCAATGAACAATATCGACATCTCTCTTTTCAAGGAACAATACCGACATCTCTCTTTCCAAGGAAACAATACCGACATCTCTCTTTCCAATGAATGATACCGACGTGTCTCTTTCCAAGGAACAATACCGACACCCTCTCTTCCCATGAAACAATATCGACATCTCTCTTTCCAAGGAACAATACCGACATCTCTCTTTCCAAGGAATAATACCGACGTGTCTCTTTCCAAGGAGCAATACCGACATCTCTCTTTCCAAGGAACAATACCGACGTCTCTCTTTCCAAGGAATAATACCGACGTCTCTCTCCAACCAATCAAAGTACAACACTATTTCAGGTGCATGGGGAAGGGGGGGGGGGGGGGGGGGGGGGGGGGGGGGGGGGAGTAATAGTGAACATGATTCCAAAAGATTTTTTTTTTCTTAAACTATAATTCTTTAAGACAACGTGCATCCTGTTTCTATCGAAGACATGTGGATTTGGAACGGAAAGAAGCTGAAAGGAAATCAGGTAACTGACATAATATAATGTGCGTTTATGGCCTGTCTTCTCACCCGCTGACGTTCACTCGCATAACTGTACTCTCCTTTCCCTCATTCCCCGGCAAACACCTTCCATGTCACCTCAGTTGTCTTGCTTTTTTTTTTTCTTTTCTTTTTTTTTTTTTTTTTTTTTTTTTTTGCATATCTTTCTCACCCCCCCCCCCCATTTTTTTTTCTTTTTCTTTTTATGCTTATTTGCTATGCTGTGGTCACTTCATGCATCACCGTTCAAAAACAACGGTCAGATTTTTGTGAGCGTATTTTTTTTTGTTTGTTTTGACAGTGCTTTATATAAGAATTTCTTGCTGTTCTGCCTCATTTAAATTCGTATTACCGTTGTAACACGACTGAAAACAAGGCACTTTTCAACCGAAACGAAATCCGAATTGAGGCAGGGAAAAGTGACGGTGAATAAGGAGCAAGTGAAGGATAACCCTTGCTCCGTGATAAAATAATTACACGCCCGCAACTTCAAAGGAATGCTGGTTTCGACACCCCAATCAACACCACACAAAATTCAACACAACACACAGAAACAATCAAGGAACGACTCCAAGCTTGCCCATATACCCTGTACCTAACATACACACAGCAACGAAACAGGAATGAAAATACACCAACAAAAGCTAACATTTATTCAAGACTGGCTCAGCCTTTATTTCATTTTTTTTTTCTTTTTCATTCCTTTTTTCTTTTCTGCGTACGCAGGTAGATACTCCTTCGGACACTCTCTGTACAGACAGGCAAGGATTAATCCCATCTACCCAACAACCGAAAGTGCAGTTTTGTATGTATGACCGTTTCTCATCCCGCCATTAAGGCTGCCATACTCCGATTTCTGGGAAGATGCGTGCTGTGTGTAACGTGTCATCCATTATCAACGGCCAAACTGGCCTTCCCTTCCGAAAGCTGGTGATGGGATTTTACGTGTGTGCAAGATGTTATGCGTGCGTTCACACAAGGGGACCTCGGTTTATAGTCTAGTTCGAAGGACTGTATAGGAAATGGAGTCAGAACCAACTCCGAGGGAAGAATGCCCCTGTACCGAAACGACCCAGTGGAGATTCGAACTCGCAACCCCAGGATCACCAAGATTATGAGTCCGGCGCTCAGTCTTGAATGTAATCAAACAGAACATACAGACGAAGAGAGAACAAATACATGTAACCTAATCTTGGTTGGCATGAAAGGAAATCGTAAACAAGGCATGGAAGAGTAAAAATCAAATCAGCAATTACATTGTCTAAACTTCGTCCTTGTCTTTCATCTCTCAAATCTTTCATTCATGAATATTGAATAATGTCAGGCTATGTGATTCTGTCAGGTTCTTTATGACTGGTAGGAAGAACCACTGGAATTCACAGTGCTGAGTTACCTAAGAAGGTGAAAAAAAAAGGTGGTAAATGAGGGAACAAAGTAACGTGGAAACATACCATTTCAGATCACACACTTGGCGATGTGTTTGTACACTGCAGCACCTTCTGGCCAGAATAAAACAATAAACAATGGCGGTATCCAATTCGATCATTCAACCACCCATCGCTCAACGAACCTGTCGCCGCCATTGTCCCTTCTAACTATCTAGGTCACGTGCTTTTGACCACGCGTTTCATTGGCTGTTTGATCACGGCTTTCACTTCAGGAATGAACCAGGTTTGACGGTAATGTGAGGTTGGAAAACTTTCGTCTGCCTGGGTTTTCATGCAGCTCGCTGCGCAGTCACACCGTCCGAGCTCCGCTTGTCGATGTCTTTACAAGGAAAGTTTTTCATCCAACTGAATCTGCTTGATTTGGGCCGTGTGAGAACTCAGTCAGGGTCAAAGCCATCAACACAGCGTGCAGAATGTGTACCACGAAACGATGAGAGAAAGGGGCCAGCAAAGGCGGTACAGGAAAGGGAAGGAAAATAAATAGTAGGAGGCGAGGGGAAGGGAGGAAAGACAGGGAGGAGGGAGGGAGGAGAGAGAGAGAGAGAGAGAGAGAGAGAGAGAGAGAGAGAGAGAGAGAGAGAGGAGGACGGAAAGGAGGAAGAACAGGAGGAGAAAGAGGAGGAGGGGGGGTAGGAGGAGGAGGAGGAGGAAGAGAAGGAGGAGGAGAAAAAGAACAAGAACAAGGAGGAGGAGGAGAGGAAGTGAAGAAGAAGAAGAAGAAGAAGAAGAATAGGAAAGAAGAAGAAGAAAAGAAGAGGAGGAGGAGGAGGAAAAAACAGAAGAAGAAGAAGAAGAAGAGGAGGAGGAGGAGGAGGAGGAAAAACAGAAGAAGAAGAAGAAGAAGAAGAAGAAGAAAAGCCCGACAACGACAGCCAATTCATTGTCACCTCCCTCGAGGAGTTCATGTTTTCGCCTGCCTCCGTTGGTTTGTCTGCCTGTCTGCCTGTTTTCCCTCAGAACAAGATTACCACCAGACCACCAAGCCGATTCATAGCAAAACTCGGCCCAAAGAATGGACCATCTCTGGCCAAGGGACAAACACGATAAAAGTTGGAGAGGATCTGCGATGCGGACCCCGATCAAACGGAGGATCCTTAAAACGGTGGATTAATATGTGCACGGGGAGCAACTCTCCGTTCGTACCAACAACTGACGACGATTACTTCCCTGGTGAACGGTCGCGGTAGTGCTGATCTCCGCTCTCCCTCGTCCCCCTCCGGTTTGTTGCTGCACTCCGCGTCCAGCCGATCAGTTGTCAAACGTAACTTTCGTAGAGGACGCTATCAGCATGAAACTTGTTGTTGTTGTCGTAACAATTGTATTGTGAGCAATATCCACGTTCACCTTCGCATGTTCTGTCTTAAGTTCGGAAAGGCGAGTTTCTCAAAAGTGCATGTGCCCGTAGGTATACTCCCCCTAAAAAGTTAATTTCCCCTACTTCACGCACAAGAGTTCACGGCGATGACTGCCTTTTTGTGTACGACTTGTAACTGTCACTTAAAAGATTTACTTCTCTCAACCAGATCAAACAGACCGTCCAGATGTCCGTTCGTCCCCCCCCCCCCCCCCCCCCCGAGTTTTCCCTCTCTCTCCCGTATCTCCCCACCTGGCCCCCTCAATTATTTGTTATTAAACAACTTAGTTAAACAAAAACACCAAAGATCTGCCACATTACGGACTGGGGCGGGGTGGGTTGGGGAAGAGGCGCACGCGCGCGCGCCCTTGTATATGCGTGTGTATGTGTGCGAACGCACAGAGGGTTAGGTGGGAAGGTGGGACGTTGGTTGGGGTGGGGGGGGGGGGGGGGGGGGGGGGTGGGGGGAGTGGGGGGGGGGTGGCACCGAGACAGGAGGGAATGGTGCAAAATCTAACAACGGGTTCTGTCCTTTCTTTCTCTCCCCCGCCCCCAACCCCCTCCTCCCTTTTCAAGAAGGTTGAAGGGAAGAGTGGAGAGGAAAAAAAAAAGAGAATCAAACTAAACCAAACAAACAACAAAAAAAGTTTTCCGGGAAGAGCTCCTCCGTCCCCCACCCCCACCCCACCCCCATCCCATCCCAGAAACGACTACTCGGATTTCAGCACTTTGCCGCCAAGCAACAA
>JADBJO010000994.1:110000-112500 GCA_016801955.1 Conus betulinus | reverse complement strand
GTGGCCGCAGGGTGGAGTGCCACTGAGCCACAGTAGCGAATCTCTCACAAATGGTGTCTTGAAACAGAATGGTTTCTTCATCGAGAGGCGCTGAAACTTGAAAATTTAACCTTTTCATTCAGCACACACACACACACACACACACACACACACACACACACACACACACCCACACACACACGCACCACGCAACGCAACACAACACACACACACACATTATATCTATCTATCTATCTATCTATCGATCTATCGATCTATCTATCTATCTATCTACCATATTACAGTACACTACACCACACAAACCACACACAACACACACACACACACACACACACAGGTTTCAGGGAAGAAAAAAAAAAAATCAGAGACAGGGGAGGTAACTTGTAGCGTCATAAACCGTTAACAGTTTCTTGTCTTCCCCAAGGGAAACCACGGAGTCCCTACTGTATTTAGCAAAGGACAACTCTGTTTTCTCTGTAGATATAAAATCGCATAGGTGAAGAATCCACCCGCGTTGCCATCTCCCATACCTTGCGACAAGGGGACAAAAAAAAATAAAATAAAAAATAAAAAAAAGAGTCGACGTTGGTTGTTGGCCTGACGGCAACACACCATTAACCAAACACCTGCGGGGCGACCCCCC
Source organism: Conus betulinus (assembly GCA_016801955.1). Taxonomy (NCBI): domain Eukaryota; kingdom Metazoa; phylum Mollusca; class Gastropoda; order Neogastropoda; family Conidae; genus Conus; species Conus betulinus. The sequence goes on along the minus strand of JADBJO010000994.1, from coordinate 111,857 downwards.
AACCCCTTTCCCCTCCACTACAGGGCAGGGCAAGGCAGCAGCAAGCACGTGCGGGTAAAAGGCCGAGTCAATTACCACGGTGCCAGACGCTGAAGTGCACGACCCTCCCTCCCCCCTCCACCCCATCACCGTCCCAGTCCCGTGTGGTGTGTCCTCTCTCTCTCTCTCTCTCTTTATATTCTCTCATTCTATCTGTCTCTCGCTCTCTCTCTCTCATACTCTCATGTTCTCTCGCTGTCTCTGTCTCTGTCTCTCTCCCCCCCCCCCCCCCTTTCTCTCTCTCTCTCCCAAGCCAAAGGCGATATTGATGAAGATTTAGCGCGCGGCTGGCGTGGCGCGCTGTGAAATATTAAACTGTCAAAACGCCACACCGAGGTGTGTCTGTCAGACCCCCTACCCCCCCCCCCCCCACCCCCCCCCCCCTCACCCGGGTGGAAGCCACTGGCTGATGATCAGGGTTCACCTCCGACGGAAACAACTGATTCCGACCCAGCCCACCCCTCCCCATCTCCCCTCCATCTTCATCCTCATGTCTCCCCCCCCCCTCCCTCTCCACCACATCCCCTTCCTGTCCAGGGCCAGCAGATCAGGGAAATGGCAGTACGCTGCTCACCATCCTAAAACTGTCTGCCCCCTACCCCTCCCCCTTGGTCATTTCCCCATGGGGGAGCCAGGTTCTAATATCACCGGGGCTGACCCTGGCCTTGTAGACTACTATTAAAATACCCCAGCTCTGCCTACCAATTAGGCGATGCAACTATTTTCGGTATATTTTCAGCACATGGGGAAGGAAAGAATGGCAGCAGATTATCAAAACACGTGTGACGTCATATTTTTTTCCTTTAGCCCTGGAAAAAAAAAAAAATTTGCCTGGTCTGTACTGAAGACGAGGCGTATTTAGTTTTTTTTTTAAGCTGAAAGAAGCAGAAGCAGATACTAGATCGTTTGGAACTTCTGTCGTAATTCTTCACCTCTGTTTTTCTATTAAGTCGGCTTACGTCATTCGTTGAATCTTTGTCACCTTCTTTGCTGATTGGCTGGGAGAATTGTTAGGACATACCGCCTGCTTCAAGCTTCAAGACCGCACTCGATTTATCCGAGCGAACTCTTTAGTTCTCCAAACTGCTCGTCTAGCTTTTGTCGTGTGCTTCCAGGATCGCTCAGGACCCAGAAACACATCCAAATCCTCAAATATTTTGAATATTTTACATGTTCTAATGGAAACATTCGTCAACAACGTGTTTAGCTATCGGTCTGCCGATTTTCGTGTGTGTACATACAAAGGGGGAAAGAAAATCAATCATCAGTGTGTCATTTGAACTACACGTTTCCAATCATGCGTGTCGTGAGGGACCGACGCTTTAGAGGGCAGGTAGCTGGATACGGCAGCGCATGAATTACGGGTCATGGGCATTCTGCACTGTCCACTGAGGAATAAAACCTTGAGGATTCTTTGACGAGTGCATGTGTCTTCTACGACTCGCATCAACGGAAGAGGGATAAACACAGTATCACACCACACACACACACACACACACACACACACACACACACACACACACACACACACACACACACACACACATATACACACACAGTCTACGTAAAACCTACGTAAATTGTATGGGTCGTAAGCGACCCATCTGCATTGTCATTGCTTAAAGCGAACGTCGGGGAAAAGGCTGTACGTATATGCGATTCGACGATCTTACCACAAAGTACATTTTTCTTCTCAATTTCTTATCTTTTACGGTCGCAGTTCAAGAGCGTCGCACTCCGCATAAATCGACTTGGATTCTCTCTGAGGGCACATAAGACCGTATGGCGAAAGCTTGGCTGTGTCTGGAGTGGCACTGT
>JADBJO010000994.1:100000-105000 GCA_016801955.1 Conus betulinus | reverse complement strand
TCACCCACCTTACCTTCCTCCCGACTTCATCGCACGAGCTGTCTGCCACAGCGACCGTTCCGCTGGGGTCCAGGAGGACAGAGAAAGTCCACAAAGGTGCCCACTACGCTGGAGAGATCGAAACCACCACCACGATCTGCACCCCGCTTGTCTTCCCCGTCTGACGTTGATCTCAACGAGGTCGCCGCCGCCTCTTCTTCTCCCTAAAAGACGGCTCCCCTCTCTCCCCCCAATCCCCCATCCACCCCTATTCCTTCCTTCCTTCCCCTGCCCCCCCTCCCCCCCCCATCCCTCCCCCCCCCCGCCATCCCCACCCCCCCCCCCCCCACTCCTGTCTTCTCCGGTGCCGACAATATTGCAGGGATGTTTTTCTCAAGTTGACACCACAGTAAACTTAATCGACTGCACGAACACCTCCGCTAGTGCACTCTTCTGCATCCAGGTCCTCGTTGTAAACTCCCCCCCCCTCCCCTCCCCGTTCCTTCCCAATCCGTTCCTTCCCAATCCCCTCTCCCCCCCCCCCCCCCTTTCCGTCTCCGTCTCCCTCCCACCCCCCCTCCTTTTCCCCTCTCACAGAGCTCGACCCCGTTTTATTGCTTCCCTTCTGATATCCCCGACTGTCAGAGCGTTCCAAATTAAAACCCCTGTTGCTCAGTTTCGTGCTATTGATTTTGCTTCCTCTGCTATCATCCCCGTCCGTTCTTCTACGTTTCAGACCGCCTCCCCCTTCCTATCCCACCCACCCACCTCCCGTTTTCTCTCCTCTCTCTCCTTCCCCCCCCCAACCATCCCCTTCCCCTTCACCCCCTTTTCCCACCACCTTGGAACGAAAGGGTGGACTGAGATCAAATCCATATCCAATTACTGTAGAGTAAGGATGGGACAAAAGACAGACGCCCGGCCCAGAGAGAGAGAGGGGGGGTGTTGGAGAGAAAGGGGGGGGGGGGGGGGAGAGAGAGAGAGAGAGAGGAGAGACGAGAGAGAGAGAGAGAGAGAGAGAGAGAGAGAGAGAGGAGGAAGAGAGAGGAGAAGGGAAGAGAGGGGAAAGGAGAGAGAGGGGAGGAGGGAGGGGAGGAAGGGAAAGAATTAAGTGTGAGAGAGAGAGAGAGAGGGACAGAGCGGAGAGAGGAGAGAGGAGAGAGAGAGAGAGGAGGAGAGAGGGGGGGGGGGCAGAGACAGAGAGAGAGAGAGGGGGGGGGGGGCAGAGAGAGAGAGAGAGGAGAGAGAGAGAGAGAGAGAGAGAGAGAGAGAGTCTGACAAGTAGTCAGTCAGTCAGTCAGACCTGAGCCCCCCCCCCCCCCCCCCCCCCCCCCCCCCCCCCCCCCCCCCCCCCCCCCCCCCCCCCCCCCCCCCCCCCCCCCCCCCCCCCCCCCCCCCCCCCCCCCCCCCCCCCACCCCCCCCCCCCCCCCCCCCCCCCCAGAAAAAAAAAAGAAAAAAGAAAGGACAAACCCCTGGCTCTGGCGTGGCTCCTTACTAGCAAAAAGCAACCCAAAGTCTGTGGGTCAAGGGACAGAAGCAATCATGCACCGCACAAAAGAACAGAAACCCATGATCGTAATCTTCACTCCCTTCGGCATCATCTCTCCTCCCCTCTTCTCCCTCCCCCACACCCCCCCCCCCCCCCCTCTTCCCGCGCTCTGCTCTCCCCCCCATCTTCTTTCGCCCCTCCTCCTCTCCCTCCTCCTCCTCCTCCTCCTCCTCCTTCTTGGTATCTGATCTCTCTGACACACACACACACACACACACACACAACGGAGGAGCGTCACTAGACACCAGACATCTCTGCTAGCACTTGAAAACACCGATCCCACTCCCACCTCGCCCATCCAATCCCCCTCTCTTTCTTCCCATCCTCCCCCCTCTCCCCCACCGGCCTTCGCACCCTCCCCCCCCCCCCCAAAAAAAAAAAAAAAAAAAAAGCAACCACTTGTCCCTAAATGCCAGACCAAACCATCACCTCATCGCGATCTTCCATCGTAGTTGAGGCACGTTCTGAGGTCGAAAACTGAGAAGGGAGAACGAACGATGTTGCTACGTAGACAGAGGTTGAAGTCTGTTATTCCCCTCTACCTCCTCCCCCACACCCCATCCCACTCCACCCCCTCCCACACCCGAACTTCGGCAAAAGTACAACGTCCTTAACATTCCAGCTACACAAGATCTGCTTACACCACTCTTTCTGGTCCACTCAGAACAACCTCCCCCCCTTTTTTTTTTCTGGACTCGGCCGTTTCCAAGACCTCTTATATATCTTTGTGATCAGTGTATTCTCCAGGGTAATTATCTCAAACGAGGCAGCAGGAAACTACAGCAAAAACAGGAACTAACAAACAAGTGGGGTAACTCTTGGTCGTTTGGAGGTGTCGGGCGTAAATGATCCCATCAGGGGGAAAGAACAGCTACCGAACTTCTTTATCGTCATCGACGTTTGGGAGGAATTCGTCGCGTCTTTCCTGCAGTATAAAACAACAAGATAAGAGTAAGGTTCTTCTTCGTTCTTTTCTTTGTAAATGTCATTTCACGGCAAAAAAGTGAAAAAGTCCATTCCTTTTGTACTATTCTGGTTATCCCCCTTCCCCCCCTCCCCATAAAGCTGAAATCGTGACGAGGCTGCAACTGCTCCAATCTGAAGCCATTTTTGGTCACAGCACACTCGGTTCAACCTTCGAACAATTACCCAAGCTCTGCCGCTGAAAGCAAGCAACAAGTAAACTGATAAAAGAAAAACCGCAGTATATGATGATTCCAGGCACAGAGCACCGATTGTGTATGAGGAGAACTCGCTCTTTCAGGGTCGTTTGTGGGGGGGGGGGGGGGGGGGGCGGATCGATGATGTCACTGGCAGGGGACCCGAGTTACGGTACTTCGTTTTCATGCGATGGTCTCACACACACACACATACACACAACACACACACACACACACACACACACACACACACACACTTGAGGCCGTTTATCCTGTTTATCCCCCCCCCCTCCATTCTACTCCACTCCTCTCCTCACATCCCACTCCCTACTCTTCACCCCCTCTCTCCCTCTCCCTCCACGAGCAACAACGATGTTTGTTGACAGTGGTATTTTTTCTTTTAATCTCTCTTCTCGTCGAGAAGAGAGGAGAGAGAGAGAGAGAGAGGAGAGAGAGAGAGAGAGAGAGAGAGAGAGAGAGAGAGAGAGAATGTGTGTGTGTGTGTGTGTGTGTGTGGTGTGTGTGCGCGCGCGCGCGCGCGCGCGAGTATATATATATATATATATTATTATTTTAGCAGTATTTTTGATTTATATATACATATATATATAAAACATATATAATATATATATCCTTGGAAGTACCGAGCACCATATATATATATATATATTGGATATTGTTTTATATATATATATATATATATATATATATATATATATATATAAGGATATACCGATACCATATATATATGTGTGTGTGGTGTATATGTGTGTGTGTGTGTGTGTGTGTGTGTGTGTGTGTGTGTGAGTGTTTTCCCCATCTGAAAGACTCCCAACCACCGAGCATTGAACCAGCTGCACACACAAAACCCGTCTTCATTGTTCACTTTACTAAAAGATGTCCCGTCCATTGCCTCGGAGGAAAAAAAAAAACTGTGTGTTATCCCCCGCTCCCTCCCTCCTACCCCTCTCCTCTTTCTCTATCCTTACCTACCACTCCCAACCTCTCCCGTCTTCCCGTTCCCTAGGGCACCTGTGATCAAAAGATCTTGCTCTCCAGCTCGGCCATTCCGTTTTAGTGGAGAGAAAAAAACGGCAGGCAATGACTGAACCAGAGAAGAAAAGTATCTATGCTAGAGACAGAAAAGGTCCACTATTCCCGAAGACGTACTGCGGCTACCTGACGTTGGGACTTTAAAAAAGTTTCAGGCAAAAGAATTTCACGGACATTGAATGACAGAAGAAAAAAAGAAAGAAAGGAAAAGAAAGAGGAAGCGGACAGGAGGAGGGAGGGAGGAAAAAAGAGAAGGGGGGTGGGTGGGTGGGTAGGAGGAAGAAAAGAAAGTGGAGGAGGAGACGGAACGGAACTGAGGAAGAAGAAGGAAATGAAGAGGAGGAGGAGGAGGAGGAGGAGGAAGAGAAGAAGAAGAAGAAGAAGCAGAAGATTACAAAGACGAAGAAGAACAACAACAAGAACAGCAATATTAATAATCGTCACAATAACAAGGAGGTCACCGATTTTCCCTCAATAAGAAGACCTTTCCCTTTTTTTCCCCTACGTCGCACGCGCTTGTGCGGTCAATACAAGCTTTTTGTTTGCTTATTTATCGGTTTGTTTGTGCTAAATTTGTTCTGCAAAGCAGCAACAGAGTTCATAATCCTCATCAGCAGCAGCAACATTAATCTGAACCGTATAATGGGAGTTAACCCACTGCGTCAGAAAGCTTCCCTTCTCCCCTTTCCAGCCCCACCACCCCTGCCGCCCCCCCCCCCCCCTTACGCCACTCCGCCCCTCTACCTATTCCCTTACTAGTTCTTACTCCTGTTCCGCTTCCTCTCAGCCAATCAGACATCCGTAAAACGTCAGTGCAGTCACTGCAGACTGAGAACGTCGGTTGCTCGTTCCGCGATACTCATGGTGCCCGTCTCCTTCAATCAATTCAACCCACTTACAACACTTTCCTCAATATAAATTTTCAGATGTAAGAAATGTTTACCCCCCCCCCCCCCCCCACCACACACACACCTTCCCACTGTGTTCGTGAACTAAATATCGCGAAGAGTTACTGGAGGAAAAATCAGAAAACTACACATTCATACTTAATTTAGAAAACAAGAACAACGACAAACAAAAACGAAACAACAACAAACAAAAACAAAAACAAAACGAAGCAAAACAGAACAAGAACAAAAAAAAAAGCCTTTGCGATACCATTCTTACTTTCTCCCCACTGTCGACAAAACATAGACAGGCACGTACACAGACCACAACAAAAATTCGTCGCTACCAATTTCCTCGTGACAGCATTTTT